>JAOSBK010000206.1:1806938-1835853 GCA_027568895.1 Erythroxylum shatona | reverse complement strand
AATCATACCCTATCTTGCACTCTTTGCTTAATTTCCTCCAACTGTGGCCTTATTATCTGCAGAAATAGCACAAAAATGAGAAGAGAGACAGCAACTAAAGCATTCTCTGGGTAATGAAGTTCTTTGCATAAAAGGTATATGACAAACTTAAAATTGTATTTTATATAAAACCTTCCAGATGTTTGACAACAAAACTTTTGAATAAAATATAAACACGTGAAAGTTGAGAAACGTCCTAGACAACGAGAATAAGATTACCAAATGAAGTGTAGAAACTATCACACTTATTTACAAAGATAGCATATCAGGCAGCAACTCAAGGAATGATCCAGTTATTAAGCATGAGAAGACATTACTCATCCAGTGACGACAATAACTTTCCTAAAGGGGTACATTGCAGTTACTTATCCAAAAACAATCCTTGCATGCATTGACAAGGTCTTCTATAATGCATGGAGTTGTTTAAAGAGCATCAATACCACCTTTGGAGTGTATATCCTAATTCGAAAAACTTAGATGAAGCAGATTGTTGACTTTGGGTTACCGCATGCTATCACTGAAAGATGCAAGCAAATCTACATTCATCACCTTTTGCATCATAGTTTTACTACATTTTGGAAGTTGGTACATGCCTTGGTGATATGAGTTATTAGTAGGTTTTCGTTATGAGATTTGGGCTCAGTGAGTCATATGTGCTAAAACAGAGATCCTCATCTATAAACCATCTCCATTACTTGGAGGAAAAGGGAGAAAGTTATTGTAGCTGAAGAAATTCAAATTCTACGATAAAGTAAACAATAGTGCACAATTTGTACAATGGTATAATGGCTGTTTTAAGATAATACATTTTCACCACTAAGTTCTCCATATATATGATCTGGTCCCCTTCCATGGACGACATATATGTACAGAGAAAAATTTTACAGGAGCACAAGCAAAGAAGATCAAATTATAGATCCAGTACCAAGTGCAGAAAAGAAACTTACAGAAAGTTTTGAAGTTGATTTCAGTTGATTTATTAGGAGTGGAATGGTCGCACTTCTTATCATTAGCGTTGTTAAAGCTATTGCAGCCCACCTAGCAGACGTTCAGAACGCAAGAAAAAAGCTAATCTTAGCATCCCATCTCATACAACTTGGAAGTAGACTGCATCAACAGGTTATGATACATTGTCCCATTTAATTCAAAACAATTTTTTAATCTTTTGGACTTTAACCCTCAACAAAACTGCCGAACAGCAGTATCAGGTATGTTATTCTTTTTACTAAAAAAGGAGTACTTCCTTGTTTACGACCTTATATTACTATTCCCAATCAATCTTGATCTAGTCCATTATATCTATCTCATGAAGAGCAAAGAGAGAGACAAAAGAATGGTACCAGTTTAGGCCAGTAAATGAATGGACTGCATCAATAACATATTGAAGGGCGGCTACAGGAAAGAAAGAATCAGCAGCAGCAACAGCAACTTCATTAACAGCTGGGGCCTGGTTAACCACTGTCTGAGTGGCAGTATCTGTCAGGAACTCAGCTGCATCCACGAGGACATTTGTTACTTCAATCTTATCCGATGCTCCGTCAATTGTGGTGCTTGACATGTAGCGCAAAAATGATGTGCCAGTGCTCGATGGAAATGAGAAATGCAAGCAATTCTTATGATGAAATAAAGCCCTAGTTCCAAATGAATTATTGAAGCTGGTTCCAAAAGCCCTCTGTTGGACATAGCTGCCAATTCCTTGCCTTTGAGATGGACCCTCATCGGCTGTCTGGTCATGTTTTTGATCATCATTGTGGAGAATGTAACTGAAAGATGGATGGTATCTTCTCCTCACAAGGCTGGCTCTATTGGACAGACTACGTATGAACGCCATAGATAAAGACAGTCGCTTTCAAGTAAAGCAACAGCTGGAGCATCAAAAAGGAGAAAAGAAACTCAATAATTCAGGATATTGGTTCCATAGACTGAAAAAGTTCGCTACAAAACTACTATATAGTTAAAATCATTGCTTTTACGATAAAAAAACGGCAGGATTTGTTCACATTTCAATTGTTTCGATCCCAACTATATATGCTGCATATATAGGTATGACGTAGGGTTTAACACTTCTCATCCCGCCAAATCAAGTCCATAAAATCAATTAACCAAACAATCGATTTCGCAAAGATAACTAACCAGAAGGTGATGGAAAAGGAGAATAAGAGGAGTTCAACAAAACGCGTCGAGACCACGGCGGCGATGGTTACTCACAACGCCAGAACAAAAGTAGTAAAAATAGGAAATGACTACCAAAATCAAAACCAGATCCAAACAATAGAAATAGAACAACTAGGAGCTCAAACACTGAGAAGGAAATGATCTTAAGGAAATCTTCGGGAGCGACGCCGGGAAGGCAGAAACAGAAACACAAAGACAATGCAAAGAGAAACGTCAAGAACAGAGAGATCCAAAGAACTAACCTGCTGAGGCTCGCCAAGAGGACGCAAGTCACTGTTGTAAATAAACCAAATTCTTCAAGAGGAGGGTTTTGAGTCTTGACGATGAACGTTTAGGCGTTTGTCTTTAGAGAATTTGTAATCTTGTAACCTAATTAATCGGAATAGACAAAATGATACATGTCTGGCTGAATTTGAAATTAACGAATTTGATATAAATCAATAGGGATCTGGCGGGCCAAAATTGTTCGGTCAAATCGGGCCATGAGCCGAGATCAGGACCGGCCTGGCCCATGATCTGACAAAAATAATATTATTTTTATTTTTTAAAAAATATTAAAGATGGGTCAAGTCAAACTATAGGCCGACCAGTCAGGAATGGGTCCATGTTGGGGACATGTGGGGGCCCTTGCCTCAACTGTTTCAAAAAAATTATATAAAAATATTATTATTTTAAATTTTGATCTCATTAAAAAAAATTTTGCTTGTATTAAAATTTTCGCCTCATTAACAATAAAATTTTACCCCCATTCAAAACAATTTTGTATCCTTCTCTGCAACCAACTCCGACCTATCAGGCTATGGGCCTACCCACGTGCTATGCCAACCCAAGGGTCAAGCTAGGCCAAGCCAGACGCGGTCTATTAAAATCTCTTTATTCAATCAACTCAGGCCAAAATTGAATCAGACCAGATTAAGCTAAAATTGACATTCCTACTTAAACTTACATTAGAGAACTTGGCCTAACCCGAAATTAACATATTCAATTCTAGTTGATCGTGTTTTCTCGTACGAATTCAAACCTTCTTTATTCAAAATTCCGAAGTCTAAATGTGTCAAGAACATCCTGTTTTGTTAACTAAATTAAATAAAAATTAAAAAAAGGCTTAACTCGAACTCATATCAAACTTCGGACTACTAAAATGTGCTTGATACTTTCGTTTATAAGATTAATTAATCAGTTGTTAGCAAGAATTATTGTGTTGCAAACTTAATAATTGAGTAGAAAGGACAGGTCAAGCTGGTTCATGTTTTTACAGAATCTCGAACATAATACAGTTGAAAACAAGCAAAAACAAATTAAATAAACGCTCTAACTAACGCAGAAATCTGCGGTACAAAATTTCGTTTTTATTACGGTTTAGATGAGCCATGACTACTGTCGAAGGCTCTTGAAGTATATAAAAGCCTGGGTTAGATATTGTTACGAGAAAGGTCAAACTATCCGCACACTGGCTCCTTTTGCGATATACATACTGAATCTTCACCTCCCAATCTCAGTAAAGTAGACCACAAATACCTGCCACTCAAAGGTAACACTCAGTCGAAGGTATAAAAGAAGAGGAGAGAATATTGATCACCTCTAAATAATCTACTTCAACAATAACTCGACGATATCCATGCGTCTAAGTTAAGATAAATCTTGATTAGACCTGACAGCTAAAAGAAAGCCCCTTCTTTTGTGTCGGAGAAATCTCCCACACCATTATCCATGACAATCTCTAATCAAACCTTCAACAGAAGCAATATTGAACTCATGTTTAATCACTCCAACTGTGTTTAGCGTAATACAGGTAGCATCTAAGAATCGCTTCAACTGCGAGCTCGTTTTTTGAGAACCTGAGAAGAATCATCAATCAGATCCTGATTTACGTGACACTTGTACGGCTGAGATTACTCGAATAACTTAGATGCATATGTCCAAGTGAAGAAGACAACTACCATGGTCCACTAAACATCAAATTTATCAATCGGTAAAGTTACAATATTTTAATTAATTAAAATTATTAAATAATTTATATTTAACTTGGGGTGGATTAAATTATAAAGCATGAATTTAACAAAAAACCTAATTTTTTTAACAAATTTAATCTTAGCTTAACAAAATAATTTTAATCCATTAAAATTAAGATAGTACGAAAGAAAAGGAAAAATGAGTCTTCTTCTAATCAAAACAGCTAAAACATATAAAGCAAGACATGACACAATAAGATGTATTCAATGTGCCCTACTTGGGGCTCATATGGGGTTTTGATTAGATGAATGGAACCATTAATTAACTAAATAAAGCACAAAAATCAGTGAGATGGGGAAGAGTTGGAAATGCATGACGTTTCAATAGTTAGCGTAATTGTAGGAATTTGATGACTATGAGTTACTTGTATTTATTTCATTAATTCCACGTTTGTCAAGAAACGTGAAACATAATTAATGCTTGAAATTTTGTAAAAACATAATGTTTGTCAAGACCGAAATCAAACTAATTTTATTCTTTTAATAAGTTAAATTGTAAAAAAATCAAATTTTATTTAATTTTGTAATACCAATATAAATTTTATAAATTGAGCTCATTTCAATTTTTAACAAAAATAATCAGACATTAAATTATTTGTTAATTTGGATGACGTGACAAACTATTTCAAATTAATATTTGTATTACATGGTTGACTCATATTATGTTTATGCCATATGTGATTTTTTTTATTTAATAAATTAAAAAAATCGAAGAACTTCAAATAATAATGAAGTAAAACAAATTATTTTAAAAATTTTTGTAAATAAAATAAGAAAAATTTATGTGACAAAAATACTAATTTGATATGACTTTTCATGTTATGTATATTAACAAAAATTTAACAGCA
Source organism: Erythroxylum shatona (assembly GCA_027568895.1). Classification (NCBI taxonomy): domain Eukaryota; kingdom Viridiplantae; phylum Streptophyta; class Magnoliopsida; order Malpighiales; family Erythroxylaceae; genus Erythroxylum; species Erythroxylum shatona. Next base: position 1,830,779 of record JAOSBK010000206.1, on the reverse strand, counting down.
AGTTAATTTTACTAAAAATTGAAAATTATAATATTTTAGTATTGCTTTTCAAGTTAATATTATAAAATTAAGTAAAATTTAAATTTTTATAATTAATCATTTTTAATCACAAGAGTTTGGAGTTGATATAATAATAATAATAATAAAAGATCATAAATTATGTGATGAAATTCAATGATTAAAAAACTCTAATTCAATTGTAAAATCCTGAATCTTTTAACTTTCTTGTTCGATATACTTTAATAACTCATTTTCTTAAAAATTAATAAGTTTATTAATTAATTGGTCAATTCTTTTAAATTAATAAGTTTTTATAAACTAAAGTAAATTTATTAATTTTCGTTTAATAGTTTTTAATTAAATTTCAAATTATTTGATAAATAAAGATAATTTATTTCAATCATAGTTTAAATTCTTTAATTTTATTCAATATTTAATTAGTTTTATCACAATCTAATATTAGTGAATCTTAAACTTTTTGTCTTATTTCAATTTCCAATATAGTTTTAAAAATATTGATGAATTTAATTTAATTAATATTAATAAATTTATGTGTCTTTTTATTATTTGTATTCTAACTCACAAAATTAATATAAATTTATGTCTCCTAAACTACCAAACCGACCCCATGTTGAGCTGTATAGTGAAGGGGGCAAGACACTCAACATGTGTCTTACAAGAAAGAACGTACTGTCTCATACCAAAAATGATAAGGGCAATCAAACCTGTATTTAATTTCAAAAGTGATGTATTTGGAGTTCGGTCGTTTCATTTAATATTTCCTTAATTTGTATTTTGATGATAGAATTCATAATTCATAATTATTTTTAAGTGTATATTGAATAAATTGTCTAATGTATGTAACAATTTATAAAATATATTATAAGTAATTTATTTGACAAGTGATCAAATCAAGCAAGAGATAAATGATGAGTTAAATCTAACTAATATTTGCAGGGTCAATATATCGCAAATTTTAATTTATTATCTTTAATCATTAAAGTAAAATTTAACTTTAATCACATCTCTAATTTGAAACCTTTAAATAGTGTATATATGATGAATATTTTAAAAATATAATCAATAATTAAAGGTTGGAAAAAATTAAAAATTTTAAAATATAATTAATTAAAAATGTGTAAAGATGATTTTGCAAGACAAAACTTCCTCTTTTTGCGTCTAGTCACTGAGACGATTCCCTGCCAGACATTTTCTGACTCTCATTGTTTCACTTTCACCGCTCCTTTCTCTACTCTCTATACCCTTCCGATCTTGCCACGTAAGATATGTACTTGTGTGCTTAGACTCGAGTCAAATCTCTGGCTTGACCAATCCGAAAGCACTCTTAAAATTTCCTTAATTATTTTTAACAAAGTTGAAGCTCGATTCATGATTATCAAAGCTCTTAAGATTTTGAGATTATATCTTAATTGAAATTTGAAAATCTTAAAATATTGACATTTAAACATATAAAACATTATAGGGTTGTGATATGAGAGTAAAAATGATGATAGCAAATTCAATCTGATTTGTCCCGATAAATTGAACAATTTTTAAATCATATTCGAGTTTAGAAGAATAAATCAAAAATTAATTTGACCAGTCGAATGATTCAAATATTATCTAAAATAACGTTATTTTAAATTTAATAACATAATTAATTAAAAATTTTAAAATTAAAAAATTCAAGATTAAAATGACATGTTTTAAGAAATAAAATCAAAACTTCACAATTTCCAAATAAAATTTGAATCCTAACCCGACCAATACATTGTCAAATCTACAGGATCTGTCTACCATACGTACAAGACCTGGCATGCAACTTGGCATAGAAATGGAGAAATAGAAATGATGCACCATATTAGAAGACATAATTGATTGAAGCTCTTGTACAATGAAGGTCCTTAACGGATTCTAGATCTTTTGTTTAATTTTATAGTGTTTTATTTTGTTCTATAAATTTCAACCATTTATTTATGTGTATCTCGTGACACAAAATTCACTTAAATAAATAACTGAAATTTATAAAACACAATAAAATATCATAAAATTCCTGCCCTCGCTAAGAACCCCAAGTTTTACGTTCGTCATTGATTAGCACAAACTACAAGCAAAAGCGCATATTATTCATCATTCAGTACTATATCAGCAGCCTACCTTTTCTACAACTTAGGACAGTCACTGAAGACACAGATAGAGAAATGGCGTTAGAAACTGTGATATTCCAGCAAGAACCCTTTAGCTGTGGCTGTTGCAAGGATATCTGCATATCCTCTGGCCTGGAAGAAGGCAAAGTTTACCAAGAAACTTTATCTGATACATGCGCTTGTTCTGCATTTTCAGTGGGAGCTGTTGTGAAGGAAAGTGAGACCAACTCTTTCTCCCAAGAACGATCTGCAGGAGGCGAGTTCTTCACCGAGGAAGTTCCTCCGGCCATCAGTCAAGGCCGGAGGAAACGAAGACGTAGCAAAAACGTCAAGAACATGGAACAAATTGAGCGCCAGAGAATGGTTCACATTACTGTGGAGCGAAACAGGAGGAAGCAAATGAGCGAGTATTTGACTGGACTTCGTTCAATGATGCCTTCCTCTTACGTTCAGAGAGTACGTACGCCGCATCCTTTCACATATGTGTAACTGTTTGTTTCCTGGGAAAATTTTTTCCGTCTCATTGGGTGACTTGATGCAGGGAGATCAGGCATCGATCGTAGGGGGTGCCATTAACTTTGTCAAGGATCTAGAGCGTGTCCTCCAATCCATGGAAATCTACAAGCGAAACAAAAAGCAAACAGATCATACAAACAAAAAAAACCCAACTTCTCTTTTCTCTGAATTCTTCTCATCTGATCAGGGCAACTCATCATCGTCAACGGTTGAGAAGATATCGTCAGCCATAGCAGATGTTGAGGTGACAATGGTGGAAAATCATGCAAACGTCAGAGTACGATCAAGAAGGCACCCAAAACAGCTCGTCAAGATGGTATCAGGACTTCACTCACTTCGTCTCACCGTTCTTCACCTGAACATCACAACTGCTGATCAGCACATGGTGCTCTATTCTTTCAGTATTAAGGTCAGTAGAAAACCCAAAAAACAAGAAAAAACTTATCACCTTCCATGTTCTTCTTGTTGGTGACAATTATGAAACCTGTATTTGGATAATTTGAGGCAGGTTGAAGATGAGTGTAAGCTGAGTTCAGTCAAAGAAGTAGCAGCTGCTGTTTATGCCATGGTAGGTAGGATCCAAGAGGAGTCCATTTCCGATTAACCTCGTTAGAATCTGTTCTTTTTAGTTACTTTCTCAATGTTGGCATGTTTCTTTCTGTGTTTTCTCCTAATTGTTGCAGTTTCCTTCAACGTTACTCAACATTCTGATCATTCCTTATAATAATATTAATAATAATAATATAACAATAACAATATTAATTTGCGGGGTCTAAAGTCCCGTAATACACAGCCTTATTTCTATCTAATCGAGAAATTCTTCCAAAATTATTTACAATTCATATATTAAATAGAACAAATTTATCAGTTCGATAACGTAACAACAAAAAATACGAATAAATTTTTATTATTTTTAATTTTTTATATCTTCATATTTTGTCAATAACATATTATACCTTATTTTATTGAATAATTGAAATTTAATGATGTATATTTTAAGTATGCTATTATAAATAAGTTGTTTTTGTTAATCAATCTCTCTAAATAAGGGAACCTTGTTATGGTATCCATGAAATAATTCACATTTACGGTATATCCTATGGTTGGGTCCATAAATCCTCTTAGGTTTTGGAAATGCCGAGGAAAAGGTCGACACCTTTGCAATGATCCACTCCAAAAATACCTCTCTTTCCTTCCATTGCTCTTACCCCATATGCTTTTCCAATTATTGGGGTACGAACATTTGCTTTATCCAAATCATGTCTTCTAAGTCAAGATATTTGTGAAATTACATAACCTCCTAATTTAAAGTGTTACATGTTCTAATGATGGTAAGAGGGATTGTAATTAAAGAAAGTCCGATTCATTCCAATCTAATTCAAATCAGCTCGATTCAATTTAATTTAAATTTATCTGGCTCAATTAATTTGATGATTTTAAAGGTTTAAAACTAATTAATTAAATTAACATTATTAATTTTTTTTTAAAATTGTTTGAGTTTAACTTAAAAAATTAAATTAATTCAACCTGTTGTTATTCTTAATTGTAACTTAGTTACAATTTAAAAATATAATTAATGAATTACTAATCTGATTTTAATATATTAAAATTTAATATTAATTAGACTGACTTTATCATTTTATTTTAAAAATTTAACTTATAAAAATTTTATTTTAAATAGGTGAATCAGGGATTATTATGTATAGATGATAATTTATTCAAACTACAATTGATTACAAATTTTGTCAATATAAAAAATAGTGAAATTATTGTACTAATTACTGTTGGAAAATAGTTTGCTAACAAAATTGGCTAGTCATTGAAAGATTGAAGTACTAGTCGCTTAAAAAAGTGAAGACATGAGCTGAAAATGGTCAGATTATAAGTGAGATTCGAATTTCCAGGAGAAGAACAGAACAAGTACTGATTCACAAAAGCCATAAGCTTTGGAAGAAAAAGCTATAAAGTGGTTTACAAAGGATGCAGGGGCAGGGCTGCCATTGACAGCAGCTTTGGAAGCTCCAAGCTTTCCAAGTTCTAATCAAAGCCCACTTGGCTTGGATTTACGTGCCAGTAAAAAAGTAAACGTACGTTTACTATTTATATGTTGTCTTTTTGTGACGAAGATTGAAAAAATAATACTCCCTCTTTTTTAAAATAAGTGTCGTTTTAGAGAAATGCACACTTATTAAGAAAGTTAGTGAAATATTTGGTATATCCTTATTAATTGCATGTTGAATTGCCTTGAAAATATAATCTGTATAATTAGGATGTGAGAGAAATTAAAGAGTAATTTTGGAAATAAAATTATAGACATGCATGAAAAATCGTGAACGGTACTTATTTTGAATAATTAAAATCCCTCTAAAACGACACTTATTTTAAATAAGAGGGAGTATAATTTAACAAATCACTTAAAATTTTAAAATTATAAAATTTTTAAAAAGGAATTATCTTCAATTTTATTTAATATTTTAAAAATCAATTAAAAGTTAAACCGATAAAACAAAAAGTTTAAGATTTAAAAAGTTTAACATCATAAAACCGGTTAATGATTAAATAAAATTAAATAATTTTAAATACGATTGAAAAAATTATTCTTGTGAATCGAATAATTTAAATTTTAACTAAAAGAGAAATTGTTAAACGATAAATAAATAATTTATTTTAGTTTATAAAATTTTATTAATTTATAAAAATTAATCGATTGATTAATAAACTAATTAGTTTTTAATAACAATAATTATTAAAATAAATTAACAAAAAAATTAAAAATTGAACGGTTCAAAATTTTTAAGATTATATCAATTGAATTTTTTAATTATTAATTTTACCACGTATATTAGGCATAAGAAGAAAACGACTTTAAAAATTGATCATTCCTCACCTGCTAAGTTGAGTCAATGTTCTCTACTGACATTAATTAAGTAGAAGTAAGCAACCAAACAAGGAAGAAAAATCATAACTTCTTAAAATCTATTTTTAGGTTCAACTAACATGATTTTTTATTTTTTTAAAGACTACACCTTTAGAGTATTTATTTATCTATTTTAAACTATGTTTGGTCTACAAGTTGATGTCATGATTTTCTAGTTGTAGGTGATTATATATATGAAATTAAAATATATAATTAATAAATTATGACAAGAATTTTATTTATTGGCTTCATATTTTGCATTCACAAACAAAGAGTTTATTATGAAGTAAGGAAGGATGGCAATAGGCCGGTTTATCTGCTTGAAATTTTATAGTCAATTTAGGATCGGTTGGATTGAGATTAAAAAATATTTTATTTTAAAAATAAAAGCAATGTATTTTTAAAAATTTTAAATTTTAAAATAAGAACTTCGATTTTAAATCTGGTGAACTCAAAGATCGAAGCAAGCAAATAACGGGAACTAGCCTTCAAGGGGCTTAACTTCGATTAAGTCCCAGGTTCAATTCCATGCTAACCCCTTTTATAAGAGCTTGGGACAGTCAGGATTTTAACCGTAAGTGACGTGTCAGTTGGGCCCTCGATGATAAGATATGCCCACTTGGTCAACCTGTTGAGTGATGTGTCAGTTGGGTCCTCGAAAAAATGTACCCGCTTGATCCGCTTACAGATTTCTTCAAAAAAAAAAAAAAAAAAAGGAAACTACTAGCGAAAATGCGAAATCGGGAGATTTTGATGGCGATTCCTCTAATATTGTTCTGTTCCTGTCCATTGCTTAGAAGTTACGATGATGCTAACTTTATCCCACCGTAAATAATGTTCATACAATAGTTATGTCTCCCACGCCTGAGCTTTAAGATTAAGCCTCCTCTCCTCCTTTCGTGTGCTATACATTAAAATACTTGATGTGTGAGCAACTTGGTGCTCAATTAGTGGTTACATAAAAAGAAAGACTTTCAAAATTCAGACTAAGTGGGCTGGTCCGAAGCTCTGTGTTGAGAGCTTTGAATCCCATTAACTTTAGTCCAACGTTGGGGTTTGATGTATGGTCCAATCCACAAAGTCACATTAAATTCTTGGTGAAGTTCTGTGTATGTATGCAATTTCAGCTTGGACCCTAATCAAGTTTCAAAGTATTCAACAAGGTCTCAAGTTAGATTTGAGTTGAGATAAAAAGAATCAAGTTGAGTCAGACTCGTTTTATTATTATTTTTAATCATTTAGTTAATTCTAAATTATTGATTTATTAGACAACATTGGAAAATTTATTTAGAGCATATTATAAAAATAATGATCATAAATTATATTTTTATAAAAAAAGATGTATGTACATGTAAGAGCAACCTAATGTTATGTTGAGTTCGTACGCTGTCATATCTACGATTCAATTCATCCGCTTGCTATTATTACATAAATGGATCTCTATTGGACCTCTTAATGGGATTTGAACTCGGGAAATTAACAGTGGACCCAACAAATACTATCTTTGTTAGGATGGCAATTCGCAGCTTATGAATCTAAATTTAAGTATTTTTAATGAGCTAATCATTGGGTTAGATTTAAACTTATTTGAGAGTCATCTATTATAAGTAAACCGATATCGTTTTGTTTATAAAAGTATAGGTTTCGGATAGACTTGGATTTAAACTTAAAAGACGTTATTTAATACTTTTAATTTTAAAAAAATAACAGAGTCAGCTCATTGTCATCCCTAATCTTTGTTTCTTACCTTGTTACAAAGGCCTGAATTAAACTTGTTCTCTTGGACCAAGTACCCTAATATATAAAAAAGGGTCCAAGTATACATGTAAGTCTCGTTTTATCACTAGTAATAAAAAAATCGGAATAAAAAATGAGAATAAGAATAAAAAACGAGAATTAGATCATAAATAAAATTACTAATTACGTGTGCTAATAAGAATAAGATTAAAGAGTTAATATTTATGGTAGCATTTGACATCACATATTATAAATAAAAATGAGAAAATTTTTACTCATATTTAATTATTATAAGATTTATTATGTAAACAACTAATTAAAATAATTAATCAAATTATTTTTCAATAACTTATAAAATTATTATTTTTTAAAAACTACGAATATTTTTACGATAAAATAAAATTGTCAATTTTTAAATTATAATATTATCATAACAACCAATATCTTCCTAATAACTTTATAATATTTTGATAATAACTTGATAATAATATTTATCTCTTATTCTTGATATTATGCTTTTTTGCCAATATCCTAAGCACTCGTAAAGCGATAGTGGATATTTACACCTTAAAAGCAAACCTACATTTTGGACATAATCTATGGAAGAATCGAAAAGACTAAGCACTCATATCTAGAACATGTTAAAAAGTTTGATCACTTTACACCTAAGTGGATATGAATTGTGTGCGTGGAGAGTTGTCTTCATTGTTATATAAGCTTAAAGGGCATAGACAAGACTCTTTATTCTTCTCTCTTTTCTCGCATTAACCCTAGTAGTATTCTTGAATCTTAAGAGCTTTAAGTTTCAACTATATTTGTTTATTTTGGTTTATATTAATAATATTTTTGTCAGTAAAACTCTTTTTAAAGATCTTTTATTAAAACATATAAAAAAGATAAATAATATTATATAAACCCCAAAACAAACGTGAGGATGAGTTTGTGGTTATTATGAAAATTATATGTAAAATATAAGGACAAAAGGGACTAAAAAATAGGCTCATTAATTGATTTAAAAATCTACCTAAAAAAGTGTTTTTTTTATAAGCTCTAAATTTGAGCTTCTTAAAAAGTTATATTTTGACTGTCAAAAAAATTATATCTATTAACGAAAGTTTTTTTATTTTATAGTCAAATACTCATAAAAAAAAGGTTTTTGTGACTGAAAAAAGTGCTTATTGACCTCCTAAAAGCTCATCCAAATAGGCTCTAAATTATATATTTAAAAGTGTTTGATTTTTTTTATTTTTCTGATAATTAGCAATAAGTCGATTGAATTTAGCAGATATTAAATTAACGTAATTAATTTACAATAATTTAAATCCTTTAAATTCATTGATCGTTTAGAGTAAACGACTTTATAGTTAACCCATCTTTGCCTAAATATGAACAAAGTAGATGTTTACTTTAGACTTTAGTTAGCAAAGTTCTATATCAATACTCTTATCTTAAAGTTATTAGGATTAATCAAACATGTCCTTACAAAAAAGGCAAAAGGTCTTTGAATGAAAGGATTGTCAAACTAGTGCCTAACACGATCTCTTGATCATTAGACCATGCAACATGATAATTAGGCCAAACATGCCATTCCTAAAAAATTTTAATTCGTCTCATATAAAGTGTAGCTTGAATTTATTCGAATCGAATGAATTCAAACCCTTTCTTTGATACCTAATGTGTATACGTATGTGAGAGATAAGCATTTATAAAACGTACATATTCCGAGTACGTGCATGTGATCAGGAGGCCACGAGGAAGGAAGGTGGTAGGCTTTGTTATAAAGTATCAACACATACAATTTGCTCCAACAAAAGCTAAACGGCATCAAGAAAGTGATAAGGATTTTAGGAGAGCCACATCTAAAAGTTAGCTTATGATGGTAGAGAGCTCAAAATTTTTATAAATTCCATATCAATTTTGTATTTAATCAATATGAGATTCAAGTCTCGTACCTTGCAATTAGATCAAACCGTAACATTCGTCTCTCCATAAGGACCAATGTTCTCATTGGTCACGGCTGATACTTTCAGGTCACCACTCCATGGTCACCACTCTGAGATCTTTGTTGGTCACGGCCACGTTAGTTACGGCTGACACTCCTAGGCCACCACTCCAAGACCAATTCTGATACCAATTGATAAGGACTTCAGGAGAGTCACATTCAAAAGCTACTTTATGAGAGTAGAGAGTCCAAAGTCTTTATAAATTCTATATCAATTTTATATTTAATCAATATAAAATTCAAATCTCGTACCTTATAATTAGATCAAAACCGTAGCAGAAAGCTTTGGAGATGTTGCCAATTATGCTCAATCCAAAACGATCCATGACAAAGTTGGTGACGACACAACAACCATTCTTAGTGCCTATCCACTTCAATCTGCACATTGAAAATAATAATATATAATACTACACACATACATAGATATACAAAAGAAGAAACCCTATGTTATGTCGAGTGCTTCCGTGACGTTACTTCATTCTGTTTTGCTTTGGTTTGTGTATAAAACATAGAATATGAAAAGGAAAATCACTATGGAATCGGCCAACCATCCACACCCCACCTGGCACCACCACTACTTTCACGACCTTAAGGAAGGAAGGATATAAAACAAATACACATCCCTTAGTTATTTTTTTAATAATTTCATAAATTTAAAAATAATGACAAATTGTATATAATTTGAATATCAAAAGTAGACTAATTAAATATCATTAATATAATAACATGAAAAAATTTAAACTAAACAAATTAAATTTGATTTAAATTCATAATTTAAGATAATTATAATAAGTTATTAATTTGAATAAGATTTATTTAGTTCAGTTTGAATTTAAAAATTGGATTGAATTATCATAAACATAAGATTGAATTAATCCAAATTTGGTGTTCATACTACAAGTGTTTCATCGTTATTTTTTAATTTAAAGTAAAGATTTTTTTTAAAAATTGAAAATTAGAATGAGTTTTTCAATTTAAAAATTAGAAAATTTCTCTAAGATTGCTTAAACTAGAAAGGGGTTTACATCTTTTAACTTAAAAAAATTACATTTTATCAATGATTAAAAAATTCAATCAGTTTGACCAATTTAACTATAAATAACTTAAGTCGTCTAACTTTTTCTGTTTGATTTATTTTAATAATTCTTGTTATAAAAAATTGATCACTTTTATTAATTAATTTTTATAAAATAAATAAAATTTTATTTAATAGTTTTTTAAACTCAATGGTTAACTAATAATAAAAATTGAACCGGTCTTTAGGGATGGCCATTCACGAGCTCTCGGTAAGACTGTGGAGTTAAAATCTCGCCACATTTTCAGGGAAGGTAATAAGTGTGCGAATTGGTTAGCCCTTATTGTCAGGTCTTTTAATATCGAAATTTTCTATTTTCAGTATCCACCTTCAAGTTGTAATTTTTATATCCTTTCGGATATGGTTGAGATCTTATCCCAACAGTTACCTTCTCAAAAACAAAAAATGATTGAACCTTTTTACAGGCTCCATATCAGTTCTCAAAATGGGCTAATTTACGTGTGTAGTACTTACTGAAGCTTATCCTCTCTTCAAGAATTCTATAATATATCGTTCTCTCCCACTACTACTACTAGATAATCACGTAACTATTGATTACGCATGCAGGGTATTAGAATATAATTAGGTCGTCAAGACCTCTCAAGGGACGGCTAAATAGGGTATAAATTAATGAATAATATCAACTACTTTGAAAGATTGCACCATATTAACTAACTTAAAGTGACTTATAAGGATAGATTATATATATATAAATGCTTCTACTTTCCGTCACTTAATTCTTAATTCGATTATTAGTAAAGTAATTTACTATGGAATAATTAAATGTTATTTACGTAACGTTTCAATCAGTTCTTAAATTCAAATCGAACTAATAAATTTGTATGGACTTTTGAGAGGTCAATAACCATTTTTCTCAACCACAAAAGTCTTTTTAAGAAAAAAATTAGTGTTTAGCTATAAAATAAAAAGCATTTATTTAATAAATATAACTTTTTTGATAACCAAAATGCAACTTTTTAAAAGCTTAAATTTGAAGCTTCTAAAAAAAACCTCTTAAATGACTTTTTCGAATAGATTTTTTAGATCAATTAATGAGCCTATTTTGTTAGTTATTTTTGACCTTATGTTTTACACACATAATTACCACAATACCCACAAACTTATCTCCATGTTTATCTCACAAACCTATCTTCTCTAATCTCTTGCATATTGTTTAATATACTTTAAATAATATTTATATACATAAATAATTTTTATTATAAAATAAAATAAAATTAAAATTAAAAACGTTTTTTATTTTTATATTACCAAACTATCTACTGTATGAAGCTCTTTTAAAAAATCTCTTTTTTAAATGACAATCAAATAGGTAATTGGCTTCTTAGAAAAGTTCTTCTAAAAAAAGATCTACTGAAGAAAAAAAAAATCTACTGACAAAAGCTCTATTGGTGCAAGTCTAACCAAACAGAGGCTGAGTCGAGCTTAGAAATTGAGTCAAATTATCATATTTGTGACATTTTATTAATTAGTTCATACCTGATATTCACGTTACGTATGTTTTATTATTATTTTAAACCAAAGTTTAAGAGAATTTTTTTGAAAAAACTAAAGATTAGAAAGATATTTTGTGAAAACTTTAAATATTAAGGATTTTTTTAATTACAAGAGAAATTTATATGTTAATCCTGATATATATATATATATATGGGTTTTCACATAAAAATAAGGATTTATAGTGAAAAAGATGGTGTTCTTGCCACTTGCCATGCACAGAATGGACGAGACAAAACTAATTGCATGAGTACTCCAATTATAAATGAAGTCAACGTAAGTAAAACTAAATGTGACATTAGCATTCAAGATCAAGACCTTGGAATTTTCATATTAAAAACTCATTACATTAGCTTTTAATTAGGAAGCCGACTAGTTTCAAGTACGTATACATCGACTTAATCAGATTCTCTTAACTAACTATTATTATTACATAATTAATGTACATATGTAAGCCATCCACACTAAGATTAATTCCCGTTCGAGCCGGATAGGTCTTTTGTGGGAGGCAAAGCTCTGACCCTAAGTTTTAAACGGTTGCAAACATGAGGACGGTTCGAACCCGTGACCTCACTTAAGCCAGAAAAGCCCCTTATCAACTCACCTGTGTCCTTGAGTTTCCTTAAGTTTTTGTGTAACTTGGGTTTCTAAAGCTAGATTATCAAAGTACAAGTTGGTTACGTGAGGCCTACATGAAGACTTTGCATGCACTCGTTATGCATATGTATTTCTAAATGTGGTAGATTAACCATATGCATGAGTCGACATAAATTATTGATTTGCGCGATCAAGAGTGTACGTGAGGTGTGAAGGGAAAACTAAAATCAAATCTGGAACTTACACAAGGTTATATATTTCCAATCCGAATTTGGTTACTCGATGGTCTTAATTACATAAACGAATTGTTTTTGCTAGTTTGTTATTGTACTTTTCCTGTATGCTCTTCGAGGTTCCCAACTCATCTTTAACATATTTTTCAAACACACATCCAACTAGAATTTACAAAAGGTTACATATTTTCAATCCAACTTTGATTAGTCGATGGTTTTATATAAACGGGTTGTTTTTGTCAATTTGTTATTGAAGTTTTCCTGTGTGCCCTTTGAGGTCCCCTAGATCTATGACTCATTTTCAATATGTTTACACAGCTAACATATTCGTCTCCTATGTATTAATAATTCAAGAATGCGGATTAAAAATTATACTGATAAAACAAAAAGTTTAAAGTTAAAAATATTAAACTTAAATTAGACTCTTATAAAATTAATAGGTAACAAAGACTGAATAACATTGATGAATTTAAAATAAGACTAAATAAGAAGATTATTCTTACTCATAAAAAAGTATAAGTTTAATTAAAAAAGAAATTGTGAAATAAAAATCAACTAATTTGTTTTAGTTTATAAAAATCAGTTAGTTTACAAAAATTAGCAATGTTTTTAAAACTGGATCGAAAGCTAAACCAATGAGACAAAGATGTTTAAGATACAAAAGATTCAGCCAGCATTAGACTATCATAAAATTGGTTAAAGATTTATTAAAATAAAAGAATTTAAAAAATGACTACAAAATTATTCTTACCCATTAGAAAAATTAAAGTTTAATTGAAAAATGAGAATGTTAAATAAAAATTAATCTATTTATTTTAGTTTGTAAAAATTAATTAGTTTATAAAAATTATCAATTAATTAATAAACCGATCAGTTTTTAACAATAGAAAATATTAAAATAAATAAAACCGAAAATTTAATTGGATAAAATTTTTATTGTTAAGTCTACAGAATCAATTCGGTTTTAAAACATTAAAAATTAGTTAATTAATTAATTAATTAGTTATTTTTAATAATATAAATTATTTAAAAAATTAAATTAAAAATTTAATCAATTCAATATTTTTACTGTTATATCAATCGAACCAGTTAGATTCGTAATTACTATTACAAATGCTTCCACCACAGTCCAAAAGAAGTGGAAAACAGATTATCACAAGGGAATGTGTTTTTAACATACAAGTTGGAGGATATGGTCGTTGATGGGGTCATTAGATGTTGTCTTAGTGCGACTTGAAAAGCCATTGTGTGTGTAACGCCTGTTGTTAGGCAGTAAGATCCCTTAAGCTGACTCTACATATATATACACTTTCAGTAACACAAATAGCCACCAACCCTTTTGAGGATCACTTAATTTAAATAAATTAGATGTTGTTGATATAATAATTAATTATTAATTAAAATTTGACCAAAATCGATAATGTATCAATTTAAATCGAGTCTAATTAGTTTGTAGTAAGTTTAAGAATTTAGTTGAACCGTTGTATCAATATTATTTAATTTCATTTTTTTACGTATTTTATCATCGTTTAAAAGTAATATAAAAAGAGATTTTAAAAAAATCAATAATATAAAAATTGAATTTTGTTTACATCTTCTAAACAATTGTATTAATTTTGATATCACACATAAATATATTATTTCGCCTTACCCATCTAAGGGATGATCGAGTTGGCGGAGTGGAGAAACATGAGATCAAAAGGTTTTGTATCCGATTTCTCTTATTTACACTCTCTTGATCGAGTCTGTCATATAAGACTTGCTTAATGCAGAGTACTTGATTGATGTGATTTTCTCAATCAAGAGATTTATCCGGTGCACATCTAAAAAATAACGATCAAATGTCAAGTAATTTTTTGTCTGAAAGAGAGAAATTTAATAATATTCTTTTATATTTTTAATAGTAAATTGTTAAAAAAAAAATTTTATTCACGAGATCTCTTAAGATGATTTTAATTATAGGAAGATACTTTTAAATCATCCATTTTTAGATTAATCCCCACTTAAATCGGATAAATCTTTTACAGTAAATAAAATTCTAACTTAGATTAATCCTCACTTAAATCGGATAGATCCTTTACAGTAAATCAAATTCTGACTCCAAATTTTGAAGGACAGTTGGATGATCACCTTTTAGTATTGTCTCATGTAATTAATGTTCCAACAGTACCAAAATTGGACTACATCCGTTAAAATGCCACGTTAACTATTTCCACGACCGTTGAATTCCCGCGATAAGGCCGCCATCACACTCTCACATTCTATTCAAGCGCGTCTAACCCACACGCTTCTGAAACCCGAAAGGCCACCCTCTCACGCTTGACCATTCTCTTCTTCATAACACTACCACTCCGTCATCTCCGGCAAACCAAACCTGCGGTAAATGCCGTCGTCGGCAAACGCGGGGAAGTGCTCAGGTTAAGAGTTGGAAGTAGTAGTGATAGATACCTGTGTGCGCATATTAGCGCTTAGTGGAAGCATATGTGTATAATTTTTTATCATGTACTTACTGTAGGTCACGATAAGCCAAATCCCACCTCAAGCGAAGGGTATTAAGAACAAATAATTGGGGTGGCGAGTTTGAATTTGTTTATAATTAATATAATTTATTTTTCATTAATTAGTCACAAAGAAAAAAAAAAAACAAGCAATAGTGTTGGAGCAGAGGGGTCATTTTTAAGCTGTCGTTATTGGTCCTCGGCTCCAGTCTTGGTTTGAAGAAGGATGATGTTGGAAGAAGCAAAGGTTGTTGTGGTGGGAGAGTTTGTAAAGGGACAAGCTTTACGAGGTTTTGTGTTGAAAGTTGCAACCTTTGTGTCTTTGTTTCTGGTTGGTACTGAAAGCGGGAAACTTTCTTCTCATGCTACTTCGTTTTGAAACAGAAGGTTCACTGACTTTTCTTGTTTTTTCTTCATCATCTTCTTCTGGTTTTTCCTGTTTTGTTCATCGGGTGTGGTGGTTTGGTGAAACAAGAGTGATAAACATATAGAAGTTCTGTTATCAGTAGCCTCTGTGTGTTAACGCGTTGTTTTGGATTGTTTTTCGTCATCAGTGGCTTCCTGTTGTATAATCTTGGGATCTTTCCAATGACATACCAGTTAATGATATAACAAAGAAGATTCTGTGGATGATAAAACAGCGTTTGTTCTACGTTCTTAGATTTTATTTTTCAATATCTATAAGTTTTAAGTGGTGAGTTAAATTTGAAGTTTCATATATGCTGTTTTTTCCTTTTGTTATTCTATTCCCAGCTCTTTTGAAGTTTGGTTTGATAGTTTCTGTTCCAGTTTTTCTTGGAGTAAGGTTCGGTTGACAATGGAATCCCATGAGCTTTCTTTTCTCTCTCTCCCTCTTTTACAACTTCTGGAATTTGAAGATGTTATTAGAAAGCTGAAAAGATCATTGAAATTGAATGAATGTTTGATACGATTATTTAAGACGTGAAATTTCTACAAGGCCCCTTGTTTCCTATATATTTTTAGACCTTCTTCTTCCTTGGAAATTCAACACTTCTGGTTTTTAACCATTTGATGATCTTTCTTCTCATATATCCATATCTCCTGTTCCTGGTTCATTGCTTGTACGAGGGTCAAGCATCATGATTACTAATGTACTAAAAAATCTGCATTTTAGTCACTCTAGTACTTGTATTTGATGTTTCTGCAGATTTGTGCAGTAATGGAAGTAATCTTCATCACTGTGGGTGTCACCTATATTTTTCCCATGAAATTCTCAGTTGACTTGGCATATTACCTTTCTTCTGATTTCTCATTATTTTCTCCATAGTGTCTGCATCAGCTTTTGAAAACAGTTTTTCAGTTTTATGTTTCTTTTTCGAAAGCTTGCCACTTGTTGGAATAGGTGGTGGTAGTGGTCATTGACACCATATTTATTTGAATATTTCTCTCTACAGTATCAAAACAATGCAAAATTGGTCCACCATGCAGGAAAAGTGTGAACAGAAGATTGTCATAATGAAACAATCCTGTTGTTTAGAGTTAGACCTAAAATAAGAAAACTTTCATGCTTGTACTCGAGTGAACATCACATCATTATCAATTCTGTTCGGTTTGCTGGACATTTTAGCAACTTGGGAATTGTACTATTCAGTCATGAGTCGTGGTTCATCTATCCACAAATGATTCTATCCCATTCCTTTCCTGAAATTTATAAAGATTCCATGGTGTTTCTATTTGCAGGTGCATGTATGTGATGCGTAATCCAACACTGTTTACAGTGAAGTTGGAGTTTTTTCAGGAACTAGGTTGATATTCTGGCCTTTTCAGTGTTTCCCAAGGAATTTGCAACTTTATGATGCTGCTTTTGCCAACTTTAGTTTTACATTGAAACCATCTGCTTCTTATAGCATGCTTATTACAAAGCTCCCCTTGTCAAACCTTAATATCCTGATACCTCAAATCCTTCTTGTTAAACTCAACTCCTCTCTGTTTCTTCATATCCACTTGGGCCAAAACGCTTACTGAACTACCTTCGTCATGGATATAAGGAGCATGAACTCTCCATCGACTCAGTTTGTCACCTCAAGAAGGATGGGACTTTATGAGCCTATCCATAACATAGGAATATGGGAAGATAATTCACCCGCATCAGTGTTGATCACTGGCACTCCACCAACACCAGCATCAATGATTTTCGCAGCACAAATGAAGCTAGATAATCAGGTGTCAATTTTTGAACTGTATCCTCACTAGTTTCTGTAGTTTGGTCATGCTTACTCATTGTGAGCTGAAGCATTTTTATATATGCAATTTCACTAGTCAGAGGATATATCACAAGATACTCTTGGACCTTCAGGCAAGTATGATCAAGAAGCAAGTAAGCCTATTGATAAGGTAAAAATCTGTGGTCATCTCTGTCAGAAACAAGCTGCTGTTGTTTAATTTCTAATTCTGGACATTTTATATCATTATCTGATGATTCAACATATTCATGATAAAAGGCTCAAAGACGTCTCGCTCAAAACCGTGAGGCTGCTCGGAAAAGCCGTCTGAGGAAAAAGGTATAAATGTATATGCAGTGGTGTTGTTGATGGAAAATTTACATGCAATAGTTCTCTAGGATGCTGGCTTACTTTTAGCCTTTCATTGAAGGCATATGTTCAACAATTAGAATCAAGTCGTTTGAAGCTACTTCAATTGGAACAGGAACTTGAAAGAGCCAGGCAACAGGCATGGAGAAGATTATCTTTTTGCACTAGTTATTATTATTATTTTTTTACCATACTAAAACAAAGCAGTTGTTCCTCCACTGTATGTAGGGCCTGTACATGAGCGGTGGAGTAGAAGCTGGTCATTTGGGGTTTAATGGAACTATGAACTCAGGTTTGTTTGTCAAAAATCGTATTGATATTACCAGAATTAGATTTGACTACGCTTCCCTCTATCCCTTTTTAGGACAACCTAACTTATGAAGTCTCAATATAAGGAAATCTTGTAGGCATCTTAGACTAGGCATTTCCACAGAATCTATATTTATAATCATATATGTTTCGTCCAAAGAGCTAATGACAAATCATTGTTTCTTTATATAGGACTTCTGACAATTGTGGAACCATATTTTTTATCATATCTGCATGAGGCTCAGGCTTGATGTTTTCTAGACATCATCTTCATTTATGTTTCTGTTTATTTGGAACAGTAAGGAGGCAAATGTTGATTCATTTGTCTGCAGGGATTGCTACTTTTGAAATGGAGTATGGACATTGGTTAGAAGAACAAAACAGACAGATATATGATCTGAGGACTGCTTTAGATGCTCATATAAGTGATGTAGAGCTTCAGATGCTTGTGGAAAGCGGATTGAACCACTATTCTGAACTTTTTAACATGAAAGCAGCTGCTGCAAAAGCTGATGTTTTCTATATGATGTCTGGGTTGTGGAAGTCTCCAGCAGAACGTTTTTTCTTGTGGCTTGGTGGCTTTCGCCCTTCTGAGCTTCTTAAGGTAATACAGTGTTAGCTTATTAACTATTCATGCTACAAAAGATGACTACTTCTAACAGGAATACATAATCTTCAGAAAACTCAATTGTGGGTTGTAACTGCAACTATACAAACACAGATTCATACTCCTCATTCATTACATTAGCCGCATATCAATTCTCAAAGCTCTGGACAAATTTTCTGCTTTGACCTGTCTTACTAATGTGCCTTCTATGTAGTAGATTCATATGGTCTTTTGCTCATCCATAACAAGTTAATCTCTAGCAGTTGAGTTCAATCAGTCTTTTTAGTTATACCTGTATACCAACTCCAGAAAGGTGGTTACTTTGTGTTTTCCCTGCCATTCATAGCTCCATGAAATGTGTCTGTGGCATGGGAATTGAAAGCTTGTTGATGAGAAGAGTCTAGTGTCAGGCCTGTGTATGATGAATCATGATCCTTTAAACTGCATAAGCTTATGATGCAAGTGCAATGGCTGCCATAACCGAACTTATTGGTTGATTGCAGGTTCTTCTGCCTCAGCTTGAACCCCTGGCAGAACAGCAGCGATTGGAAGTCAGTAACCTTAAATTATCATGCCAGCAAGCAGAAGATGCGCTTTCGCAAGGTATGGATAAACTCCAGCAAACTCTAGCCGAGACAGTGGCAGCTGGTCATTTGGATAGTAATAGTTACATGCCACAAATGGAAAATGCAATGGAGAGATTAGAATCTCTAATTCGCTTAGTGCTGCAGGTATGTTCTGCAACTCTTCCTGCAATTTTCCTATTGTCAAAACAGTTTAAGCCATACCTGTCCTTTATCTCTCTCTCCTTCAAGACATTGTTTCTAAGGCCATTTGCCTCAGGAACAGACCTTAATACCTTTGCAGAAGAAACTTTTTGATGCTGAATTGCTGCATTGCCACAACTTTTGGTCTTAAACAGGCTGACCATCTTCGAAAGGAAACTCTGCTTCAGATGCACCGGCAGTTGACAGTACGTCAGGCAGCTCGAGGCTTGCTTGTGTTGGGGGAGTATTGCCAGCGACTTAGAGCTCTGAGTTCAGTATGGGCAAATCGTCCTTCTGAACCTGCTTAGTCCTGCATTAGAAGAAAACAAACAGGTCAAATTTGTGAAAAACATCATCAATCAAGCCATACTTCAGTAAGCAAAGATATGTCTTTTGAAGAATGTAATCATGAACTCAAGTAGACATAGCTCGAGTCGGCTGACCTTTTTGAAGCAGCTTTCCACAGATTCAAGAATTTGTGGTTATAAGCAGCCATTCTGCCAAAAGGAAATTTTTGCTTTCAATCATATATTCAGTACTTGCTTGCTGTACATAAAATGTCTTGGGAGGACATATGCTGCTTTGAGTCTACACATTAATCTGCCATGTATTTTCTGTGTGCTCAATCCGTTCTGTAAATGATTATGGCATTGTTCTCTTGTTGTTTCGAATAGCTGCCAATTATGCCTTGAGATGAGGCTCCAATACAGAACAAACAGTATCTTATATGGGCTGCAAGTCTATACATTTTCTCTTAATACATTTGAAAGCATCAAAGAACCTATACCTTTCTAGTACGTAGAAACTTTACTAGAAAAAGTTGGAATTGATAATGCTCTCTCTTTTTGTTCTGTTTCTTGATATGGAATAATCAGTATTGTCATTTCCCTCTTCAGGCCCCAGTATTGGGGCAAAAAGAAAGAGAATATCCGATCAACTTGTTCCGACCTCAATTCATATCATAAATTAGACATCCTAATTTTCATGTTGGGATTAAGATTCTATTATACCATTCTCTCTTCACAAAAAAGAATCTCAGGAACATTGTTTATCATCATCATCAATCTTTTTTTGCAGTTCTACTCTCTTACCTTCCTTTTCCTGGCACTCTCTTGCGCATTTACAGACTTGAGGATTTATTTCTATACTATTTTTCATGTGATGGTTATCTGAAAGCCTAAATTATCTCAAAGCCCCGTTAACAACTACTTGATTGTTTGTATATTTTTTCTGTCCTTGAATTGATTCCTAGATGTATTGCGAGGATCGGAAAGCAGAAAAATTCGAACACAGTTGCTGAGTACAACATATAATACAGTGCAGAAAAATCATAACAAAAGCATTCTGCGAGATAAGAATGTGCACATACCATTAGAAATTCACTTGATATTATTGAAGACATAAGAAATTGATGCTAAAAGATTCAGAAAACTGCACATCCAACCACTGGTAGATTGATTCTCACAACTTGGGCATGGAATAGTCCAAAGCATCAACCAGGAAGTCTGCACATACCAAAGAAAAAGCACAGTTATTACTCAAACCCACGAAACAGTATGTGCAAGCAAAAGTAAGATTAATGACATTTCTTTCTGCAGTTCCTTTTAAAGGTTAACAGGGATTAACTTATAAATCCCATATTGATGAGATGCATGGAAAATACCTGCATCATCTTTGGAGAAACACATTGGTGGTTTTATATGAAAAATGTTTCCATGCAGACCACCTTTTCCAACAAGAATGCCAAGCTCTGCAAATGAGAGAACATATAACACATTGCATAAGTATCAAAAACTGATCTCTATCCATTTTACGTTTGGAGGGTCTTCTACAATACCTCTAAGTTTTTCGAACAAAACTGCAGTTTCTGCCTTGGCAGGTGTCTTCTCCTTCTTGTCAGCTACAAGTTCTATCCTGACCATCAAACCCCTTCCTCTTACATCTCCAATCACTGAAAGTCGTAAGATGCAAGAAATGCTTAGAACATTATCACTTAAAGCATATCTGGCTAACAAATCAGGAAAAGAAAGGCCCAAGATCGTAACATAAATGTGTAACATTAATGCATATCGTAGTCTGATCAAGATCAAATGGATGCATCAAATTGCATGCTCATGGCGTATCCTTATAACACAAAACCCGGAGGACATATTCAATAAACATCCTAATATAAAAATCCCCACCTGAACTTACAAATCATAATTTGCCAAAGTTAAACGATTAACAGTTACCTTACTAGGTTGGAATTTGTTAGAACTCTAGCCGAATACACTAGAGTTTTACTATACTGATATTGATAATAATAGCCGTATAAGGCAATTACAAGGTGATTCACTATGAATGCCTTATAACCAGAGCTGAATAAGCTCCTTCCCTAACCAGAGCAGCTTGCTCCTCAGAAGGATTCACCTTCTGTCACTCTTCTTCACTCTATTTTCTGCCTGCCTTCCTCCCTTCTCTGCCTACCCCTTTATAGACTCCCCTCTCTAAGGTACATTCTGTTATCCTAACTAATTAGCCACCTCAGCCTAACTAACTGCCCTCCTGCCCACTGTTCTTTCTTCTAGAATAATCTCTCTCTCTCTCTCCCGAAGAATCCTAACAGAAGGGATATTGCCAAGGTTTTGGATTGTGCTTTGCATCACATATAAAGAGGTGGCACAATCTCCATATACGACTTCAAGTAAAGTACAAAGGCAGTTAAAATTTCTGAAGGGAGGAAGAAGGTTGCTCTGCATGTTATTTGGCTGTTATAGTGCTTGTTTATGCAACTTGTGAAGTTCAAAAAGTGGACAAGTCATTGGAAAATAAGTGTTGAGCCAGGAGAACAGAAAGAAATAGATGTAGGCCACACGAGAATTAATGTTACTAAGAGAAAAAGATCACCTTTTGCTTTTATGCGACCTTTTGAATTACATGTACTAGCTTATAATGAATGCAGCTCTGTAACAGATATTGTACCTATCGACCAGTAAAAATGCTCTTAATAAAATAACAGACAAATCTTGCACCAAGTGATAATCTACTTCTCCGTTCAGCCAACACGAACATATTTTATAAATCACACGAAGATATTTTATAAATCACCACCAGTTATCTTCTATGTATGATATCATACTCATATTCTCTCCTAGTTTTCTCTGTTTCTTCTCCACGTACTGTATGTTTTGATCAATTATATATAGTTAAATAATAGAAATCATTAGGAGAAGATCATACCTGTGGTTCAAGCGTATATCTATGTCTTTTGCAAGAGCCTTTATTATGGGGTCATATCCTTGTACCATAAGTCCATGACCACCTGAAAGGATGTCCTCCTGCCTCAAGGAATTCCATCAACAATGTAAGCAGTTTTCTAGTGATTGAAGGAACATGATTTTTGTTTTCTTTTTAATTTTTTAAGAACTCTTCTACTATAAAATAATTAATACATTGACTTGTGCTAAAACTCAAAAGGGACTAAAGTCCAAGATTCTTATTTAGTTTATCCCCAACAAGGCAACTACAAACATCAAAGATTCCAATAGATACAATGAATTAAAAGGTTCAAGTAAGTCCTATATCAGAAATGGACAATGTATAAGAGTGATTCGTCCACAAGAAAAGGCTCATCATCATTGCCCAGCTCGTGCATTAGTCACAATATTAATGTTTCAAACTTGTATCCATTTGATGGGTGCAATGGTGCTGCATTTACCACTGACACTCAAGTCCAGTAACTTCATATAGCTAAAACTGATGTTTTTCAAGATGTTTTAGATGTTAAAAAGGATCATTTAGGACATCGTAATTTGTATATCAAACTTTTGATGAAATGGCTGTAAACCAGCAAAACACTTGGATTGGAGAAAAAACAAAACAAATTAATCCTGACAATTTTGAATAGCATGTCAAGCTCTACAAGTTGGAGCTAAGTTCATTATGTTATCGTCTTGTTTAATTGAAACTTCATTATATTTTTTCATTCATATTTTTCCTAAAGATCCAATTGTAGCCGACGGTTAGGGTTTGTCTCTAGATGTCTTGGATTTGTCTTTCCAATTATTGATAGGATTTCTGATAAGGTTACTATAAATACTACAAAACCCTAATTATTCCAACTACTCATCTTTCCTATAATGATAGGATTTTTAATAAGATTACTATAAATTGGGGTTGCTGGAGAAATACAGCAGTCCTAATATTTTGCATTATTTTACTGAAGGAGGTCTAGTTCCTAATTATTCCAACTACAAGCAACCATATTCCACCCCTAATTTGTCAAACTTTGATGTTCTAAACCACCCCCTTAGATAGCTTATGACTTCCTTCCTTAAAATACGGTTCTTAAAAAATTTCTTCCTAGTGAATACAGAATCACAACATTAGTAAG
>JAOSBK010000206.1:1786102-1806838 GCA_027568895.1 Erythroxylum shatona | reverse complement strand
TGGTTGGAAAGTACTAACAAAAGGTGATGCACCAAATGCCAATGCATACACTAAATTGCAGCGCAATCTCTCTATAACGACCGGAAGTTTTCATGAGTAATAATTATTTCATTTTAAGGATTAACTAAATTTAAATGGATGATTTTAAGTACCTTTGCCATGGTAACTATGTCGGGAATGACATCTTGGGTTTGAAAACCCCAATAATGGGTGCCTGTGCGGCCAAATCCTGTCTGCACTTCATTGGCAATGCAAACAGCACCAGCATTGCGTACAATGTCATAGACCAACTTCAAGTATCCAGGGACTAATTCAACTGCTCCACCAACTCCCTGGACTTGAACAAAATTTGAAAAGAAATAAAGGTCATAGAAGACTTGCATTAGTGGTTATCGGAATGGCCATAGAACTTTAGACATCCATTGCAACCTGAATTGTTTCAGAAATAAATCCAGCCACCCTTCCTGAAGTTCCATAATGAATGTGATCTTGAACATCTTTTGCATAGCCAGTGGGATTGGGCCCAAAGATTTCTTGGTAAGGATCTGGGTTAATCACATGATGAATTTCACCCTGCAATACTTCATCGTTAGAATCCCAGATAACCATGCCAAGTACCTGTCTTAATTACAATAGCCAAAGTGCAATAAGGTGCAAATCCTTCAGATGCACACAAACCTGTTGTATAGGACACTTCCATGTATTTAAAGGTGTCAGTCCAAGAGTACCACAGCTTCCACCATGATATGCATTTCTCAATGAAATCATTTCAAGATTACCAGTATAAAGTCTGGCCATCATCATTGCCAATTCATGTGCTTCAGACCGGAATTCACAAAATACACAAACCTGCATCATAAAAGCTCAAAATCATCACACTTGTTGTCCAGACAGACACTTTGCTGGACTCTGCAAATATTGGATCCAATTCTTGCAAGGAAAACAATAGTCACAAAAAGTTTGGTGAATTGCCGTCTCTCGCTCAGCAAACCTGCAACGTTACATAGGTGGTTCAAAGGCACGAAACAAGGTTGTAAACAACGTTACACAACCGCAATTGCAGCTTTTAAGATTACAATCTGCTATGGACACCAGTTCACTGAAAACACAGTCTCACTTTAAGACCAACCAGCCAAAGAACAAAGAATCCATCTTTCTGTAGTCCTTGCAAGCTTTAAAGTTATGGTAAAAACACGAAGAGAAGAGAAATCAAACAAAGACCTTGAGGTTCCCAGGCATCTTGGCAGCTAAGGCCTCGGCGAAATCAGCTATTGCGTGATGCAAGTAAATAGTGGTAGCATGCTGAAGAAGCTTACTTTGCTCTGTAATGGCCTCCAAAACATGAGGGTGGCAGTGGCCACATGAGACTGTCACTATTCCAGCAAACGCATCCAGATACCTCCTTCCGCTCTCGTCATATAAATATTGCATCTTCCCTTCTACGATGTTCAACTACAGATATAACCAAAACCCGTAAAAAATTTCTAAGAAAGATTCAATCTTTAACATATACGTGGCAGCATATTTTATTAGGGTGTTCGGTACATCATCTACACTCACAGGCTTCTGGTAGTAGTAGAAGAGGGAGGGACCAAGAAACCTCTTTCTCTTTTGAAGCACTTCCTCTGCCAACGGCCCTTTAAACGGTTTCGGCTGGTACTCAAACGGCGGCAGCTGCGGCGGACCATCGGCGACAGCGGTGGACGATGAAGGAACAGAAGAAAAAGAACTATCCCGACCAAGATTCCGACGAGGAGAAAATAAATTAAATTTGGAATCTTGCACCCTTTTCTTGAGAATACGCCCCCGGATTCAGAGATTGAGAGAGAAGAGTGGTTGGTTTTCACTGAGTTGGATGAATTGGCATTTAGCTCTCTATGGACTGGAGGAATCTGACAGCTGACGTATTGTCTCAGGTTCCATTATTTTGCATTCCGATAAGCTGAGGAGCAGAAGCTGGACATGCACGTACAAAATCCACAACCGGTGTTTCAGCTTTCAATCAGTGTCAGCGGATACGGCGGTAACTCAGTTTCGTCCAAACTAATTGTTGTTGTAATTTTCAAAATATAAAATAAAGTGAACGAAAAATTAAAAAAAAAAGTATAAAAAAAACCAATCTTTATAAACCTCAATTGCCACGAAGACTCTGGCTTTTCGATAATTTAGCTATGCCGGCGTTATCTCTGCAACTCCATCCTTCTCCATTTACCCAAAATTTCTCTCAATTTCACGAATACACCCCTCAATGGCGTCCACCGAAAAGTACCCGGATCCACGTTGCCTGTGTCTCCACCCGACCCAAGAAGAAGAACGCTGGTACCGTCGTAGACGGAGAGAAATCGGGGAGCCAAGACCTGGTTCGCGTCCTTATGAAGGGTTGCAACGGAAATGAACCTCTGGTAAAGACACTCAATAAGTACGTGAGAGTTGTGAGGACCGAGCACTGTTTCATGCTATTTGAAGAGCTTGGCAAGAGAGACAAGTGGCTTCAGTGCCTTGAGGTTTTTGTTTCTCAGCATTTTTTAGCTTCTGGGTCTTAGTAATTACTCGATTGGGGTTCTCGCTTTTGTGATCGAGTGATTTAATTCTGAGATTCCGCTTGTTTCCCATGATTCTGCTGTTGCTTGTTATGCATTCGTGTGATTATATATTTAGTAATTGACTTGATGCTGAATTGATACACATTTGAGGACATGCTAGCGATACAGTAGGTTCATGATGTGATTGTGAACGTGTTTGTAAATGTCTGTGCTTTATGGTATACCAAAAAGAATGTTTCTTTTACTTGCAAATTATGAATTCAGGTGTTCAGATGGATGCAAAAACAGCGTTGGTATATAGCTGATAATGGTGTTTACTCAAAATTGATATCAGTTATGGGAAAGAAAGGTCAAACTAGAATGGCCATGTGGCTCTTCTCTGAGATGCGGAACAGTGGATGCCGGCCTGATGCTTCTGTTTACAATGCACTCATTACGGCACATCTGCACTCGAAAGATAAAGCAAAAGCTTTGGCGAAAGCTCTTGGGTATTTTGAGAAGATGAAAAGTTTGGAACGTTGCAAACCCAATGTTGTGACATACAATATCCTCTTGAGGGCTTTCGCTCAAGCTCAAGATGTAGATCAAGTGAATATCTTGTTTAAGGATCTTTCTGATAGTGTTATTTCTCCTGATATTTACACGTATAATGGTGTGATGGATGCGTACGGGAAAAATGGAATGATCAAGGAAATGGAATCGGTACTTTCACGTATGAAAAATAATCAATGCAAGCCTGATGTTATTACATTTAACTTGCTTATTGATTCCTATGGAAAGAAGCAACAATTTGACAAGATGGAACTTGTCTTTAAGAGCCTGTTGCGTTCCAAGGAGAAGCCAACTTTGGCTACATTTAATTCTATGATTATGAATTATGGCAAGGCTCGGCTAAAAGAACAGGCAGAGATCACTTTTGAAAAGATGACCAAGATGAGATACATACCAAGCTTTATTACATATGAGAGTCTGATCATGATGTACGGAATTTGCGACTGTGTTTCTAAAGCTAGAAACATATTTGACAGTATGGTAGAATCAGGACAAGAGGTCAAGGTTTCGACTTTGAATACTATGCTTGATGTTTATTGTATGAACGGCTTGCACATGGAAGCAGATTTGCTTTTCATAAATGCTCGTAACAAAGGGTTGCTACCAAATTCGTCAACATATAAGCTTCTATATAAAGCATATACCAAAGCTAATATGAAGGATCTTGTGCAGAAATTGCTAAATCATATGACCGAAGATGGAATAGTTGCAAATAAGAAGTTCTTCCTTGATGCTTTGGGAGCTTTGAAGTCTTCATCTAAGAGTTCTAGTTCTGTCCTTCCAGCCACTAATTCAAGCAGTCTCAAGATTGAAAAGACTCGAGTGTGACAATACATCTATCTGTGTGCTTGTGTGATCTTGTTCCAATCACCTGCAATTCAATTTGTCGAAAAACTTGTTTCCTGAAGACTAGCTTTATTGATCACAATCTTATCCAGTTATCCTGGACTCATGAGAGTACTGTCACTGCAGGATGTGTTTATTATAATAGGCTCTTTATCCTGGTGCCTTCAAAACGTTCTTGCTGCGGAAGCTTTTTACATATCATTGTTTTTGTCTTGCTGATCAGTGCATGGTGAGATTGGGGAACAATTCTGATATAATACTTCCAAAGAATGTTTCGCCAGCTTGCAGCACTAGTCCTGAGATTTCTCGTCCCTCTATGTGGGTATGTATATCTTTCCCCTCAATAACTTCTCTGCAACAACTTTGCATATGTGCTTTATAAGCACATATTTGGTCTTTGGCTTCATTTCTGCATCCAAAAATCTCTCTTTTTGAACTTAGCTTCGGTATGTCCCACATATTTTCAATATTTACTTGTATTTTTCCTCCTAAATTTGCTTTTCTGTTTTCCTGGTTGAACAATGTAGTGGATTGCTTGATTTTGACACTTTCACTTAAAAGACTATGATGACCATTTACATCTTTAGATTCTTTGGTTGAAAGGTAGAATTGGGGGATCTTTTATCAGTAAATTAATATTGCATTTTGTGTTGCAGTCACTCCTTCATCCTTCTTAACATCTTTTTAACAGAAATGTTTATGATCTTTCTGGCTTATTCCTCATTACTTCTGACATTCAGGAACTGAGTGAGCATTCTCAAAATTAAAACAAAAGCTTGATACTTTGTCACTTGTCTTTGCAGCAAGTGCAATTTGGAGGCCATTGGATGAAAGGAGCTGCTCTAGAAGCATTAGAGAGATCCTAATTCCTATGAAGCATCACCTGAACCTTCTTAGCATGTAACTATGAAAATTCCACTCTTAAACCTGAAGTAACTCTCTAAGATTTCGCTTATTCAATCTTAACTATTGAGACTTGTGCTGTTATGTAATTAACTGATTAAACTAATCCGGGATTTGTTAACTGTAGTCTGTACCAAGTCTGCTTGGAGAATGAACCAAACAAAATCAACTAAAAGCTTTTCAGCTGTTTTGTTTTTCTATGTGCTGTTTAATTCTCATACCTCACATTTTAGCGAAACTTTCTTTATTCGTTGACTTTAATTCGTGAATTCTTTGGAATTTATTTTTTATTACTACACTCTCTTTTTTTTAACGGAGGAATCCGCAGTTACTACCTTTTAGATGCGTACCGGGTAAACTTTTGAATTGAGCAATATCCTACAAATCACGCCAATCAGGTGCATCACATTAGGCAAGTCCTGTATGACAGGCTCGATCGAGAAGGAGGAATCGAACACAGAACCTTTTAGCCCCATGCTCTTTTACTCCACCTGGGCTTTTATTACTACACATCTCAACATATGAAGTTTTATTAAAAACAAAGTCTTTGCATTTATCTATGTGCTAAAATTGAGAAAAAAAAGAAAATTAAAAAGTATTTTACTAATCTTTAAAACTTTTTTAGAAAGAAATTAACAAATAAAGTTATTACGAAAAGATAATATTAATCTTATTAGTTTCTTTATTAATTTTAAATCTATCCATGCACAAGATCAAACTTTAATACAAATAATTACACTTGAAAATTACCATACAGAAAATTCATTTTTTTTAATTTTAATATCAAGAAAATGTTCCAAAACAGAAAATTAGTAGGAAAATTTAGATAAAATATTCTCATTTTGTATTTTTTAAAATTTAAGTATATTTAAATTTTAGATAGTAGAAACTATCTATTAATTTCAATCAAGTTAATACTTATAAAATTTTAATTTTCGAGTTTTAGGTTAGGTTTAGACTCTGACTCTGTGGTCCGGTTCGATTTGAAGTTCAAAAATATGTCAAATATAAAATAAAAAAACATAGTTTTAAGAATGAAATTAAATTGAATTTGAAAAAAAATCGAATTTAAATATGATGGGATTTGGAACGTCCAAATTCAATCAAAATTGAATTTGAGCTATGAATTTTGGGCCAGTCTCAGCCTGGCCCAAGCCCAATGTCGAGCCTAATTGTTGACAAGTTTCATCTGTAGGAACCTGGTGCCCAGAATTTGAAAGTGTCATCTTTTGTATTGCCTATGGTATGAACTTGAGATTGTGCTTCTTGAGATTCCACTTGTAACGGAAAGAGTGGGCCTTAGAAGAACTATATAGCCTGGAAAGTATATACCATTTATACCAAAATATAACTCTTTTGATTTCCTCAGTTGCCTATCTCTCTCCGCGCTTTCAGGTTCGATTTCACTTCTTGAATTTTAGTGCGTTAATTTTGTCTTTTGAGATTCTGGGTTGTGTTTAAATATGAAGATAATGAAATGGGGAGAAATCAAAATTGAAGCTTTATAGCCGTCGAAGTTGGTAATTGTACCATCTAAGAACACTTGTTTTTGAGAACCACGAATTTGCACTTGTGTGCTGATTGTGAATGGGAGATGGAATCAGGAGGGTTTACTGACTGTGTTAATGCAATTAGGTCTGCGGTTAGATGAGTTCTGTTTGGTGTTGATTGTTGGGCTCATACGTATGTAACAGGTTCTGGTGATAGTGTAAACCTGAAGCTATCTAAACACAAAGAATCAAGCAAACTCTCTTTTAAGTGTTTCTGTTTCTGAAAAGTACAAACAGTTTCCCACTTCTGGCAATTACTGAAACATTTAATTATAGTGATCATCCATTTGGAGCAGTTATATTTGTAGGGACAAAGTTTTGGTGTTCCTAGGGTTTATTCTGTGGTTTACTGATGGAAGAAGGAAGTCTTTCAAAGGAGATTTACTCAGAAATTCTTCAGACATCAAATACAAGATTGGATCCTACACAAACAGTTGTTGGTAATGACACGGTTTACTTTTCTTTCTTCTTTTCCATTTTTGGCCTTTCGAGCCATTTCAATGTGAAGAAATAGTTGATTAACTTGGATGTTTTGGTTAAGACGACTTGGCGGTTCAAGAAGATGATTCTCTTCTCTGTCTTGATGGGGAATTGGGTGATGCTTCTGAATTGGAGAGGGAATGGCAGAAGAGATTCCAACAGCACCACGCTGTAATTTGTTGACTTAATCTTGATTTTGCTACTTTATTTGTGATTGTTTTTCGTGTGGTTTCTTAATCTTTTCCTACTCTTGTTATTCGGGTTTCAGATTGGGTATCACGATGGCCTTATGGCAGGGATAGATGCATCTTCTCAAGAGGGATTTAACATTGGTTTCAAGGAATCAGTGCTTGCAGGATACAAGTGGGGGATTGTTAGGGGGATCACCAGGTAAAACAACTAAACCAAAAATCAATACGAGTTATTGCATGAACTCATATATATGAAGTTATTGACTTCCATATTTTGTGGGCATTCTGGCCCCATGAAAGTGCATTCGCATGCCTTCCGTGTGATGTGAAAGAGAGGATCATAGAGACACAAGAGAGGAGAAATCAGTTGGAGGGGTTGTATGAATCTGTGCACTCTCTTTCAACCACAGACGCCCTTCAGTTGTTTCACAGTGATATGATGAGAAAGGAAAAAGTGGAGAGAAAAGATGCTGAAAGTAGTTCCAGTGGTGAAGGTTTGCAGAAGGAAATATCTGACAGCAGTAGTCTACAAAATTACATTGGAGAACTGGAATCACTACTTGCTGTTTCACCCGCAATCGAGTCATATTTATCTCTGAAGTAAATTCTGTACATTGTAGATATCTTTCCGATATATGATCGATCGATGTATTAATGCCAGATAATGAAGCAATTTGCTCTCTAACAAGTGCATGTTTTGTCTTTGAAAAGATTTTAGTCCATGAAGATTTTGTTTGTTCTCAAACCTTCTGCTTCATTTTGTGCAGGAATGATGATCAATAACTACCATTAAGCACTGTAGATGATTTCTCTGTGCATTTCATCTTTTTTTTTTTTCCCGGAACTTAACTGCATAATTGAGGTTGAGTATGTATACAGTACTGGTCACACTTGGAAATGGTGATTTGGTTTCAATGCTTAAGTTAACATGAGACGAACAAAAAGCATTGATTATGCTGTAACTCATTCCATTCACCGCAGGTCCTGGAAAGAGTTAATTTCACAACGACAAAGAGTTACTGTCTACAGAACAACTCTTTCAGAGTCGGTCGTTATTACATGACATTTAGGAGTAGAAATACATCTGAAATAAACAAACATTGGAGGTGGAAGTGCCTCCTATGACGAAGAAGAATAGATGTAACATGGTTTCAGACACATAAAATCATATCTCACACTAGCATCAATAAGCTTAGACTTTACATGACTGTCTAACTCAGGAGAAACAGCTACTCTGCAACTGACGTTTCATCCACCATCTGAATTCTTTATCCACAATTCCGAGATAAACAAGATCACCGAGTAAGTTTATGTAATAGTTCTCTTAGAAACATGAAAGAAGAAGAGAACAAAGTTACTTAAATCGTAAGGTAAGAACATAATATTTCACCTGGATTGCTGCAATCAGCTACAGGCTTGAACAGGCCTCGATTGAGGGAAAGGTGATGAGTGCCTTCTAAGAGTTTTATAAGTGGGCATTGGCAAGACAGTCTCAAATGCCTCCACAAGTAGCGCCACTTTTTTCTTTCTGGCCGGAGCAAGTTTCGTAACAGCTTTTTGGAGTGCATAATCAAGCATCCATTCTTCAGAATTTTTCCTGTCATCCATATCCTGATGTTTGAGATCAACCTTTTCAGCCTCTGGGTCAGGAACAACTGGTAGGAAGTTGGGTTCTTTGGGGTTGAATTCCCTCTGTTCATCTGAATCTTTGATGGGTTTCTTTGACTGGATCGTCCACTTTTTCTTGCTACAAGTGCTAGGAAGTTCTGGTTCAAAATTGCTTCCGAAGTGAGGCATTGCACATTGAGATACGGAGCAGGTTCCTTCATTGTCTGTGCATAACGTTTCTATTGTGCCTAAATTGAAGCAATCTTCGTCTTCAATCTTCTCAACATCTGCTGTGTAGCTATTGTTGTCCAAGTTGATTTTATACATCCTTGAATCACTGTTCTGTTCGGAGTCGACAGAGGCATGGATTTTGAACTGGCTAGCTCTGTCTTGATCTTCCTCCAATAGATCCTGGTTCTCAACAACATTATGAAGCTCATCTAGGTCACTTTCATCATTGAAATAGTTACTCAATTCACCATCACCATCAGCTTCAGCAATCTGGAAGGTTTCAGCAGTAATTTGGTCTTGGCTGTTGTCTACCTCACTATCATCTGGTTCAACTTCTGAGAAACTCCGAGATGAATAGGAAATTTGGCTTCCAACTAATGATTTGACATCCTCTATGTGCTCCTGATACTCTATTGCATCTCCAATTTCACTTTTATGGAGCTCTTGGTCTGTTGTAGGAAAACCGATGGCCATTGTTTCTGCATCCTGATCAGCATCTACTTGATTCTGAGTTGCATCATCGGCCTGAAGAGATATATCCTCTTGATGATGAACGAATATGTGAGGTATCGAGTCAGTCAGGCAATGAATTTCATAATCTTGAAGTTGATTTAGGTCAGAAACATCATTTCCCTTTTCATGAATATCATTGGATTCCTCGTGCAGGTCAAAGGAACAAGTTTCTTCTTGAAAAAGTTCTTGCAGTACATCATCAGTTAGTATCTCTTCAAATTCATCAAACTTAAGAGGCTTCTCCAATTCTGATAAATCTGAAATTTTGTCTCCGAACTCCTTGAACTTGTTCAGATGATCAGCTTCTGCATCCAACCCTGAGGCAGATGATTGAACCTCCTCCCATTCCATATCAGTCACTTCAGAAATGTTGTCTTCATCCTCCATGTTTGTACATTCCCTTTCAGTTTCATTCCTGCCAAAGCTTCTTGTAGTTACCAATTCTTCGGACCAAGTGAATGGGGACTCGTCATACTCATCTTTGATTTCCTCAGGAACTGGCTCTTCATTCCTGTAAAAGTACTTATTGCTCTGCTCCTCCGATTGACCAAAAATTTCACTCGTACTCCCCTGTGTTGATTCAGCGTCAGCCAGATTATTTTTAGAATATATCTCAATGAAGAAACCCATCCCAAGATCTCGTACTGTCGGACTATGCACCGAGTCAACAGAGCCAGCTTCGTAATGTGCAGGTTCCTCGCCTGGAAACCCTCGGGCTCCACAATCCATTTCCTCCATTCCACCACTAGAAAGATTGGGTTTATTAGGAGACAAATCATTTGATTTGATGCCCTTTTGGGTTTTCAAGGAACGCCTTCTCGCCTTCAAGAAGCACTTCAA
Organism: Erythroxylum shatona; assembly: GCA_027568895.1. NCBI lineage: Eukaryota > Viridiplantae > Streptophyta > Magnoliopsida > Malpighiales > Erythroxylaceae > Erythroxylum > Erythroxylum shatona. Next base: position 1,796,581 of record JAOSBK010000206.1, on the reverse strand, counting down.
CGGAGGCAGAGGACTGTGATGATGACCATTAAGAGAGCAGTAGGTATATGGGCAAACCTTACTGGCTGAAGTACCTTCAGCTTCAGTACCACCAGGATTAAGCATGAGATACGCAGGAAACTTTGAGTCCTTCAGAGTTGAAGAACAAGTAGCTTTTTGCACATTCGTACCTGTGCAAAGCACTACCCTGGAAGATTTCCTAGCAGTTCCTCTTGTGGGCTTAAAGCTAGGAGATTTTGTCAAGGTTCTCATCAATTTCAAGCTTGATGACTTCGTTAAGGCTCTTGATTTGTTCCTAGCACTAGAACTGAGTTTTTCCGAACCACTAGAACTGACCTGAGATTGAGAGTGAGAACGCTCCTTTCTTGCCTCTGAGCAACTGGTTGATCTCATGTAGTTTGGTGAGTCATCAGTAGCTTTGATCACGGGTTGTTTCTGAGGAGTTGGTCCATCCAGTGGCGGTGGCTTTCCAGGCTGTGACATGGGTTTTCTTAAAGGTGAGGTTTTGAAGCTCTGAATATCTGAAAGCTTGACTGATCTTGACCTTTTCATCTTCTTCTTCATGTCAGGTCCTCTGTTCTTGCCATCTTGGTGCTGACAGGAAGTTGGCTTCTTCAGGTTTCCCAACAGCTTCTCTGATTTTTTAACATGATCAGCTTGGATGCCATGCTTGTTGAGCACCTTTTTTTGGACCATATTCAAAGAAAATCAGAAAACAGACATCAGAAGCTTCATAGCTTGAAGAAAGGTTTTGCTTATCTTGGAGAAGGAAACTTCAAAGTTTGGAAGGAGAAACAGTTTCCTTGTGAGTTGTGTTTAGCTGATAACTGTCGAAAAGAGACAGCAAAAAGTTCTGGAAAGCAAAACAACTCAAGCTTCTTTCTTCCTTTTTCAATTTATAAATTGTATAATTTAAATTAATTAATTAATTAATATTTTTAATTTTTAATTATAATTAAAAGTTAAATTAAAATTCTTGTTTAGTTCAATTTAAAATTAATAAATAAATTTTAGATTAATCAAATATCAAATTAATAAATAAAATGGATAACTTGATTATTTTATTCGGTTAAAAATTAAATAATTTAAAATATGATTGTAATTATTTATTAATAAAAAATAATTAATTTATAAAAACTTATTTATTTTTTAAAATTAAAAATTAATTAATAAATTAATCAAATTTTAACAGCAAAAATTATTAATTATTTAAGTAAATTTAAATAACCAGACATAATTGATTTGATTTTTAAATCATTGTAAGATATTTTACGTTAGAAAATAATCAATAATTCTACACAAAATCTATTTTAAAATAGTATTTATAATAATACTTAGAATTTGACTTACTTCTTAAGTATTATTGACTTACTTCTTAAGTATAAGATAATATTAGAATATTATTAAATTATCATCAATATATTAATTTTTATGGTTGAATTTATTTACTCCTTTATTCAACATCAACCTCCTTTGTATATTCTACATTTGAAATTTATTTACTGACTGTGATAGAATGCTCTGCGTATTTTATTATTTACTACTTCATTTAGCATTCACTCCCTTTGTGCATTATGCATGTGAGTTTAAAGAAAACAACTTTTTTATAATGTCGAGGATAAAGTTGTGTACTATCAAACCTTTCTAGACTAAGCTTTATTACGGGACTTTAAATTGGGTGTGAAGACGATGATATTAATTTTTATGGTAAGAATACATCAAAATCACTATATTTTACATTAATTTATTTTACTTGGTTAATAAATTCAATTTTATTATAAAATTATTGACAAATTAATAGTTTTATAAATTATCAAAATTTTGATTAATTATTTAAAACTTTTTAGTTAATTATTGATAAAATAAATTGTAAAATAATTAAATATAAGTAAAAAATTACTTGGTCGGCGAAAATGGGCGGCGGTGGGTGGTGGTGGCGGGGACCTTCACTGACTCCCATTTTCTGACCAGACGCTCCTCTTGGAATTCCCGTTTATAACGTTAAGGCACCGCCCCATTCTCTCTTATATTTCAAAAAAGCAGATTCAACTTCAGCCTCCTATCCTGTGTGAAGTCAGTTTTGGACTTTCGGAAAATAACAAGAAAAAGAAGGACTGACATGTCTGATGTCTTCAGATTCTGATTATTCACAAGTTGTGGGAACTTACAAAACATTAGGTGATATTTGGGATCAGAGTTTTGCCTCTTTTAAGAAATCTATTTGACTCGAACGGAAATTAGTTTAGGTATGGATGACTTAAAGGTATCTTCTCATAGTTAGGATCCTCCTAAGACACCTCGTGGACAACAAAAAAAAGGAAGAATTACTTCCCTTATTTGTTTAGTTGGATTAACACTCTCTTTTATATACAAGTCTGGAAAGATATGTAAATAATCCTCGTAATGACTAAACTTTTTATTGAGGTCAAATAGAGCTCTTGTTAGGGCAAACAATACTACTGAACCGCTTGTTTCATATATATTCCATCCTTCTCCAATTTGCTTAAATGACATGCCTCTTTTTAGGACAAACACTAAGTCAAGATCTTCATGACTCTGATATCATGTTAGATTTACAATAAACCTAAGGATATGTTTGGAAGTTTAGGATGGAATGACAATTAATGAAACGGAATGGAATAAAATAGAGTAGAATGAGTCACTCCATTGTTTGAAAGTTTAAATAAAATAAGAGGGTTTGGGAGGCAAGCCATGCCATTCCATCCCTGACCCTCCAATTTGGGAGATCACAAAATATTAAATTTTGGATGGCAAAGGATGGCTTCCAAAGCCATTAATTATTATTCCATCCTGTTTCAACAATTGCCTGAGTCATTTGGGTCATTCTATTTCATTCCCTTCTATCTCTCCACCCACATCCAAACATACTCTAAGGGCTCATATAAGAAATAAAATTAGACCACACACAAATTTAAATGAGATTTCATCATAAAATCAATTGATAATAAATTGAGTAGCTTTAGTTTTCCCCCCTCTTTCTTAAATGTGAAATACTCATATGTGAGTATTCTCAACCAAATTCGAGGTCGGGTTAGTACAAAGAGTCAGATCAAGCTCGGGTTAGTAGATCTGGGCCCTATCCAACGTCTCAGCCTATTATCATCTCTAATTTTTATCTACTCAAAACTCATCAATCTTGTTACGTAATATTTTAAGGTTAAAAGGGATAAGCTTACACTTAAGTTTTTAACATATTTTTAAATAAGCTCTTCAGATGTTTTATATTTATGATGTGTTATGATCAACATTTTGCAAAAGATTTAAACAAATTGTTATTGTTATCTTTAGTAATATTTTGTACTTATTGCACCTTAAATAAGATACAAAAATGACAACTAAAATAATGACAAAGACTTATTTAAATTTTTTGCGTAATATAAAGTGAAAATCACAGGTATAGTTGATATCTAAAATTTTATTTTTAAAAATTATATCAAATTGGTTTAAATTATTTAATTATGACACCACACGTGTTAAATTTGTGATGATATTCTAAAAATTGAAAAAAAAAACTTTAATGTACTAGTAATATTATTTTAAAAATATTAAAATATAACATAATATTATAAATAACGGTAAAGATTTACTTCATTAAAAAAATCAAAGTGCAATTTAAACTTTGGCATATAATTGACCTTTAACATTAATTTTTGTTTAATTTATAATATTTTTAAATATTAGTGTAATTTATAATTGCTACTAGTAAACTGTTATTATTTTTTTAAACGGAGGAACCCGCAGTCGTTATCCTTTAGACGCGCACTAAGTAAATTTTTGGATTGATGCAATAGCATATAAATCATGTCAATCGGATACTTCGCACTAGGTAAGTCTTGTACGATAAGCTCGATCAAGAGAGAGTAAATAAGGGGAATCGAATACATAACTTTTTGACCTCATGGCCCTCTACTCTACCAATTTGACTACCCCTAGAAGGCAAATACATAATTACACATATTCAATTGACAAAATCCATCAATTGTTTAACTTTATTCAAATAATACAATGGTTTAATATTATTATTCAAATATCCATAACTTGTTCAAAGATCAAGGCCGTTTCTAACGTTTTATAAGCCCTTGGCGAAGCAAAAAAGGGGGCCCAATAAATCGACAGTATCCAAATATATAAAATTTAAAAGCATTTTTTTATTATTAAAATTTAATATCCATATTGATATATAAGTTCACATGCTCAACAAAAAATGATCATAATATCAACTAATAATATCTTACTAATTTTAAGTAAATTTAATATTATGTTAATTTAAATAAATATAAATAAAATAAAAAGAATAAATTTTGTGACACTTAAATAATAATATGAAAATAAATAATACTTTTTAGAATAAAATTATTAAAATAATAAAGTCAAGAATTAATTTATTTAATTATATATTTTTCGAAGTGGGTTGCAACTATTAAATTAACCTTACATAAAGAAAATTATCGAACGATAGGCCTTATCGGGAGTGAGCCTTAGGCAGGTGTTGTGCCTGCCCGTACCTAGGGTCGGGACCATCATAGATAATGTGGTCTCCAATTCTCTAATACAACCTTGTCATGTCCTTGAACATTACCAAGAATATGTTAATAACTATTAATGATTAACTTATAATTAAGCTTAATTAACGTTAAATTGACTTGAATCCGTAAAGACCGTGAAGGCCAAGCCAAGTACGATAAACTTAAATCGAACTAATTTTATAAGCAAATCACTCTCATTTAAATGAAGATATGAGTATTTTAATTTTTTATTCATAAATTTTATTATATAGTAATGGACCAACGAGGCCATGACTAGGGACATTTTGTTTTCAATAAATGCCAAATTCCCAACAAAGCATCCCATGTTGTGCTACCTTGTTTCTTGATCCAGTCCCACGAGACATGTCTCTTCGTTTTCTCTCTTTGATATAGTTTTAGTTGTAACACGTGTGTTCGAAGAAAACCCTATTTTGATTTGTTTGACAGACTTATGTCAGTAGGATTTTTGTTATTAGAGTTTTTATAAGAAGAGCTTTTTTAAAAAATTAGTTAACTATTTTACTGTCAATTAAAAAAGAGTCTTTTTGAAAGAGCTTCATACAATAAGCTCTTTGACAATATAAAATATATAATATTTTTAATTTTAGATATATTTTATTTTATAATAAAAATTATTTATGTATATAAAAATTATTTAAAGCATATTAAACAATATACAAAGCACAATATATTAATTATTATATAACTTTAAACTATATAAAACATAAATAAAAATATATCTAACCAAATCTTTTATATAGATTATAACATAAGTAAAATTAGTATAAAATATAAATATTAAAACATATAAAAAAGTAAATAATATTATATAACTCTCAAAATAAACGTAAAAATAAGTTTGTAGAAATTGTAGGAAACATGTGTAAAAAATAAGGGCAAAAGAGATTAAAATAAACTCATTAATCGATCTGAAAAATCTATATGAAAAAGCAGTTTTTTGAAAAGTTTTAAATTTGAATTTTTTAAAAAGCTATATTTTAGATGCCAAAAAAGTTATATCTATTAAAGAAGTGCCTTTTTATTTTACAGCTAGGCCCTCGTTAAAAAAAAACCTTTTGTGGTGAAAAAAGTAGTTATTGACGTCTCAAAAGCCCTTCCAAACCCTTCCTGTCTTTGTCGCAAGCTTCTTTCATTTCCAAATTTGGTTCTTTATACATTTCTAAAATAATTTATTAAAAAAAGGTATTTAACATGTTATTATGTATAAGTTAAAATTTATTTAAACAAAAATTGATTTAATTATATATAAATTATTTGAAACTATGAGTAAAATTCAATTTATTAAAACTCTAAATTAATTTGAAATTTAAATTTAAGATATTAATCTCATCCTGTCTTTTAATAAACTATAATGACCTTATTTTTAATTATTTAATATTAATATAAAATTTTAATATAATCAAGTCAATATTTTTTAAACTCGGTTTAAAATTTTTGAGTCCAATTCAAATATAAAAAAAATTCAACCCATCTAAATAGCTTATCATAAAAGGAAACAATACCAAAACTTGCCATTTTTGATCTCCAGCAACAAATCTAGGAAACCAACTTCTTATATGGTGCAATTGATCTGTTTCTTGTTGCCGACAATTCATTCATGACTTCATGAATCATGATCCTAGATTGAGACAAGACAAGGCGTTCGAGTTTCTCCTTGAGGTTGATTGTACGCCTAATCACAGACAACATGGCACACGTGGTTTGCTAGTTGAATCAAAGATGAAAGCTTTGACAAAGCAACTTTAGTTATAATGATAAAAAGAAGTAAAAGATGGGTCGAGAGCATCTATTGGTTTAGTTCATTAAAGTTACCATTTTTAAAGTACAACCACAAACTTTGATTGGAAGAAGATCTTTGCTCAGAATCTACTTTTCGTTTAGCATTGATGCTAAGTGAAGAAAAGAAAGGGCAAGCCTTTATGCATTTGTGTGCAATGAAGAAAGCCAAGAAAAAGTTGAGCAACTATATGGCCATGAAGGGTTTAAGCATAGGTGGCAATTAGGCCCTATAATTAGGATTGATATTTTGGTTGGAGGAGGCAATAGGGCTTAGGTTCAGCCTGACCCACTTCAAAGTCAACGAGTCAAATTTAGATTGATTGACCCCTAACTTGATAGCCCGAACTCGAGTCTATAGAGGCTCGACATGTATTAGCAAAACGACATAATTTTGACATTTAAATTAAGAAACAATTTGCGCTAAGTTGTCTGGGGCCTAGTTAGGCCTAGGACTTGGGTTCGAGCCTATTGTTTAGGGCTCAATTGGGTCTGGGCAGTGTGGTCAATTGTTATCTCTAATTTTGTCTTAACTTTAATTTGAAATTAATGTTCAAATTTCTAACAATTTGAATTTGGAGAATATTTACACTATTTAATATTGATCCGAACTAAAATAATATGATTTTATTAAACTTATGAGTTGAAATTCTTCAACTCAGTTTATTATCAATCCTAAAAATAATAGCTATGAACATTTATAGTATACGGCCAAATATTAATAATGATTACTTAGAAATGCAAAATCCCACTTTTTTTCAGAAAATGGGAATTGTAAGGAACTTAATTGTATTTTAATATAAATATGTCACTTATGGATGAGACTACTTGATAGGAATCCACAAGTTATATTATATTATAACATTGTTTCTTTTGTGCTTGCTATTTATAGATATTAGTAACATGGTAAGTGGATTAAACTTTTAAATAAAATAATTAAAGTTTAAAATTATGAAAATTATTTTAACCATTTTGTTCTTGTCTAGGTGAATAATTAGTGTATAAAATATAACATAAAATGTTTTTAAAAACTAACTAAAAGTTAAATCGATAAGACAAGATGTTTAAGATTTAAAAGTTTTAATTGATATTAAACTATCATAAAACTGATTAAAAGTTAAATAAAATTAAATAAATTAAATAAAAGTTGAAGAAGATTATTCTTCATTATCGAAAAGTTTAAAATTAATTGAAAATGGAAATCACTAAATGAAAATTGATTGTTTTATTTTAGTTTATAAAAACTAATTGGTTTATAACAACTGATTGTTTAATCAATAAATTGACCATTTTTTAACAATAGAGATTATTAAATTAAATCGAACTGAAAAGTTAAAAACCGAACTAAAAAGTTGGCCGGTTTAAAGTTTTTAATGCTAAACTTGCTGAACTGATTCGAGTTTTATAACATTGGTAAAAAGATATCATAATTAAACAAGATTGTTTATGTTGTCAAAATGTTGGGATTACTGTTGTAGAGCATATGAATTACTGTTGACAACAAATCCTAAGTTTCTATGCTGTCAGTAGAAGTAACTGATGGCATTTTGTATCAATGGTGGATCTTTTGTCATCGGAAAGGATTGCTTTCATGTGATCTTACCATCAAATTGACTTCTCTTAAACAACGCCTTATTCTGCATTTCCCATGTTAGGCATTTGGACCAGAGAGTAGTGGAAAGACCACCCTTGCACTTCATGCAATTGCAGAAGTTCAGGTTATCGGACTTCGTTCTGATTCTTCAATTCTGCTCATACAATACAAGCTTGTCATTGATTCTCATTTGTTCCAACTATTTATAAACTGGGTAAATATATTTTCTTGCGTATCCGAGGATGAAGATGAATTTGCAGAAGCTTGGAGGCAATGCTATGCTTGTTGATGCAGAGCATGCTTTTGATCCATCATATTCTAAAGCTTTGGGGGTGGATTTGGAAAATCTGATTGTTTGTCAGCCTGAGATGGCACTTGAAAGTATAATACATTCCCTTACCTACGAGGATTAATTAGAAATTTGCATGATGTAATCTGCATAATTTACCAGTACTGAAAGTGTTTGCATTTTGTTGGGATTTGGCTTCTTTGTTGTCCCATATTGGTTGGGGACAACAATTAAGACAAGTCTCTTACCTATATAAGGAGGTGGCTATCTCCTTGTTTAGTGCACCAAACTAAAGTCAAAGATTTGTAGTACAAATTTGACTCTAGTTAAATTCCTCTTTTGAGGTGAGAGTTAGAGAGTTTGTCTTGTTTATTTCTTTGTGAGTGTGTTGGTGTATTGGGGGATTGAGTGGGAGGAAAAATTGTGTGATTGTAAGAATTTTTCACATAGTGAATTTTCTTCTCGGTGTCCGTAGTTTTTCTCCGGTTTGGGAGTTTCCACGTAAATTCTCTTGTGTTATTATTTTCTGATACTTTTGTCTATTAAATATTCTTGGATGTGAATTTGGGGGGTCTAAATTTCCAACAAGTAGTAGTCTCTTGAGCATCAACCTTATGACTCCGACCATCCTTATCACTCACTCAAGAGAACTTGCGTTAACAAGCCTCACCTTTTATTTCAATAATTTCATATTATGAAGATTTTTCTTCTACTCCTTATCCCCTTTGATCAAGAGTAAAAATCAAGTCAAGATCACTAAAAAACAACGCAGCAATATTTACAATTTATTATATCACCATTTATACTGTTTATAGAGGAGATGAGTATTATATAATTCTCTCTTATAATGATTTCTTATTTAGTTGCATTCTTTCTTGACGATGGTATGAAGTCTTTTGTTACTAATTAAAAACGAAAAGTAGCTTACAAGGGGAGTTCTAAAACTCATCTTTTATTAGAACTTTGAATATTTTCTATCAATTACTCTTTTTTATCTGCCAATATATATATATATATATATATATATATATATATATATAGGAATAAGTAACTAGAGATCCCTGGCATGCATCATCCTAAATTGGTCAAAACTCATAATTAATGAAAGTCATTTATAAGTTAAAGAAAAAAAGAATTGTTGAGTCTAAAAATGCATATTAAGCCTCCACCTAAAATGGTTTAAAAAAGACTTTTTCTTATTAAAAACTAACCCTAAGTAAATAAAAAAGAACTACTTTAATTGAGTCTACATATTCTAATTAAACATCTACTTAACTTGGTAGAAATTATTAATGTAAATAAATCATAAGTTAATGACGATCATATCCATATGGAGTGTAAATATTTATTTTTACCTAGTTTTTGTACAAATTTTCTCATTCTTAAATATGAAACCCCAATTCATACCCATTAATCCTAAGGTTAATTACAAAAAATTTACAAATTTTGTTTAATTTTATAATTATAACTTGAACCTTAAAAAGTAACAATTAAATATCCAAACTTTTAAATTTTTTCTAATTTTAGCTAGATATTAATGTCTCTGTTAAGTTTGTTAACCTAACTTGCTACGTATTCTAAAAATTTTAAACACTTATAAATGTCATGCCTAATTAATCTAATTAATTAAGATTAACTAAACTAAGTCATTTAATTAACTTAACTGATTAAACATTACTAAACTACCTCTTTTTCTCGACCAAAATCCCTCAATCAAAATCTCTACCCACTGTTCTCCCATGAAGCTCCTCAATTCATTCTCAAATCACACCAAGCTCTTCAGTTCTTTCTCGCATTGCGGTGCACCAACCTCAGTTTGTTCTTGCATCAGACTTGTTGCCAATCACTAAATCCCCAAATCAAACTCGCATAATAGATTCTTCTCACACTAGCATAGCGATGCGAGAACGAACTGACGAACAACACCTGTCTTGTGCAAGAATGAAAGGCAGCGACTATGATTTAGAGATTTTAATCTCAAAAATAAAACCGTTTGGTTTAACTTTTATTTTTTTGTTGTTGTTTTCAATTTCTGTTTTCTGTTTTTGGTTTCTGTTTTTTTTTCTAAAAAAATAAAATCTGTTTGGTTGAGATTTGTAATATAAAAACTGAAAATAAAAACTTGTTTGGCTGAGATTTCTAATAAACTTATTATTATTGTTGTTGTTGTTGTTGTTATTATTATTATTATTATTATTATTATTATTCATTGTTAATAATAATAATATTATTAATTATTATTATTTATTGTT
>JAOSBK010000206.1:1729758-1751773 GCA_027568895.1 Erythroxylum shatona | reverse complement strand
AACTCTTTCAAAGCAATCAACCTTTAACGAAGAAGCGATATGGATACGGGTACGCAAAATCGAATCGATCCTATAAAAGTTTTACAGACTAGACCAATTTTGGTTTCTCAGTTTGGATGTAGACATTTTTTATGTTATAGTTCATTTATTCAGTGTTCATTCTGCGTCACATGACAACATGTTAATCATTGAGCTAGTCCTTTGACTTCTTTTCTCTATTTTGACAGATTTCTATAAGCCTTTAAAGGAAGATTAACTTTAGCAAAAAGCACCGAAGTCCAAATAATAATTCCAGCGGAACCAAAACCATTAAGTATTGCATGCAAATGGAAAAGAAGTTTTGGATCCCAAAATGTTTTATATACGAAACTGTTAGAGTGTCCCGTATTGACGAAATATGAAAATGTTAAAGGGTTTATAAGTGGTAAGACTTAATTTTTCAAATAACTAGTTCTAGTTATTTGAACAATAATTAACCTAAGCTCAATTCTTGTTAGTGGACTCTATACTCTGCCTATATTAAATATTCAATATGGTATCAGGGTAGGTTTGGTCCGGATTATTAATTTCCCGGTTGTCCGTCTGGATGTTCACTCCCAGCGGCCCAGTCTGGTTACCACGGCGTAATTTCAAGTGACAACTGGATGTTCAATCCCAATTGCACTTGAGGAGGAGTGTTAGAGTATCTCATATTGACTAAACATGAAAATGTTTTAGGGTTTATAAGTGGTAAGGGTCAATTATCTAAACAACTAGTTCTAGTTATTTGAACAATAATTGACCCAAGTCTAATTCTTGTAAGTAAACTCTACACTCTGCCTATATTAAAAATTCAATAGAAACATCCTAGGCATGCAGATGGGTGCTATAGTTCCCTTTGATACAAATATTTAGCCCAATGTAATCTGTTAAATGCTATATAGATCGTACATTTTGTAGGAGTTCACTGATAAGCTGATCCAAGAGGGGGAGTTATCTGAAGATCAGAAGGTTGGTTTTAAGGTGAGTTCAACAAGGTTCATAATACAGGTAGTTTTGAGAATGGAGAAATTTGTTTGGCCAGCACTTTACCCTTTACGGGCTGACTCGATATGAGCGGGGATTAGTCTGAAAGTGAATGACTTAAAAGCGCTTTCCTATAATTGAGATCCTCTTAAGACACAAAAAAACTAATACAGGGAAGCCGTCTTCTCGTGGAGTACAGAATTAATAGCCGAATCTGTCACCTATTACTTCTGTTAGGACTTTGTTAAAGAGAAAGCACGAGAAGGAAAGAGAGCTAATCGTGAGGTACTCTATGTTACTCTCTCCATCTCTCTTAACTCATTTATCATGGGTGCTTTTACCAAATGTCTTCTTTGTTTTCACTGCCTGTAGTAGGAGAAAGGTGTACCTCCAAAATACTTGGATGAAGAAGCCAAGGTGATCACTTGTATGAGGCATCTGTAAGGTACACTCTTGAGGATTTATGTTCAATTTCCTTTGGGCTGCGGGCACTAATAGGCCTGAGTGGCCCGAGTTTGTCGGCTTTCCAATCAGTTCTGCAATTATTGTGTGTACGTCGGTGGGTCTTTAATGATTGGAAAGATCCCATTTTAGACACTTTTTGGATAATAGTAGTTCAAACCCGTGATTGATTGAGCTATAGAGTTCAATTAAGACTTCTTTAGAATTAACTCAATCATTTCCAAAACTTGTGCCAAAAAATTCTCTTTTTTTTTAAACATAGGAGATAAAAACTAAAAGCCCAAAAAAGACAAGTTAAATAATGCAATGTTCTGCGGTACAAAGCTCCCTGTTTATCTCGGTAGATAAGTTCCACGACTGTCATCGGAGGCTTTTGAAAAATATGCAATCTTGGACTGGCTAGAATTGCAGTTGAGACCAGATTATTTACACACTGATTCCTTTCACGATGTACGTGTTGTAATTGTATTTCCCAATCTCATTGGATTAATCTACGGGTACCTTTCATTAAAAAGTTCTCATCAGATAAAGCTATATTGAATGAGGACAAGATGTTTATAACTTATAGGGAATCCACTTTTACGATGACTCATCTATATACCAGTGTCCAAATCAAAGTAAGACTCGATTGAACTCCTTAGAGTTCTGCAGTTAGTGGCGAGTTTCTTTTAATGTGCTGAATAAACCCATCGCACTACTGACCGTGCTAGTATCCAAGTATCCCCCAGCAGTAAAAATGTTAGCTCCTTGTTTAACAGCTCCATCTGTGTTTCACTCGTGTCAAAAATTTTGTAAACTTAAGTTGTTTTGTTAAATAATTTACATATTAATATGTGATCGATGAATTATTTTATGTTTTTAATTTTTTAATTTGAACTTTATGATAAAAATAAGTTTTAATTTTTATTGAATTTGTAATTTCTTAAATTTAAAGTATATTCATAACTAGATTATCCCAATATAGGTTGCATCTAAGAATATTGGTTAGAAGCAATGATTAAAAAATTGAATTAGTTTGATTGGTTTAACTCTCAGTTGTAAAAACTTTTAGTCGTATAATCCAGGGGTGAGCATTATTCGGGTTCGGGTAAGAAAATGTTAAATTTAAGGTAATTCGAGCCGGGCAGGGTATTACCCGAATTATTTTTGAGCCGGGATGGGTAACTCAAAAAAAATTCGGGCCGGCTCGATTACCCGAATTAGGTTTAAAAAAATTATGAAAATACATTTCGTTATTTTTCTTGTAGAATTAATAGATTAATTATGCTAGTTAATTGAAATATTTGGTTCTATTATTAGTGAATTTAACTATTTGTTGAGATATGAAAATGTAATTCCAGTCATTAGTTATTTTGTGTAATTTTTGAAAGAGAACCAATCAAAATTTCAGGTAATTCGGGCTTTACCCGAACAAAATTTCGGGTTATTCAGGCCGGGTAAGTTCGGGTAATGAAATTTCGGGTTCTGGTCGGATAAGATGGAAAAAATTTCGAGTAATTCGGGCCGGACCCGAACAATGAAAATTGGGCCCGAATTACCCAAATGCTCACCTCAGTATAATCTTTGTTGTTAAAAAGTAATCAATTTATTAATTAATCGGTCAATTTTTAAATAAATTAATTTTTAAAATCTAAATAAATAAATTATTTTTATTTTAATATCTTTTAAAACTAAATTTTAATTTTTATGAATAAAAATAATATTTTTTAATTTTATTTTAACATTTATTGGCTTTGATGTCATATCAATTAAAATTTAAAACTTTTTGTGATTAGAATTTTGCTTATAGGTTTTCTTTAATTTTCATCTTGCCACGTGTTCAAAGGGCAACCAATGACTTTCCACCAATTTAAGCGTGTGTCTTGTGTAACCTTGTCTTAGTGCGCTATCACATCCGTGTCACTCCTCCACGTGTCAACCGACACCCGCACTCACACGGTACATTTGATGTTTGACGCACTTTTTGTGTAAGAAGCCGTCAGAAGAAAAGAAAGGATAAGAGATTTAAGAAGAACAAGACAGACAGACAGACGACGATGATGGACCTATCTCCATTGGGGGCACTGTGCGCACTGCGCCCACCACGAGTGATGGATAATGAAAGAGCAAGAGGGCAAGTTATAATGCGCCTTTATTTATAACTGTAGGCGTTTACCGTGTGCGTATATGCTCTTTTTTATTATGACATAATTATATTATTTAATCTAATAATATAATAATCCAAGTTGCCACAATTTCATATTAATATATATTAATATCATTATATATATTTTTATTTTAATATTATATATGTCATATTAATATTATTATATATGATATGATAAGTGTGGAGGTTTAGGCTATTGATTGATATAATTTTTATGATTAATGAGTTTTAAATTTAAGCCCTTCTTTAGATGAGATTGAATCGAAAATTGTAAATTAATGCATTTCATAAATTAATTGACTTCTAAATAATATAATAGAAATAAATAAAAAATTTTAAAATAAAAATTAAAGTCTAATTTAATTAACAATAAAATTTAATACATATTTGTATTAATTATATATTTCAACCTAAATTACTCCATGTCAATAAAATGTCAATTAAATCATTTTCATTATTTGTTAAGCTTTTATTAAAAGATACAAGTTTTTAAAAAATTATAAAATTTTCATTATATGATTATTGGAACAGTAACAATATTCAGTAGAAATTTTACTAAAATGTGATATTTACAAATATTTAACAATACACAACCCTGTTCTTAAATAAGAGAGAGATTGTTTTCAATTATTGAAGCAAACAATAATTTTTAAAAAATTATTTTTAATTCAAAATAATTACATTAAATATAAATTTAGAGATGTTAAATTTAACCCGACGAGCTAGAATTTGGCCAGGGTTAACCTACTTACGGATTAATCATGGTTGACTCAACTAATATGTGACTTGACCGTTATTTCAAAAATAACGTTATTTTTTATATTTTTCTTTAAAAAATATATGCTCATGGTCAATCGAGCTATGGGCAGACCTAGTTTTACCCATCGAGCTACAAGCAATCTTAGTCTTTTTTTGATTGGATTTGGCTTTTTTTTTTTAGTTACTCACAAAGTTTCTTAGGAAGGTTTCAATTATAGGAAAATATTTTTAAGCCATCTTTACCTAAACTAATCTCGGCTCAAACTGGAAAGTTCCCACACCAGACCTGGCTCATTCAGATACCGATATAAATTTATATTAATCGTCAACCACGCTATAGGATGACGAAATCAATCACGCCCAATGGACGACAGTGTTATATTTAACTCCAGCCTTATTCTCATCCACAGGATCTAAAACCGACGGGTAACAACTTGAGGTCACGTCAGAATGACTTACATCCTTTCGCCATGTGAGCATCACACGTAGAACGAATCCACCCGCACGCATTGACCATCGTTTGCCAAGTCAGCAATCGGTAAAACCAGATTAAGCTAATGACACGTGTCGGTAGATCATAACATCCGCGGGGCTCGTTCCATTTTCTTAAAAAAAACCAAAAAACAGAGAGAGTTTATTAATATTAACATCTTAAAAACTAAACCCGCATTTAAGATTTTAAAAATTAATTAGGCTATCATAAAATTAATTAAAAATTAAATAAAACATAATTAAAAGTTTACAATTAATTTTAAATTTAATTAAAAATTATTAAATTAATTATAATATATAAATATTTATTAATTAATAAAAATTAATTAATTATTAATCAATTTTTATTAATAAAAATTATTGAAATAAATCAAATTAAAAATTAAAAATAAATCGAAAAGTTAAAAAATTTAAAATATATTTAATTAAACTAAACAAAATAGCTAAAATTTTTAATATGATTTATTTTAATAATTTTTGTTTTAAAAATTAATTAATTATGAGATAATTAAAATATTTAATATTATGTAATTTTTAGGAAACTTTTCAGAATTTAAACTTTATATTTTTACCCATTTAATTTCATCCGTTTGTTTACTACATAAATGAAAAAGGAAAAATAAAAAGAAAAGAAAAGAAACGATTCTGCTCTTTGTGTGTGTCTGTCTCGCTCCAGCTTTCCCTCTCTAGACTTTTCCCAAATTTTCCTATCTGTAAAAAAAAAAATCTATGGAAATGATTTTCTCTCCATAAATTGCTAAATTTATTAAAGAAAAGGAGAACCCTAAGATGAGGTCGCCGCCGTGGGTTATTTCTTCAGAGGGCCCTGTAAGTTTGTTGCTTTTCATCGATGTTTGCGTAATATAGTGCATGAATATGAGGAATAATTTGAATTAGTTTTTTTTTCCTTTTTTTGGTTTGATTTTGTGTGGTAATTGTTTGAGCTGTGTTTGGTGGGGAGGAATTTGGAGGTGAGGAGAGAGGAGATGAATGAGGAATTGGACTTCGTGTGTGTTCCAAAATAATTGGAGAATAGTAGTTTTGTAGGTTCGGTATTAGTTATGATTTGTTTGAGTTGGTCTCTTTTTTTAAAAAAAAAAAGAATTTCATTTCCAGCACGGTTTCAAGGGATTGAATATTGTTTTACGCAATTTGGGTTTTGTAGTAAATGATGTTTATTTGTGGAGCGTTTTTTGAATTCAGGTTCTACATTTTTTGAAAGTTTGAGGTACCTGGCTCTGAAGGATTTTGGTTTGGGTAAGGTTTTCGTGTTTGTTTATCATGGCTGGTGTTTCTAGATGCCAATTCTTGAGTTTCATGAGTTGTTGAGGATCTGGGTTTGAATTATTTGTGGCGTGGTGTCTCTAATCTGTTGGATAGCGCTCTTCCTTGTTGCAAATGGCAGAAGAACGGATCCGTGTTGGTTCGCTGTCTTCTGGCTTGGCTGTTATATTGAGCAATGAAGATGGGAAAGATAACTCGTCAAAAGGCCGTCTTGTTTCATACTGTGATGATTTTGGTGACCAGCCAGTTGAACGCGCTCTTGAATACATTTTTGGCCTTTCAAACAAATCGCTTGGTCCATTGACTGCTCCAGTCAACAGCAAGTTAGTCCGATCAATATTAAAGGATGAGTTATTGGAAATTCAATCGTGCTCACTCACTTCGGTTTGTGACAGAGATGGCATTTGTATTGTTGATAGTGGCCTTGGATCTCGTGTGGTTGCCCTTGAAAAATCAAGCATTTGTGGTGACATTAAAATTATTAAACCTCCTTTACTTGTTGAGAGTTTAACAATTTTTAGTAGCTGTAGGGCTAATACCTATGTTTGGAAAGGCAAATGGATGTATGAGGTAATATTAGAAACTTCTGGCGTACAACAGCTTGGATGGGCAACTCTTTCATGCCCTTTCACTGACCATAAAGGTGTTGGTGATGCAGATGATTCATATGCATTTGATGGGAAAAGGGTTACCAAGTGGAATAAGGAAGCTGAGCCATATGGTCAGTCCTGGGTTGTTGGTGATGTCATTGGGTGTTGCATTGATTTGGATCAAGATGAGATTCTGTTCTACAGGAATGGTGTATCCCTTGGAGTGGCCTTTCATGGCATTCGCAAGATGGGACCTGGGTTTGGGTATTATCCTGCATTCTCTCTTTCTCAAGGTGAACGATGTGAAATAAATTTGGGTGCTCGTCCCTTCAAATTTCCAATTCAGGGTTTCCTACCCCTACAATTGCCTCCTTCCACTATCACTAGGGCAACCAAGTTGCTCCAGTGCTTATCAAGGCTTTTAGATATGCAATCTGTAGAGCGAGCGGATAATACTTTGGTTGGAAGAATGAGGAGATTGAAAAGGTTTGTACTGCCTGAACAACTATTTTATCCTGTCTGTCACGGTATATGTGAGGAATTCTTCTCTTTGCTTAAGGAAGATTCTGAAAGCACAGAATATTTGGCATGGGGTCCACTTCTTTCGTTCATGATGGAGGTCTTTAGAGTGCACGCTCCACATGACTATGCAAGTTTGGATAAGTTTATTTCCGTCTTTCAACAATTTCAAGAATCACACCTGATGTTTGAGCATGTCATTAATGCCCTCTCATGTTGTTGTAAAACAGCAACCATGATTTTAACTGACTGCCCATACTCTGGATCTTATCCTTATCTTGCATTGGCGTGTCATATTCTAAGACAGGAAGAGTTGATGGTCCTGTGGTGGAGGCTGTCAGATTTTGAACCCTTGTTTGAAGGATTTCTTTCTCGAAAAAGCCCTAACAAGCACGATCTGCAGTGCTTGATGCCTTCAGTTTGGTGGCCTGGCTCATGTGAAGATAGCTCTTATGAAGATGGAATGGTGTTGACTACTACTGCTTTGTCTGAATCAATTTGTAAGGTATCCCACGTGCCCAATTTGACAATGTTTCTATCTAAAATAGTGGTATTGATTTTTATAAGTGGGTTGCATACTTGTCTGTAGATACTAACTTTGATTTTTCCTGATGAAAATTCGGAACATGTATTTTACATCAATTGAAAACCTGAGTTTGGTTTCTGATATTATGGAAAAGACTGGATATAGCATTAGTCATATGATAAAGGGTTGCAGCTACTTGTAGCTTGAATTTTTTTAATGCATGCAATAAGGTCCAAAAACAGGTAGGGGAATGGTGAGTGTTGTTTGATGTGTGAATAATTGAAGTACAGATTATCATGTTTGAAATGATGTTAAATTGACTCTCAAGTATCATTCTCTTTTCTGTTTATCCATTTTTCTGAACATTTAGACAAAAGATGATGGATGCTATTACAGCTTTATTCTTCAGACTTGGATGCGGTTCAGATGGTTAGAACATTACATGACATATATGAACATCCATTATACTTGAAATCTAATCAAACTTGGATCACACTTGCATCAATTATCTTAAATGTCATTTTTACTTTATGGTCAATCCAAATGAAGACAATTGAGTCTCAAACATAAATTTGTTTGGGTTGGATGGATGGATCTTTCTTCTCTATTCTAGTTCTTGTATTTGATAGAATGACTTATTGCACTTAGGAATTGAAAAGCCATATTCTAAAAGTAGCTTGAGCAGAACCTCCTCAAACACCTAGGTTTTGCTGGTAAATATTGTGAAATCTTCTTTCTGAACTGAATTCTGATTATAGTTATTTCTTTATAGATCGAAGAGAAGCAAAGAGATCTCTGCCTACTGGTCATACAGTTTGTACCGCCTACAGTACGTCCACAGTTACCTGGTTCAGTATTCAGGACGTTTCTACAGAATGTTTTATTGAAGAACAGGGGAGCAGATCGAAATGTGTCACCCCCTGGATTTTCAAGCAACTCTGTTCTTCTGTCTTTGTATACAGTTATTCTTCATTTTCTCTCTGAAGGATTCACTATCAAGGACATTTGTGGTTGGTCCAAAGGCTGTGACACTAATGGACATGATGTTGGGTTTCTTCATAGAGGCGGTGAACAAAATTTCCCTGTGGATTTATTTCTAAAAAATGATCCTCATCGAATTGATATTTCTAGACTTGGGGGATCATTTAACCATTTAACAAAATGCCATCCTGTCACTGAGCAGGAGGACATTATCCGTTGGGAGGAAGGTTTTATGGATGATGAAGCAACAAGAGTAACTCATAGAACTGCCCAGAAACCATGTTGTTGTTCAACTTATGACATTGAGTTGTCGAAACTGTCTAATCTTCCAATCAAGCATAAAGCTAAAGGTTTGCGTGCCCATTGTAGCTCTATTCGAGAGAGGGCAGCACATGTTGCTGCAGAATGCAGTGCAGGAATGAATGGTGAGATGGCGGACAAACCTGGTACCAGTGATCAATCTGAATCTGATCTTGGTTACTGCCCTGTTCGAATTAGGAAGATTCCACCAAGAGAGGGTAGTACATCTTCAGCTACTCTCAGGGAAGAAGAACTTCTTGATACTTTATTGTTGTTGTATCACATAGGTGTTGCACCTAACTTTAAGCAGGTAAACATTCTTCAGATGCAAGATTTTCCGATCAAAACATTGTAGTATTTGATATATTGATTAAATATGAACGGAGTGCTATATTCTTTTTGCATGACTTTTGTACTTAGGCTTTTCAACCTGCTAAATTGGAGCGTTTTGTTTTCAAATGTTTCTAAAAAGCCTGAAATTCTTTAACTGCAGGCATCATACTACATGTCTCATCAGTCTCAATCAATAGCTCTTTTAGAAGAAACTGATAAACAAATAAGAGAACGAGCTTGTGGCGAGCAATTAAGGCGCTTGAAGGAAGCTCGTAATGACTATAGAGAAGAAGTCATTGACTGTGTTAGACATTGTGCTTGGTATGGTGACCATGAAATTCTTTTTTCTGTTTCCTAGTTGCATCATTTTAATTCTTTCTTGTAGCCATCATTAAAAATCAATTAAATGTTTTGATGACCTTTCCTTTCTCACTTCTCCTTAAAAAAATGGAGCTTCACCAATTGGTTGTAGGCATGTCTGCATATAGTTATACTAAATTCCCTGTTTGATGAAGGAGAGCAATAAATGACATTGTTTTGAACCTTACTTTTGCATACATGGTGATGAAGTTTCTGCTTGTAAAGTTATTTGAATGCCTTGCAGGTATCGGGTCTGTCTTTTTTCAAGGTGGAAGCAAAGAGGGATGTATGCAACATGCATGTGGATTGTCCAACTGCTTTTGGTTCTCAGCAAAGTTGACTCTTTGTTCATTTATATCCCTGAATTTTATCTAGAAACTCTGGTAAATAATCTCTTCTGATATTTATATTAGTAATATTGGGTATCTGTTGTCATAGCTGTATCTTTCCTAGTTTTTAGTTTCATCTCAAGTTATAGAAGTGATTTCTATAAATATTCAAATTACGCTTTCTTGTTGCCGTTATGATTATGTTTAGTGGGTAATGCCCCAAGTATTGAATCTCTTGTGCCTGATAGTTTTGTCATTGATGTGATTTTGTTATGGAACTTCTTGCTTTTGGGTCTCTTCTATCATTGAACTCTGTCATTTTTTTTATATCTTTTCTTATTTCTAACTCTAAAATGTTTTCTGCTATGAAGCTGCTAAAATGCCACATCAGCTGAAGAATTATATTTTGTAGATGGATATTTTATTCTATTTTAATTATCTTCATGTAGTGGATTTCCTTTTTTTTAAATGTAAAACAATTAGATTTTTTGGTGGATATCTACTGGGTGCATTGTAATCCAGTAGCTATACTAGATCTTCAATTCTGCATTTAGCCATTTAGAAGTTACAAGTGTTTATGCATGTGGGTTGCTGTACATTGCTAGTATTAAACTTACTTGGTGCTTTTCTGTTGTTATAGGTTGACTGCTTTCATGTGTTGCGGAAGAGTGACCCTCCATTTGTTCCTTCTACGATATTTATTAAGCAAGGACTGGCGTCATTTGTAAGTGTCTCCAACTTGCTTTATTCCTTGTGTTTTTTATTTGTTTATTTAAATTTTGGTTGCTGGTTAGTGTTATTGGGTGTCAATTAGGGTATAAAGTTCTCAAGACCTCTGTTGAGAGGGAGTAATTTTCATACTCATACCGTTGAGTACCATAAAATGATTCTCCACTACAGCAAGACTAGGTTGTTGTGCCTTCTAAATATCCTGTCAGTCTAATGCCCTAACACTCTTCTAGATCTTAAAATTAATGCAGCTCTTCTCCTTTCATTAGCTGTTACTTCTCTGACATCATTCAAATGCTGGACCTGTTGAACTCTTACATTAAAAACCTTTCCTTTATTTGTTTCTTTCAACTAGCCAACTCATCATTACATGTTTATGATGTTCTAAGAGATGCAATCTGATGACTTGTGAGTTTAATTGTTTTTATAGCTGTTGTATATGGTACTTTTTTCCTATTTTGGTAAAGTTTTATCATTAATGGGCTAATAAATATCTATACTTTAGGAATATTAAGCATTAATTCATTTCTGTCGTTTGTAGGTTACTTTTGTAGTTACTCACTTCAATGACGCAAGGATATTGAATGCAGATCTTAAAGATCTGCTTCTCCAATCTATATCAGTCCTAGTACAGTACAAGGAATATCTGACTGCTTTTGAGAACAATGAAGCAGCCACACAAAGGATGCCAAAAGGTTTATTGACAGCTTTTGATAATAGATCTTGGATCCCAGTGACCAACATCCTTTTGCGGTTGTGCAAGGTTTCTTCAAAACATGGAGAATCATCCTCCTCCTCCTCATCATCATCCATTGTTTTTCAGGTTTTATATCAAATTTCTTTCTGTTTAATTTTGCAACTTTTTCTTTCTGTTTAACCAATAGGCTTGTTATGGGCTTTTGTTTGTGCAGAAGTTGTTGCAGGAAGCCTGCATCAATAATGCAGATTTATT
Source organism: Erythroxylum shatona (assembly GCA_027568895.1). Taxonomy (NCBI): domain Eukaryota; kingdom Viridiplantae; phylum Streptophyta; class Magnoliopsida; order Malpighiales; family Erythroxylaceae; genus Erythroxylum; species Erythroxylum shatona. The sequence goes on along the minus strand of JAOSBK010000206.1, from coordinate 1,740,006 downwards.
CTCTGCTTTTCTGAATCGCCTCTTTAATACCCTTAGTTGGACAATGACAGAATTCTCTGTTTCAATTCGAGAAATGCAGGAAAAGTACCAAGTAAATTATCTCATCCCTGATCTTTGACTGCATTGCCGCTTTTTTATTTTGAATTTTTTAACTTTTAAAGAGCAGTTTATCTAGTCACCGAGGGACAGCGAAACTAGATTGGAGAAAGTAATAGCCAGAGATCTCATATAAGTTGTAATATGATTTAGTTGTTTAGTGGCAATGGCTTGAGTGCCGCAAATGCAATTGTATGTTATATTGATGCAAGTAATTTTCTTCTATGTCAGATATTTAATGTTATCTATGTTGATCTGGATGGGTGATTGGTATCTGGTTCTGCATCTGCAATGACAATATTTCTTGCAAGTCTGATGGATGCAGTGATTATTGTTTAGTATTACTTGAACAAGTTTACTTGGTTGCTTAACTGTTCGATACTAGTTTTCATCTTTTTTTCCGCTGTCCTGCTCTGTTGACTTTTGTCTTTTGTTGCAGGTTTTGGAGTTTCAGCAGAGAAAATGTTGTGTAATATACGATCTTTCCTGCAATCTAGCTAGGCTTTTGGAGTTCTGTACCCATGAGATCCCTCAAGCATTTCTGTGTGGAAGTGATACAAATCTTCGGAGGCTAACTGAATTAATAGTCTTTATTCTTAACAACATTACTTCCGCTGCAGATGCTGAGTTTTTTGACTTGTAAATTTCCTTCCCATGAAAATGATCTTTCTTTTTCCTGCCACCCCCTCACTCCATTTCCTCTTATTTAATATAGATGTTTATGAAAATGTGTTATAGACCCATCAAAAGTTGGAGATGTGATTAACATTATAGAAGAAACTGGATCATATCAAGGAAATCATTTTTTCTTTTGAAATTTTCCTTCATCTTTGTGGGCTTCATTGTTTTGTCCAGTTTCAAAGTTGGATGAGATATAGGGTCTTCTTTTGTTGATAATTTTTCTTTGTATTTTAATTTTTATTTAAGAGAGATAAACCGATAAGAGCATTATTAGTTACATTCTCCCTCACTAGTGGCATTTTATGTGCAGGTCACTTAGACGACATGGTCAATCTATGGAAAAAGTAAACCGGGGCATGATATTGGCACCTCTTGTAGGGATCATGATAAATTTGCTGGATGAAAGTATAGAGATGGAAAGTGGACAGAAGAATGACGTTCTGGATGTCTTCACAAGCATGGATTGTCCTGATACAGTGCACTGTGGATTTCAGTACCTGTTGGAGTACAATTGGGTTAGTTTTTTGTCAACTTGAATTTGTAATTAGTCTTGTGCGATTATCATATAATGATGATGAGGATACATTGTTTATTACCCTCTACACATGATCAACAAATTTGTAGTTGCATGTGATTTGTGCATGAACTGCAAGCAGCTTGGACCTTTTTCATCTAATTTATGCCTCTGCTTGGTGAAGATGACTCTATAGTTGAAAACTTTATGTTTTGGATGCATTTTCTTGTCAACAAAGAGGTTGTGGTTTATTTTGTTGTTAAAGGTTGAAATTGCTCTTTTGGCACTAGGATGTTCAGATTAATGTCCTGAAAGTCATTGTGCATATCTGTCCTTGTTTTGGCCTAACAAAGGCGGATAAAGGCATCTTCTTCCTTCGCAGAATTTTGACCTTTTTGGTCAAACTTCATGTGATGGGAGATGATTAATCAACATTTGATGGAATTGTAGCCTTTCCATTTCATAGTGTTCTGCAATATATTTTGCTTCTATCATTGTTAGCCACCATGTTGTGTCATTCATTTCAACATTTCTTTCATTAATACCCGTTTCAGGTTTTTCTTTCTAAAGGTTGCTAAAAATGTCCAAACAATCTTGTTAGATCAGTTTACATGTACTTACCTGAGGGTTCTTTTTCGCAATTCACAGTTTCATGCTCAATTTGTTTCCTTGATATGTTGTCTCAAAAATTCCATTGCCAATATTTACTAGGCTGGATCGTCCAGTGGAGATGCTTATCTCGGGAAACTTGGGCAACTTGAGAATTTCTTAAGCCTGCTTATTAGTCGGATCGAGACGCAACAACTTGAAAGGTTGAGATTTACAGGAGAAACTGATGTTGAAGACATCTGCTGCATCTGTTACACATGTAAAACTGATGCGAAGTTTGCCCCGTGTTCCCATACGTCCTGTTACAGTTGCATAACCAGGCATCTTTTGAATTGCCAGAGATGTTTCTTCTGCAATGCGACAGTCCTGGAAGTGATCAAGGTTAGTGAGGATAGCACTTGAGATCTCTGTCATCAGAACTTTTTTCTGGTTAACTAGATCTTTCGTTCTTTCACTTCCATGCCGTTCACTGATTACTGGGATGGAAAGGGTTATGAAAAATCCTGGATTTGTCGGATGTCCAAAAGAAAAGAGAAGAAAACAGATCAAGAAAGATGAATATAGTTGCAATTAGAGATACAGAAATTAAAATGATGGTCATGTATTTGCTCTTGTATAGATTATCTATCTGCTGCTGAGGGTAGTCATCACAGTTAGGAGGGGATTGGAAAGAACAATTCTCACAGTTATGATTGAGAATTTTGTAGGGGAAGGCAATTTTCTTGTAAATATGAGATGTAAATGGCAATGTAAATCTATTCTTCTTCCCCTCCTGTCTCTGACACTCTGTTGGCTGCTCTGCAAAATGGACTATTTTTGGTGTACTTTTCATTGTCCTCAGAGGACTCATCTCAGATCAAAACAACACAAATTTTGTCAAATATTTGTTTATAATTACAATATTATAATTGAGATCATAAATTTTATAATTAAAATACAAGTATCTGTAATTATAGATAAATTTGACAATGGATCGAGTTGAGCTCAGGTTTGCTCAGGTTAGAGCCTAACTTAAAATTATGTACTTAGATTGAGGTTTTAGGTTCGAGTTCAAGTCCGATTATGCTTGAATAGTCTAAATTTTGATAGAGTTTGAAGTAAATTTAATTAAATGTATTTTTATTTTTAAAAATAATTTACTCAAAATTAAAAAAGAAAACTTAATTCAAAATTTAATCAACTCGATACTTTTAAAGCTAAAGGGCTAATTAGTTTAGCTTTGTCCTTTTATTTTTTTGGTTGTCCACGAAATGTCCTAGGAGGATCTCAACTCTAAAAAGGTACTTTTAAGCTATTCACATCTAAATTAATTTTTGGTTGAACCGAGTAAGCCTTTGTAGGAGCAAAGCTTTAAACCCAAGTTTAACTTTGTCTTTATTAAGTTAAGGTACGATATAACAGACTTTTGCCAACTTTGTTCTCATAAACAGCGAAAAGCCCAATGTTTTAACTAAGACCTTCCTCATCACACACACACACCGGCACGCACGTGGTCAGGTCTGCGAGAAATCTGAGGAAATGTGTAGTTTGAAGCTATGGTTGCCTAGCAATCCCACCATAAACCCCATTTTGAAGTTCCATTTACGTCTACACTCACCCTCCTACTCCTCCTATAATCTCCGTTCGCCGACCCGGCGTCCTTTCTCTCCCCTGGTCGTGCAATGCCGCTCGACGGTGGCGGAAGATGCAGCAGCATCGGAGATTCCATCGGCTTATTCTCAATACACCGCGTCCGTTGGATCACCACCGGCTTCTTCTTATGTTGTGCTTCGCCTCACTCAACGTCACATCCTCTTCCTCGTTGTGGTTGCTTGTGCAGTAAATACGAATCTGTTTGTTTGCTTTTCCCGCTCTTTCTTTTGTTGAATTTAGGTTTCTTTGCATAACCCTTGTTTGGAAATAAAAAGATTTCTGGTTCGGAATGGGAAAGTGGAGAAGTCATTTCGTTGATTCTTGGAGGCATTTTTACAAACACTTAAGAATCAAGTTGCTATGTGCTTGTTTCTTGTGATAGATTAGTTTTTATTTCATTCGTTTTTCTTCAGATGGCTGTTTCGGCAACATGGCTCTTTTTATCTGCTATCCCAACTCTTCTGGTATGTAATTTTGCCTATGTACATTGAGATCCTTTTCTAGATTTTCTACCTAATATTCAAGAATCAATTTCCTTCTCGAAGGCGTTCAAGAGAGCAGCAGAGTCGCTTGAGAAGCTGATGGATGTAACCAGAGAAGAGCTTCCTGGCACTATGGCTGCTATTCGGTTATCGGGCATGGAGATCAGTGACCTGACAGTGGAACTCAGTGATATTGGGTTAGCATTTCCCCCGAAAATACAAATGTTTTTATTGTTGATATCAGCAATTGTTGTTGCAAAGTTCTCATCTTTTTTTTTTTTTAACTACAGGCAGGAGATTAATCGAGGTGTTAAAAGCTCCACCAAAGCAGTTCGTGTAGCTGAGGAGAGGCTTCGCCAATTCACCAATATGGCTCCCCCAGGTTGTCTTCTTATCTTAATCTTATCACAAATCCTCTTTTAGTCTCTGTATTTGGTTTATTCAGTGCAATGAATTTTACTCCATCTTTACTTGGTTAGCTTCATTGCAGATGGTAACCGCTCTGAGAAAAGAGAAAAGCGAACCGGCAGTGGCTAGGACTGCCAGAGGCATAAGGGAGGGGATTGTGAAGGGCCGTGCACTGTTTCAAATATTTCTAACACTTGGCGGATTTTCCAGGATGGCCATTGCTTTCTTTGCTAAGAGAGCCAAGCAGTAGAACCATTGATATAAGCCTTACGGTGAGAAACATCAGATTTGCTTTCTGTATATATTGCTTTTCTTATCTAAATTTTGAGTAGACTTTTGGGATGATCTGTTATTTGAGATATTGTGGTCATTGTAATAGGCTTCAATTGTCAGGTTTTATTGTTCCTGCTTCTGGATTTTGTATAGGCTTTACAATTTGCGTACCTTCCTTCCCATAAGTTCTTGCACATGAACTAACAATTTCACCTTCATAAACTCTCTCTTTCTCTGAGTTTCTTAATGTCTAAGATTATATTCACAAGCTTGCAAATCCATTACTGCGGCTTAAGAACTAAATTGAGATATTCAGTTTTACCAGTCAGATTTGTTTGTGCAATCTTATTTAGTTAATCAGACAAAGATCAAGAATGAACATACTCTCTGTTATTATGTTGAGTAGCTCAACAACTTCTGGCATGTGGGTAGTGCTCACTGTATCATCTCTAGTAGATATTCCCACATGAAATTGGTCACAGAAAGTTGATCAGCAGTGTATCTTCTTGTTGTACAGTACTGTCACTATGTGACAATCTGGTGTTGTTAATTTTGGCAGTCATTTGTTGATTTTAAGTGTTAATCAATATCCATAATGAAAGATTATTAGCAATGGTGTTTTGGCAGTCATTAGTTGATTTAAAGTGTTAATCAATATCCATAATGAAAGATTTATGAGCAATTGTGTCCTCGTTGAAGAGCATAACATATGTTACCGAATTTAACTGTTTACCAGGTGATTGATTTTGACCTTAGGCTTTACTTGATGACTGGTTCTTTTCAAAATGGAGACCAAGGAACAATCTAAAGGGATAATGTGGTTAGATTGATCAGTCTTGTTGTTGCGAAGACTTGGCATGCCATCTTTAAAGGGTTAAACCCCTACTTGCTTGCCAACGTTTGAGCATTTTCGAAACGAGAGGAACTGAATCTGAAACAAATGGTATGAGCAGACTGGTTAGCACAATATCTTTACACTCTTTGTTGTGTATTTGTACTACGTTTGAACATGTACTTTTCCTTTAAAATTCCCTGAGAAAAATCACTGAAATGGTGACATGGCATAAAGATGTGCTCAGTTTTCACAAGCGAAGGTGATGATCTACATGAAAAGTAGTTCTAAATTGCATCACCTTCAGTGAAAAAGTGAACCACTAGAGATGACAGGAAGCAGTATTTACAAGTTCTTAACAAGTAAGGTTAAGTATTTAGATCTGACCTAAAGATAATGGATTAAATTCGAATTAACGGGTTTCGAACTGTGAGGACTTTTTTATTTCATCGAGCTCGGACTAAAAAAGCCCATTGCAGTATAGATGAGAATGGAATAAGCACTTTTTTGGTTGAGACTTGGAGGGCAAATAAGTACCTTTTATTACTGCAAAAAATGTGTGTTTAATTGTAAAATAAAAAGGTATTTTTTATTAGATATAAATTTTTTGGTAATTAAAATATAGTTTTTTAAAAAGATTAAATTTGGAGAATCTCAAAAAAGCACTTTTTTAGATAAATTTTTCAGATTAATTAATGAGCCTATTTTTTAATTCCATTTGTCCTTATGTTTTACACATAATTTTTATAATACTGACAAACATATCTTTACGATTATTTTGATATTTATATAATATTATTCAACTTTTTATATATTTTAATATTTATTTTTTATATTAATTTTACTTATTTTATAATTAATATAAAAAATTTGGTTAAATATATTTTTATTTATGTTTCATATGGTTTAAAAATGTATAATAATTAATATTGTGCTTTGCGTATTGTTTAACATATTTTAAATAATATTTAAATACATAAATAATTTTTATTAAAAAATAAAATATAGTTAAAATTAAAAATATTTTTATTTTTATATTGTCAAATAATCTATTGTATGAAGTTCTTTTTTAAAAAAACATTTTTAAATAACAGTTAAATAGTTAATTGATTTTTAAAAAAAGCTCTTTTAAAAGGAGCTTTACTGCCAAAAACTTTTTTAACAAAAACTCTAGTTATACATGTACATCTAATCTAGTGTGAAGAGAGAAGTCCTGAAGCGCATATGGTTATCATCCGTTGAACATAGTATTGCAATAGCACCATCCAAGGAACAGAACAAAAGCAGACATTATACTGTGAGGCAAAAGGACATACGACTCCAAGGCAATTGGAACATGACAAACTTTCTCGTACTTCACCCAACTACCGCCCCATTAACCCACCCAAACTTGGTATGTATCGTTTGGATTTTTCACCATGAACTGATAATATTCAAATAACTAAGATAGCTCACCTAAAACACTACCTGTGAACCTCAGCACAGATTATATTAATTATCTTTGTCAAAGTGATTTATCCCAAATGTATAAACTTTATACGATACGTAATAACTTATAATTGTTGTAAATTCTATCGTAGTAAAATTTAAGGTCAATTATATTTAAAAAATTCTCAAATTTTACTTAATTTTGTAATACTAATATAGACTTTAAATTCTAGTAAAAAAAGTCAGAGAATAAGTTCACGTAATGAATTACGTATATTAGTTTTTTTTTGGGTCATTGTTACGTATTGTATTTGTGTTATGCATAAATTTTACTATTTAATAAATTAAAATTATCATAAATCCTAAATTAATTATGAAGTAAAACATACAAAAAAAATGTATAATTATTTTAATTTTAAATATTTTTAATTTGTTAAATAATAAAATTAACCAAGTAACAAAAATACTAGCATGATCTAATTCATTACATCATTCATATTAACGGAGAATTTAATTTTGAGTTATCTTGTTAATAATTAAAAATTAGAGTATGTTTATTCCACTTTTTAAAATAAAGTTATATATATATATGTTCAATGTCTCTCATATGATTATATCCCTTAAAGGCAAGAGAAAAAGCTTACATATTTACCATAAAATTGCAAATATTTATTATTGCAATATTTAAACATTACATATTTACCATGAAATTGCAAATATTGAATATTGCAATAGATAAAGGAATATAAAAGACTCTAGGAAATAAAATTATCAATCTGGTTTAAGTTGAATAATTTACAGTACGATGACGATGAACTTGCAAATGAACACAGAAAAAAAAAATATATATATAAGCTCAGATTCTAAGAACTATACCACCTGAAGTAGGTGTTCAATGCATGCAATTTAAACTATATATGATACAAGAAAAGCTCGAGAAAACAAGAACTTAGGCAGCAACACAAAGAAACTTATATTCATAGGAAGTGATCAAGAACACAACCACATTACCTAAACACTTAGTAGATTTAGTTTATTTGACCTCCGCTTCCAGTGCTTACAGGTGGTCTTATGGGTCTTCTTCCAGCTGCTGCTATCGATCTTGTGGATGCATCTGTTACTTCCATCTCCTCCTGCATTACGGTTCATGAAAAATGCTCAAAAGGGTATCGGAAAGATTCAAGAGAGAGAGAGTCAGGGTGGGATTACATTGGTTTTCGCAAAGCTTTCTTCTCGGGTATAAGAAGGAGGAGATGCAGGTTGGTCATGAATCTCAACTCCTAGGCACTTCATGATGGCCTGAACAAGCTTGTTACAGAAATAGCAACAGGGACTGTCAAGACAGTAGATTTCTTCTCTTCTTCTTCTGTTGATCTCTTCCCAGGAACTTGAACGATCCATTGTTTTTCTCTCCTGTTCTCTTTCTTCTTCGCTGGTGTCTTAGGTAGGCTGCATTAATGGCAGTTCACCGACACGACATTAAAAATCCTGAAGAGACACCTGCCACCATATTTATTAGGACACTCTGCTGTTATGTTCTTCCATAATAGTTAAAATAAGATTTCGCACGGAGATGAGTTCATCCATGATCATAAATATGGGATATTAAACTCAAACATAAAAGAAAAAAATAATCATTTTAATTAAAAATATAAATTATTAAATTAGCTTCTTCTGTTCATTATTTATGTAATTTTTAACCAGTTAAATACAGTTATATTGTAATTAATTTATTATTACATTCAAGTAATTAATAAATTATTGTGGTGTCTTAAATTTATGTTTTAAATATTTATAAAAAGCAATAGTTACATATTTTCCATATTGTTAGTACCCTCTAATTAAAATAAGTTTTTACATATGGAGATAAGTTCATGTATGGTTATAAATATGGAATATTAAAATCAAAATTAAAAGAAAAAATAATCATTATATCTAAAAATATAATTATCAAATTAGTGTCTGTTTAGATGAGGTTTTGGGAGGTCAATAAGCAAAAAATGGGTATTTTGATGTAAAATAAAATAAAATATTTTTTAATAAATATGGCTGTTTTGACAGCTAAAATACAGCTTTTTAAGAAGTTCAAATTTGGAGCTTATAAAAAAACCTCTCAAATAGCTTTTTCTGGTAAATTTTTTAAATCAATTAATGAGTCTATTTTTTAGTCCTTTTTACCCTTATGTTTTACACATAATTCCAACAATACCCACAAATTATATAATAATTAATATATTGTATTTTACATATTATTTAGTATACTTTAAATAATATTTATATGCATAAATAATTAATATCTTGTTTTAAATATTTAGATATGTTTTATACATACATGTTTCATATAGTCTAAAATTATATAATAATTAATATATTGTGTTTTGCATATTGTTTAATATATTTTAAATAATATTTATATACATAAATAATTTTTATTACAAAATAAAATATAGTTAAAATTAAAAATATTTTTAATTTTTATATTGTCAAACAGTCTATTGTATGAAGCTCATTTAAAAAAACTCTTTTTTAAATGATATTCAAACAGTCAACTGACTTATTAGAAAAGTTCTTCTTAGAAAAGTTTTACTGACAAAAGCTATAATGATAAAAACTTTATTGATATAAGGGGTGTTTGGTAGATAGCTTTTCAGCTATATTTCAACTGATTAAGGAGTATTAGCTGTTGGACTATGTCAAACAGCTAATATATTTGTTTGGTTAATAGCTGGTTGGGTTGCTGATTCAACCCAACCAGCTATTAACCAAACAAGTATATTAGTTGTTTGACAACTCAACCAGCTATTTTTTGAAAAGCTACTTTTTGAAAAGCTACTTGGGAGGAACTTTTCATCCTATAAGCTAATATTCATCTTCTTCAAAGACAATTATACCCTCCAACTTAATTGCCTACCTCATTCCCTCGCCACTTTTTGCTACATTGCTAAAGCTACACTACGACTTCACTATTGGACATACTAAATGTTGACAAATTTTGTAAGACAGATGTATTTTGATAAGATGGTCTAACTAGTGTGTGATGCTGTGATATTCTTGCAGAAAATCCAACTAAATTAACAAGGTATTACTCTTAAGCAAGTATATCAGGAAAGTTATAACAACAATTGTTAGGGAATAGTGTAGTATCTATATATAAATATTTTCCTACTTATGTACATGTGCTAGTTAGATTTGTTTAACTCTGAAAAACCTGTAAATTCAATTAAGTAAAATTCAATCAAATTGATTACGGTAGGAGCTTTAAGTGAACATCATAAACAAGTAAGACATTGATT
>JAOSBK010000206.1:1687712-1729658 GCA_027568895.1 Erythroxylum shatona | reverse complement strand
GTAAATTTGAAAGTGAAATGCAAAAATAAACTAATGATTTTTAATGCAAATGCCTACAAAAGATGAGTCATAGCTTCAATAGAAAAAATTATCAACCCTCTTAGTAACGAACTTCTTCTCTTTTGTCTTCATTTTCTTGAATTATTAAACGAATTAATTGATTTAACCCATTTAACCTAAAAACTTTAAATCAGTTAATTGTTTGGTTTTTTTTATTTTTTAATTTGATTTACTATAATAATTTTGTTGTTAAAAATTAATTAATTTATTAATTAATCAAGTCAGTTTTATAAATTAATCAATTTTTATAAATCAATTATTTTTAATCATTTTCTAAATTTTTAATATTATTAAATCTTTAATCAATTTTATAAAATTCTAATGTGAATTGAATCCTTTTAAACATCTTATTTTACCACACAAATTGGGGATGTCAAATATATAAAATTTGAAAATTTTTTATTAAATTTAAAAGACAAATTTGTTATTAAAATAAAATATGATATTATAAAAAAATACAATATTTCTTATAATTTATCAAAAAATTGTACAATAATTCTTAGAATTTATTAAAATTTATAATTTAAAATTTCTTTAAAAAGTCTTTATAATTTTAATTTTTTCTTAAACTTTAATTAAAAATATAATAACAAAACAAATGTTACATGAAGAATGAATTCAACTTTCCTTCTACATATATACCATTCTTTTGCTATACTTAGCACCACATTTTGTGCTTCTGTTACTGTTTACTAAAGCTATCAACCCACAGATCATGATATTGGGAAGTTTACTTAAAGCTCTTCCAGGATTTAGTTGAAATGTTTGTTCCTTGTCAGACTAAGTTGCTAATCCTCCTCCATAACCTGGAAGGCTGGAACTTAGCTTCCCTCCTCGAATTGATTAGCTTTCGCCTGGTTTTGGATGTCGACTGCTTTGAATTATAATTGATCGATCGTGGATGTTTAAACATGTTTGGTCTCACCATCTTCCTTCCTGGGATCACAAGCTTCCTGCACCAGGACATCTGAAAAAACTGAGAAATCCAACGCTAGCTAGTTAAGTACAAGCAAGTGAAATCTGAAATGCAGAACATTACATTATCTTCTTTCTCTCCTCCCCTCTTCCGAGCTCGAAGAATTATCCAAGATGTGATCGAACCCCAAACACTTGAGAAATGCAAGTTTAGCAAGCCTAAAATAGTTGCAGGGATGGTAATCGATAAAGTTGGTATCCTCTGAAGAGGAAGCAAGGTCGTCTGTAACAATTCTTCTGCCAATGTTTGTGGTTCTCTCTCCCTTTATTCTGTGAGTTTCTCCTGCCTGTAAATATTTCACGAATGGTTAGTACAAATTCATTGCTAAATTCAGAAGGAAATAAGTTTCTTGTATCAATACATAAACAAAGGTATCACCAGGACCCTCCTCAACCCGAGTCGAAAGCATTCAAACTTCCACCACAATTCCAAATTCCAGATTGTGTCACCTAAGCCATATCAGTGGATTTTTACATTACCATCACAGCTATAAAACTAGAAGTCTTTGGAATAGCATAATTGCAGGCAGCTTGAAGGCTCGGTAAGATCCGAGCCATTTTGTCCAAACGTAGCAGTAATCCACCATGGAAGCAAGCATAGTTCACGTGGAAAACAATCCATCTTAATAAACCAATGCATTATAACACTCTTTATAAGCTCATAGATGAGCTTCTATTATTTCAGTTCTGATCCCCTCTCCATATTTTATAATGCAAAGATAAAGCCATCTACTACTGCTATACAAAACTGCATAACCTTCACTGGTTCTTGAGTCAACAACAACAATGGAGGATATGTTATTGGCATAATTGTTCATTTTTCCATAGCAAAATCAGAACTTAAATGCACAAATCTATAATGAACTAACCCTTGATATATCTCACAACCTTCTCCACCAAAACACGAACAAAATCAGGAAAAAGAACAGCTGCTAAAACCCCACTTACCTCTAACCCATTTTACTAAAACAATCTCTGGCAACCTAAGAGAAAGCCAGATTTGGTGAAAATGCCGGTGGACCAATTGTAACCGTTAAAGCCGAGTGCATTAAACATAATAACGTTAGCTAAGCCAAAAAATTAGCATCTAACCATGTCATGATTATTATCTAATTAGGTTCCTTCAAGATCATCACAGAAGCTGTCAAAATTTGGTAAAGGTACTAGCAACTATTATGCTTGTTTCCCACTTTCAAGATCCTTTCTTTATATAACTTTACCCTGAAACTTCCTGGTTTTGAAGCAAAGATCCAGTCTTTTTGATAGTTTACACTTTAAGGATGTTGAGTTAACCCCCTGATAATTTTTCCATCGTTGTACTGTTTCAGAACCAACCCCATTTGAATACTTATGGTATATATTAAAAAAAAAAGCGCACAACATAGTCAAATGACATTGCAACCAAAAGGGTCATCAGTTTTAGCAACAAATTAATCAAAGATGATGAGCAGGAAGTTATGAAAAAGGGTCTCGTCAAAAGAAACAACAACAACCTGAGTCCGCCGGTAACGGTTGGTGACTGTAGTTGCTGTTGTTCTGGAGTTGGTGAGCTTGAGAGCCGACTTGTCAAAGTTAGGATCATGAGACATGAAGAGACCGCTTGTAGAAGGCGATCCAGAGGAAGAAGAAGAGGATGAATTGGTATCTGAAGAATCTGACGCAAAGAAACCGAAACAGAAGAGAAGAAAGAAGAGAAGAAATAGAACTAGTAGTTGAATCCATATAAGCCATGGAATTCTATAGCTCTCTATCGTCAGCTCATCTCCAAACTCATACATGGTCTCTCCACACCAAACCAGAGACTTTGCAGAATCTAAGGAAGATCAGAGAAACAATAAGAGTTTGAGAGACGAACATGAAACAACAGAGCCGGTTTTGCTTTTAGCTGAACTGGGGCGACTTCTTGACAGGTGAGACTTCAACTCACGCGCTTTTTAACGAGCTCTTTTGGCTTCTGTTTTGTCCCTTTTTGACCATTTAAAGTCAGTTTATTTGACAGAATATTTTCAATGAAAGGGAAATACGTGGAAAATATTAACATAAATTAGAATAATCTAGAAACATTTAAATAATATGTTTGACTTAATATAATTATAAAAAACTAATTCGATCGGTTTAATTATAAAAACGTTGAACCGTTTAACTTTTCAGTTCGACTTTTAACTTTTCAATTTAATTTACTTTAATAGTTCTTGTTGTTAAAAACTGATCAGTTTATTAATTAACTGATCATTTTTTGTAAATTAATAAGTTTTTATAAATTAAAATTAATTAATTAATTTTTATTTAATAATTTTCTTTTTAATTAAACTTCAAATTCTTCAATATATTAGAACAATATTTTTCAATCATATTTTAAATTCTTTAATTTTATACAATCTTTAACCAGTTTTATAACATTATAATATCAGTTGTTTTATTGGTTTAACTTCCAGTTGGGTTTTTAAAGCATTAATCACTAATATTATTAAAAAGGGTGTGTAATTTTCTATTTAAAATTTATAAAATTACTCAATTAATACAAATATTTAGTTGAGATTTTTAATATAAATTTTACTTGTCAAACCCAATTTTGTATAATTTAGGGTTATTTTGTGAAAGAGCAAAATCCAAATATCTTTCTTTTTATATTTTGAATTGTTAAGTTATTTATTTAAAATGTATAACTTGTTATATACAATTAAACTATTTAAAAAAATAACAATTCCAAATTTCTCATTAAAAAGTTGTCCCTTTTGTTTAATATTAATTGGAGCGTGCACGTCAAGAGCCAACGGGCGCCTGTGTTCCCGACCATGTTAAAAGACAAGAAGTCCACTTGTACCACACGTTTAATCACGTGGGGAGCACATTTGGACGGTGCAGATGCATCCAGATTGTATCGATCACGTCAAAAGAGTGGCAGGGTAATCATGCGGCCCGCGTGACCCGGAAAACCATCCACCTAGCTGGATCATCGTATAATGATTTGATAATAATTAACAATCATCTTAAGCCAATTCTTATTTCCCATTAAATAAATTGGAAATTTCGTTTGGTTTGCCAGTAAAAATATGTTGGTTTACCAATAAAAAGGTCATGCATTCCATTGTACAATGCCCTTTTGAATTACTTTCAGTTATTGGTATTACAAAAATTAAATTTTTAGATATACAATTCAAATATAGATTCTACCAGTTCAATTCACATGTTGCAAAAGAAATATCGCAATTTTTTTATGAATATCTCACTATCTTGTATATACAACAATTTCATTGTATCAATTAAAATCTAGATTAGAAATTTCTTATTCTAATCTTTTTTTGTAAAATTTAAATATATGATAGATGGAAATAAGATATTGTTTTTAGGGTATATCTTGAAATTTTTGTTCGAAATTTTACTGATAGGATTGAATAAGATATTTCGTTAGATCTCACGTCTTTATTGTTGAAATTAGAAGTAATGTTTTCATAACTGACTAAAAGTTTAATCAATAAGACATAGCTCTTATTTGATAAGTGGCTTATTAGCTATCTTTTAGATGCCTTAAAAGTTTTAGCTGTTTGATTATGTCAAAACGTTGATTATTATGTTTGGTAATTAGCTATTGGGTTGGTGGATTGAACTCGATCTACTGATTTTGAAAACGCTAATATCAAGAGCGCTTTTCTCTTGAAAACTTAAGGGATTAAAAGAATATTATATCTAAAAGTTATTACAAATTACTCAAAGAGATAGAGACACATAAAGATGAAAATAAAAATTAAGAAAGTTAATCATTATATTAAAATTCTAATTTATTTAATATTATATTAAATTTTGTTCAAAAATTAAATATTTTAATTTTGTTATTTTTAATTATATTACATGAATTACTTTTGTATAAACCCGATCGCTTTTTATATCAATATTTAGTATATAATATTATTATCACTTGTATATTATGATTAATTCAATTCAATTTAGTATAAAATCAATAAGTCAAATTTAAAGTAATTATTTTTCTCTAAGTTTAAAATTTAAGAGATTAATATAATTTTCATAAAAAGTTTATTTTAATTTAGTGTATTTAAATATATAGTTTCAATTTTAAAATTAAAAGTAAAAAAAAATTATTTCCTAAAATAAAAATTTTATATTTCCTTAAATTATAAATTAAATCGACATAATTTTTATTGACCCAATTTCGTATTAAGCTTGTTAATGCTGCATTTGAGGAAAAACTAGTGGCGTGATCTGACTAAACTCATTCTCAAACTTATTTTTAGTGGCATTTAGTTATCTCTCAAGTTTTTCAGTTGGCCCTAACAAATCCTAGAGAATCTCGAGAACTTTTTATTCAAACTCATTCATCATTGAAAAGTTGTATTTAGAGAGCTTTGAGTATTCTTAACTACATGGAATATATTAGAGAAAATGATGATGTTGACTTCTTTTACTCTATTTATATTATTATGAGAATATTCAAATAAATAATAAGATATAAACAGCTAATACTATGTCCTTATAAATTTTTTAAAAGTCATTCCCTCATAAATTATTTTACATAGAAATAGCTAATACTAAATAACTAATTTTATCAAACATTTTTAAATAAACAACTGATGTTATCTATCAATCAAATCGACTATATTATCTACTGTTAGTTAACCACTAATAAAATCAACTAAAACTAATGCAATCCACTAATTGTCAAACATGAGTTTAAAGTTTAAAAAATTCAATCGATATTAAATTGTCATAAAATTAATTAAAGATTGAATAAAATTAAATAATTTAAAAATAATTTAAAAAGATTGATCTTGTTTGTTAAAAATTTTAAATTTTAATTAAAATAATTAGTAGTAAAAATTAATTAGCTTATTTTAATAAAATTAATTAATTTAAAAATTAACTTATTAATAAATTAATCAACTAAATAAGTTAACCCTGTTAAGATTTTTACCAATCAAATTGAAACATTGATTAAAAGTAGAGAACTAACTCTAGAGACAAAAGCCTCGGCAATAGCTGTAATTTGTAGGTAATCGAGGCTTTTTTTTTTGACATGATAAAGATAAGACTTTACCCACACAGAAAAAAAAAACAATTGTTTTGTAATATGATATTAATTTTAATAATTAATTTAAATAAATTGTAAAATATTAAATGTTTTTTAAAATTTTATGAATTTTGGATTCATATATTTTGCCTATAGAATTTAAAAATAATCCTTGTGAGTTTTACTTTTAGAATATTGTTTAGAAATTAATGTAAGGATACAATATGTCTCGTACCAAAATATCAATAAATATATATAAGTTTGAATAAATTATTTTATTAAAATTTAATAAATTAGTATTATTTTATCAATAAATTATTGACATTATTTTAAACAATTCCTTTTAAATTGGAACATTAAAACCATAACATTGTAGAATATTTGATGAAAGTCTTATTTTTATACGAAGAAACCTGCAGTCGTTATATTTTAGATGCGTACTGAATAAATCTTTGGACAGATGCAATAACTTGTAAATCACATCAAATGAATACTCTGCACTAGGCAAGTCTTACATGACAAACTCGATCGAGAGAAACTTCTGGATTGATGCAATAGTTTGCAAATCACACAAATCCGGTACTATGTATTAGGTAAGCTTTGTACGACAAGTTCGATCGAGAGAATGTAGATATTTAGTTAGATTCGATCAAACTTCGAGCTAATTTTAGACTCGAACATAAATTTTTAGGCTAAAATTGGTCTATTACTACCTCTTCCTAAATACATCACTTGGCAACTTAAGAAATTTGAATGAATTATAATTAAGTTATTTTGATACTCAACTTTTATAACATAATATAAAATAGTTTTGAAACGTTAAAATTAAACTTAAAATTTTTCTAAAAGTTCAAAACAAATTGTAAGTAAAATGGAAAATTGAACTGAATTAACTTTTTTATTAATTAAATATCATATCAATACTGAAATAATATTATTTTTTAATTTTCAAACTAAATGGTAAGTTATACATCCATGTGACAAGTAAGATCAATTCTTAGAAATTTATAAAAGTAAATTCTACCGTTACGTAATAAATAAGGTTTGCAATAAAAAAATTATTAAAAAATATAATTTACTGTCTAGTGATAGTATGTTTTACTTTTTGGGTCCATAGAAATAATCGAGTTGGTAGAGTTGAGGAGTACGAGACTAAAAAATTAAGTGTTTAATTTCCTCAACTTACGTTCTCTCGATAAAGTCTGTTATATAAAGCTTGCCTAATATGGAGTACCTGATTGACGTGATTTGTAAGCTATCATGTCAATCAGGAGATTTATCTAGCGTACATCCGAAGGGAAGCGGTTGCTAGTTCATTCGCAAAAAAAAATTCACGATTTGATTAATTAAAAAAATAATTTGTGATAGTGAATTTTATTATTTATTTTTAAAATATGAATTAATTAAAAGTTCCATTTATTAAAATTTCATTAAAATGTTTTAAAAATTGTTGAGATTTATTTTAAAGATGTTGCTTTAATTTTAATTTATATTTTGTTGTAAAATGCACTTTATCATTTACCATCGACTCAATTAATAGCTAGTCCTTCTGTACCACCAATATTTACCAGACTCAACCAACCAACCAACTAACCAACGTCCCCATTTCTGCACCCCCAAAGCTTTCTCTATCTCTCTGCCTCTCTATCATCTCCGTCTTGTACGGCTCTCTCTGTGTGTGTCTCCAATGCCTGATGGCATCTGGGCTTCCCTGGTTTATCCCTTTCCTTCAATGGATGAACCAACGCCTCGAAACAGCTCTGCCTCCTCTAACGACTCATCGGAAACACGCAGCAAACATCCGCCGCCACCAACGCCACCACCACCACCACCAACTAGCCAACCCTTATCTCTTGTCCAACCATCCCAAAAGAAGAAGAGCAGAACCAAGGTCGGTCGTGTCTTCCGCTCGGTTATTCGGTCTTTCCCAATCATCACACCCGTATGCAAAATGCCTGTTCTAAACGGGAGCTTGCAGGACAGTCGTTTATCAGGCACTCGGATCACCGGAACCCTGTTCGGTTATCGTAAAGGGAGGGTAAGCTTGTCGCTGCAAGAAAACTCTAGATGCTTGCCTTCCATTGTTGTTGAGCTGGCCATGCAAACCAACGCGCTGCAGAAGGAAATGGGAGCTGGGATGGTGAGGATCGCCCTGGAATGTGAGAAGAGACTCGATAAACAAAAGACTAGGCTTTTAGACGAACCATTGTGGACCATGTATTGCAATGGCAAGAAGGTCGGGTACGCAGTTAAAAGAGAGGCCACGCCGGAGGATTTGAACGTTATGGAGCTTCTCAGGCCGGTTTCAATGGGAGCCGGCGTTCTTCCGGGAAATCCAGAGACTGATCAGGGACAAGATTCAGAGATTGCCTACATAAGGGCTCATTTTCAACACGTCGTTGGCTCTAAGGACTCTGAAACACTGCACATGATTAGCCCTGATAGTGAAAATTCGCCTGAGCTCAGTATTTTCATAGTCAGGGTTTGAAAGTTACCGGAGATGTGCTCGACGATTGATTTTTCCGTTCATGTGAGGAAGGGTTAATTATAGTGAGTGTATATATAGGGCAAGAGATGTAGAGAGACGAGTTAATATAGTTTTGGTGGATTAGGAAAACCCAAGGGCGAACTGTGGTACGGAGGCCTCTGTTTAATCAACAACTTAATTGCCGTACTTAATCTTGCTTACTACTGCTTTTGTGTAAGTGATTAGTGATTACTAATAATTTGCTATTTTATATCGTAATAATATGATAATTAATCAAATTTTAATTTATGGTAGTTTATTTTAATCTCAAGTGTAATTTTTTTTCTTCAGAGGAGAAAAATCGTGATTACATGCCTAATTGCTGGGACGAGACTCCAATCATATCGCGAGGATATATGAGTTACAACCCGAATGTGGATATTGAAAACAAAAAATTCCTAAATCAAAAGACCTGGCAACATGAGCTAACCAATCCGCACACCTATTACCTTCCTTGAATATATGATGAAATTTTATCTCCCACGGTCCTTCTAAAAACTCCCGAATGGCCATTCCCGATGAACTATCTCCCAAGCTCAAGTTTCCGGAACCGGATAAAATGTTGATTACCTCCAGAGCATCCACTTCTAGCTCAATTCTTCTATATCCCAAACCCAACACTAAATTTAGTCCGATATGTACTCCCTACAATTCAGTAAATAACGACCGACAAGATCCTATATCGTGTACAAAGCCTCCCAATCACTGTCCGGAGCCATCCTGCAATAAACCACCAGTTGTGACACAACGACAAGCTAGATTAACCACTCCATCTGTGTTTAACTTCACCCATCTTTCTTGTGGCCTTGTCCAAACCGCATTTTGCCTATTGGGACCTCTTCTCGCATTTGTTGCTCAAGCGATCGTTTAATATACTCATTTTCAAATACATTTGCAAGCTATTACAAAACGTTTATATGATATTGTAAACAATAATTGAAAAATTCAACAATTCGGTCCATTGAATTTTAAAAATTTTGAATTGTTCATTTTTTTCAGTTCGATTTTTAACTTTTTGGGTCGATTTATCTTAATAAATATTATTGTTAAAAACAAATCAATTTATTAATTAATCGATTAATTTTAATAAATTAATAGACTCTTATAAAACAAAATTTATCAATTAATTTTTATTTAATAATATATTTTTATTGAAAGATAATTTTTTTTCAGTTTAACTTTCAATTATTCTATAGGTAAAGACAATCTTTTTTAATTATATTTCAAATTTTTTATTTTTACTTAATCTTTAGTCGATTTTATAACAGTTTAATTCTAATTGAACCTTTTAAACTTTAACCCTCTTGTCGTATCAGTTTAACTTTCGGTCAAGTTTTTTATTAACAACAGTTAGAAAATTTATTATTGATAAGTTTATATTTATTATCTTTTAAATGCACACTTCTTTAAGAATATTAAAAATTTTATGAATATTTTTTCCTTATAAGTTGAGCAAGGATTTTTTTTAAACGAAGGAACTCGCAGCTATTATCATTTGGAAGTGCACTGGATAAACCTCTAGATTGACACAATAACCTGCAGATAACGTCAATCAGGTGCTACGCACTTGGCAAACCCTGTATGACAGACTCGATCGAGAGAACATAAGTAGGGAGAATCAAATATAAGACTTTTTGACTTTATGCTCCTCCATTCTACTAACTCAACCACCCTATAAGGGGCCGTGCAAGGTTGACATGTCTTAATTTACAAGTTTCCTTGTAATGACCCATTAAAATGTGTCAAAAATAAGTTGCTAAATTCTCCATGTTTCATATTAGATTGTAAGGTAATATAATTTTTAATAAAAAAAATTCATTTTTCTTTTAAATATTAAATTAAAAATCAAATCTTTAGGTATGCAAATACTTAAATTAAACAATAACATGTAGCTTTTTTTCTTATATATAAAAAGAAAATAATTCAAAATATCTTATTTATAACAAAATTCAAAATTATCATTAAAATTACAGAGCTTGAGCATTGGAACAATCGGTAAAGTTATTCGCTTGCGTATTTTGAATATTACCATTTTTGTCTTAATATTTTACATAATATTTAATTAAATTCTTATCTTATATTATTATTAAAATAATATTTATTGTGCCTTAAACAAAGTATAAAATAATAATTTATAACGTTAAAAATGTACTAAAATCTTTTGTAAAATATCAAAATTCTACTTGTAACTTTAATAAATACATAAAAGTAAAAAATTAATTTCAAGACTTTAAGACGTTATTAATATTATTTTTTTAAATTAAATTAAGATGTGATATTATACATTATTTGAATAGTTTGAGAAAAAAGAGTTTCAAAACTTACACCATTTACCGGTGAACAAAGTGCTGGACGTATACTCTGTGTTCTCCATCTTATTCTCTTACGTTTTATTTATAATCTTCTGGCAGCAATCGATTACTCTGACAATGCATTATGAACTGACAATAAAATAAGCTTCCAGCACATGGTGGGTGGGTGAGTCAGTATCAGTCACTCGGTTTCGTGGTAATGGCGTGATGCAGGTGTATATATAGATAGAATGCGTAGTGCAGAGCTTCACTAAAACCTACACACGTCATTAAAAATGGAGAAACATGGTCGAGATCTGAAGAAGGGATTTCTCAGCGTGGTTGAAGCTGTCACCGGTAACAAATCTGCTACGGGTAAAATCTCACTGATAGTCGGAAACTGTTGGGGAATGGTTCATTTAGCTAATGCTGTAATAATATTGACTGATTTATAATTTTCAGGAGATAAAAATAAGCAAGAACCGAAGTCAGAAACTGAAGAGGTTTGTTAATTTATGTTCTTCTTCTTCTAGATTTTAATATTGTAAAGCTTTTATGAAATCGTGAAAATTTGATGTGAGGATTTGGTAACGATGAGTTTGACATAAAGTAACTGTACAAGAAAGAGTCATTAAAGTTTCTGCAAGAGGTCCAACTTGTCTTAGTGTATCTAAAGGTGGTTCTGCTAAGGCAGGTTGAACACTCCTATGTTCAAGTTTCTTGTTATTTTGCAAGACGAGTCCTATACGTGACTTTGTTTGATCATAATTTTAGAGGACGTAGAAAATAATTTGTAACAATTTACTTTGAATAATTTGTAAATTTGTAAATTTTAATTATTATTAAATAAACAATTTAATTAGAAGTTTATTTAATTAACAACTCTCAAATTTTGCATTTATACCGAAAATAAAAGTTTATTTTAAAATGTCCATGATTAATAAATTTGTATGAAATATAAAGTTTTATCCTATTGTTTCAAAACTGGACCAGAAGTTAAATATATAAAACAAAAGGTTTAAAATTTAAAATATTTAATCTATATTAAATTGTCGTAAAATAAGCTGAATAAAGTTAAAGAACTTGAATATGATTGAAAGAGATCGAGCTTACTCATATAAGAATTTGAAATTTAATTAAAAATAAATTATTAAATAAAAATTAATTAATTAATTTTAACTTATAAGAATTTATTAATTAATAAAAATTAACTAATTAATTAAGTAAATTGAACAAAAAATTAAAGATTGAACTAAAAAGTTAGATAATTTAAAATTTTTATGGTTAAATCGATTAAATTGGTTAAATCAAGAATGTGATACCGTTCCATATCGGATCAAATCTGGTACAAAACAAATTATTGGTTATACTGAGTTTAAACATCGGTCGGCATCGGCCCGTTTCGTATGATACCGGTCTGTATTAACTAGTATTCAAAATATCGGCCAAATAATGACCGACATCGGAAAATTTAAAAAGTAGGAAAAAAATTTTCAAAAATTTCAAAAAATTTTAAAATCTCCCTTCCTCTCTCTAGCCTCTCCTTCTTTTTTTTTTAATTTTTAATTAGTTATTTTATTTACTTCAACTTTTATAATTATTGTAAATTTTTAATTTTTGTTTTGAAAATAATAATAAATATTTTTATTACTAACAATAACTATAAATTAAATAAAACTTTAAAATAAATTATTTTTATTTAAATTTATTTTAATTTTTTATATAATATTTGTTAATAAAGTATTAATAAAAACAAATAATAAAAATTATTTATAAAATAATATTTATTATATATATTTTAATTATTAATTCAAAATTTATTTGAAATATATATATTTAAAAATACATTTTCAATTTAATTATATTTATTAATAATTATTAAATTAATTTTATATATTAAATTAAAATTATGATTATTTATTATTATTATAATTTATGGAAACAAGGTTAAAAATATGTAGTATAACTGTACAATATGACAGTAGACTATTTTGTAATTTTTTAAAAATTCAGAAATTATTTCATAAATTTAAAAAATTACCTAAAATGGTATCTAGTATTAACCGGTACCGATATAATATTATACTAGAATTTAATTCAGTACTAAATTCGGTATAACATTCGTAATATTGGTTTAAATTTCTTTTAATCTTATATCGACAAAGAAGTTTATCTTAAAATAGGTGAAATTTACAGTAATTAATCCTCAAATATTTAATAAAAAGCAATTTAATTAGTCAAAAATAGGCAACTCTAAATGCAGTCTTCGCTTTTTGACATGTCAATTAAAGGCGACAGTAAACTGAAGAATAATCCACGCGCTTTTAGTGCAAAGCGACTGGTCGTTGAAAGTTGACACCTACCCACCATTTCGATCTCGAGAAAACAACGTCACCGATCAAAGAATCCGCCACGTACGTCTCCGGGACCCACGTCGGTCCCACTCCTACATCCTTATTCCTTACGCAAGAACCCCCGACGTGGGCTGTTGAATTTCCACCAGCGTTAGTTTCCCTTCTCTGGATTGGGAATCATCTCGAAGTCCGTTATTGCTCTCTGCATGTACATGGCCAGGGTGGCGCGTGTAGTCCACTGCGAGCTCGTTACACGGGAACCGTCTATTCCGAAGCGAGAACCAGCGGCTCCGGTTCAGGTTCCGGTGCCGAGAGTGAAGCTTGGTGGCGATCCTGAAAACACGAAGGTTTTGTTGCAGCCTAGATTGTGTACGCTGAGATCGTACGGCGAGGATCGTTTTGGGGTGGTGAAGTCGAGAAAGGAAGGCGGAGATGGAGCGTCGCCGTTCTTTGAGACCTTGTCGGAGTATATCGAGAGCTCCAAGAAGAGTCGCGATTTTGAGATAATTTCTGGTCGACTAGCCATGGTCAGTCCTGCGTTTTTTCGGTTCCTTCTTCAATTTTATGAGAAATATAATGAATTAGTCTGTTTTCAAATCAGATATTATTAAATTTCTAGTTTATCATGTTGGTTATTGAAATCCAAGTTTTGTTTAGTGAGATTGAGATTGAGATTGAGATCTCTCAAGTAATCCTTGGTACTTGATATCTTTTGGGTGTTAGGTTGTGTTCGCGGCGACGGTGGGCACGGAGGTGGTGACGGGAAACTCACTGTTCAGGAAGATGGACATTCAAGGAATAGCAGAGGCGGCCGGAGTTTGTTTAGGGGCAGTAACATTTGCAGCGATCTTCGCCTGGTTCTCGAGCGCCAGGAACAGAGTTGGCCGTATCTTCTCCGTTAGCTGCAACTCATTCATCGATTCCTTGATCGACGAAATCGTCGATGGCCTCTTCTTCGATTGGTCCGATGACATTTAAACCCAAACTCTGAGGAATGATTTGAAGTATACAATGTTAGTTTACAGTAGTTATAGTTACACAACATGTTTGGATGGATAATGTTATGTCCTATACATACGGTATACGTATACGTATGTGAAGTCTCGTAGGATTGAATCAAATAAAAGAGACTCTGAGCATGTCTTGGTTGGAGTAGGGAGGACTTGCATGTTTGTAATTTACTTATTATGAGTTTAATATTTTATTAATTAGTTTCAATTTTGTTATCTAGTTATAAGTTGTTATATTTACGTAATAATTCATAAATCATGTATTTTAAATAATTCACTCTAAAAAAGTTCTTAATATTTTGAAATAAAATTAATTTAATTTATATTTATAAGTTTAATATCTTTTTCTCATCTTTTAAGTGAAAAAGTTACGCAACAATATGAGACTTTAAAATTAATAGATATATTAGGAATCATTCATTATTCACCAACAACATATAAAATTAATAAATTTTAATATATCAAAATTAATAATAAAGAAGGAAAATCGTAATTTTGCCTCAAATTGTGAATCTGTACGTGACATGATGTGTGACACAAAGGTCACCTTGGAATTCGAATTTTTACTCGAAGTTTCTTACTTACACCTTTTGCACTGCAATCGCAGTTAGATCCGTTTAAGTAAGATTTTAGCCTCTCTCAACTCTTACCTCGTACACTTGAAGAAACGCTACGGATGTAATAAGAAAACAAAGACAATCACAAGACGAGAGATACGGTCAATAGCCAACCTTTATATTACTTTCCCTCAAAAAATACAAAGAATGCTCTTTCCACTTGAATAGCGAAAAACATAGCTCGAATGAGTTATATATAGGCATCTAACTTGGAGTTCAAATCATATTCAAATTCTCACTAAATCCGAACTACCTAAGGTTGTGCTAAGTTCACGTCTATTCCTATTAGATAGTATCACGTGAACTAATTAGATGACATCCTCATCCAAATAAGACTCTAACTGATAAGATAGAATATAACAAGATAACATAAAGATACAGATTACATTTATCTAGAACACTAACATCATTATCTGTAAAGATCTCCATTACCTTCAAATGTTGAGTTTCACTGCAACTCTAACTCCTAGTCATCGCCGCATCATTCAAGATCTCTTCACGATCTCTATCCGCCGATGATCCAGTGTGATTTTGCCGAAACCCACTAGCACACCGACCTGATCCAATGCTTCCCATAACAAGTCTGTTAGTCGTGGTTCATTCATCCGAGCATGGGCTAAGTCTTTAATCCATCAATTCCTTAACCTGAGTCGATTTAATATCCACAAGGTCTGAGACTCTACCAAAAATTGCACTAAGTCTGATCCCTCTCTCCCACGTTTGCCTTAGTATTTTTGCATATCTCCCTCATACGTGAATCCAACTAACTTTCCTCCTAAGTCCCCCCATGAAGGTCACTGAAAAGTGCTTTGGAACTTAGGGGTCTAACAAACTACCCCTCAGATGGATTCGATGCCCTCATCGAATTAGTCTGAAGGTAGGCGTTCACTTGATCCTCGAACTGTTACATGGTCGTATCTTTCTTCCACGTAGCTTCCGCGACAGGTTTACTCTTCCACTGAATTAAGAACTCGATCCGTCGATTCTTCTTATGTTGACCCATGGTCCGGTGATCTAGGATCTTCTCCACTTGATCATCGAACTGTTTTCTCACAGCCAACGGTGCTCGCTTCACCTGACTCTTATTTATATCTGATGCATCCTTATAGTGAGGCTTGAGAAAACTAACATAAAAAGTAGGGTATATCTTTAATCGCTCAGGCAACTTTAATTGGTACGCCACGTTTCCCACTTTATGCAGTACTTCAAACGATCCATCTTACTTCGGCACCAAACCCCTATGAACCTGCTTACTCAAGATCTTCTTCCAAATATGCGGAGTCAGTTTCAACAAAACCTCATCTCCCACGTCAAATTCTAATGGTCTCCTTCGAAGATCTGCTTGCTTCTTCATCCACCGAGAAGTTTTTATGAAGACTGTCCCTCGCCTCATCCAAAATCTCTTGCTTCTCCATTGCAAACTTATGCGCCACAGGACATTTGCCACCTGTCCTTTGTTGAGCAATTTCTAGTGGAGTAAGAGGTTGTTGTCCCAACATAATCTCAAAGGGACTTTTCTCCGTAGCTGATGATCTGTGCAAGTTATAACAGAACTGTGCAGTATCAAGCAAATTCAACCAATTACGTTGATTTACACTTACGTAATGTTGAAGATACTCGTCCAATAAGCCGTTGATTCGTTAGGTTTGACCATCTGTTTGTGGGTGATTTGTCGTTAAAAACTTCAAATCGCAGCCCATCAAGTTAAAAAGAGACGTCCAAAATTGGCCTATAAATCTGGAATATCAGTCGTTCACAATTTTTACCAGTACTCCAAAATACTTGACTATGTTTTTATAGAACAGCTCGATCGCAACATCCGAAGAACAAGTTATAGGAGTTGGCACGAAGACCGCATACTTGGAGAACTTATCATCCACCACCATGATTGACGCCATGTTGTCCACCTTTGGAAACCCACTGATGAAATTCATTGAGACTAACATCCACGGTCTCTCGGGGATGAATAAGGGTTGTAGCAGACCGGCTTCCTTCTTTTTCTTTGGTTTATCCAATTGACACACAGGGCACATTTTAACGTAACATTCCACTTCATTCTTTATTTTCGATCAAAAGTAGGAACACGATAGGAGCGCTAGCATCAATTGGACTCCTTGGTTACTAAACTACTACGAGTCATGTGTCTCCTTCAATAATTGTTTCTGCAATCCACTAAAGCTTGGCATGTAAGCTTGACTATTCTTAGTGATCAACAGCTCATCATCGTCAAGCCAAAACTTGCATACAACACCCTCCTTTACTTGGGTGATTAACTTACAGTACATGGCGTCTAGCAGAACTGCCGCCTTAATATGCTTCAACAGGTTGAACTCTACCCTCGTGATCAAATACAAGGTCGCAAATACCTTCTTCCTACTCAAGACATTTGTCACGTTATTGTGCCTCCCCAATTTATGCTCCCACACAAAGTCATATTCGACAGGAAACTCCTACCACCGGGCTTGTTTTGCTGATAACTTCTTTTAGGTTCTAAAAATTGTGTTAGCAACATTGTCTCTCCGAACAACGAACCTGGTCCCCATCAAATATACTCGCTACGTCTCCAGACAATGCATCACTGCAAGCATCTCCTTCTTATGCGTCGAGTACAGCTGCTCCGCACTATTGAGCTTTCGGCTCTCAAATGCAACCAGATGACCCTCCTGTACAACGACTACACCAATGACTTTGTCCAAAGCATCGGTATGTACCTCGAATGGAAGATCAAACTTGGGTAACTTCAGCACCGATTCGGTTGAGATCACAGCTTTAAGTTTTCCGAATGTCTCCTCGCATGCACCCATCCAACACCACTCTTGCTTCTTCTTCAGCAAGTCCATTAATGACGCCACTTTCTTGGAATATCCTACTATGAACTGTCTGTAGTAGTTTGACAGACCGAGAAAACTCTGCAATACTTGTACTTTTGTAGGAGCTTGTTACTCAACTATTGCTTTCACCTTCTTCGAATCCATCCTAACCTAACCTTTGCTCATCACGTGACATAAGAATATGATCTCCAATTGAGCGAACTCACACTTCTCCATCTTCACATAGAGCTTATGCTACCTAAGTCTTTCGAACACTTGCCTCAAGTGTTACACATGTTCCACTAGTTCGAGCTATACACCACGATATCGTCTAAATAGACCAAAATGAACTCATCCAGAAAGTCATACAACACGTCATTCATTAGGTTGCAAAATGTCACAGGGGCAAACGGTATAACTAAAAATTCATAGGATCCATATTGAGTTACGCATGTTGTCTTCTGCTCATCGCCCTCGGATATCCGCACTTGCCAATACCTACTTCAAAGATCTAACTTCGTGAACGCCTTAGCCCTCAACAACCTGTCCATCAAATCTTGAATCAAAGGTATCGGATATTTATTCTTGATCGTTACCTTGTTCAATGCTCGATAGTCCACACACATCCTTAGTGTACCGTCTTAGTTCTTTTGAAATAATACTAGGGCGTCGGACGGAACTTTAGATGGTTGGATGAACCCTGCCTCCAACAACTCACCAAGTTGTTTCCGAAGTTTCACCAATTCCATCGGGGACATCTTATATGAGGTACGTGCAGATGGGATCACTCCAGGAACCAACTTGATCCTGTGATCTACCTCATGACGAGGGAGAAGAGTTTTCGACAACTCTTTGAACATCACCTCCCGAAACTCCCTCAACAAACTTGCAACTGCATCAGAGACTTCTACCACATGATCTTTGCTAATCTCCCATACGGCAGCGAGATAGGTCTCCATACCTTTCTTCAACAATTTCTCGATGCTCATAGTCGAAACATGTCCTACTAATGTCGTAGCATTCGTCGTTCCACCACCAAACCTACAACAATTCACGTAGAAGGAATTTTGTTCATTCATCAGCATCATACCTCCCAAACTTGGGTACAACGCTACCTTTGCCACTTTAAGGAAATCGAATCCCAATATCATTTCAAAGTCTTCCAATGGTATGATGATGAAATTCATCTTGGCATGTCAACTTCCAATGCTGACTGAAACGTTATAAGCAATTCCTGCAACTGCTTGTGCCTTCTCCGCAGGGGTTTTTATCCTCATTGGAGCCTTGGCACACGCCCAACTTTTGAATCATCTTTTCCCCTAGGAAACTGTGGGTAGCACTAATATCCACCATCGCGGTCACGTTTTTTTCCCCAACTTGTATACCCACGTATATTAGTCTATAAAAAGAAACCGACTCAGTACTAACCGCATTAAGCAAATCTATCGGATTTAGCACCGCATCTTCCAAAGATTTACCACCTTCCTTGGCAATCAGGGCGTTCAACTTCTCCTTCCTCGGGCACTCTCTAGTAAAATGTGGTCCACTGCACAAGTAACAAGTAATCTTGCCCTTCTTCGAGGACATTTCTCCGTTCTTCAAGCGTCCATTCTGCTTGCCCTTGCCTTTGAAGTCTCCATTCTTAGAATCTTTCTTCTTTTTTCCCTCGATATTCTCCTTTTGGGCACGACTTTTTGCCCTTAAAAGAATTTGAGGAGCTCGTCTTAGAGTCTTTCACCAATCGAAAATCTATCAAGGCATCGGTAGCTGTGATTGCACCAACTACGTCCTTCACATTCTACCTTCGTAACTCCATTTGAGACCATGGTTGTAACCCAGATAGGAAATTGAGGAGCTTATCCTCGTCTGACATGTTCTCAATATCCAACATTAGAGAGCTAAAAGACTTAACATAATCTCTTACCGATCCATCTTGCTTGAGCCGTTTCAAGGCATCCCTCGCGAGTTAAGAAGTATTCATGGGAAGGAACTGATCCTTTAGCTCCTTCTTCATCTGTACCCACTTATCTACGGGAGTTCTACCCACCCTGATTTCCACAGAGATCCTCGTCCTCCACCAACGCTTGACATCCTCATCCAAGTACGTGGCCGTCACAATTACCTTATTAGCGTCAGATACTCTAGCAGTCGCAATGTACTGCTTTACATCCCACAAGAAGTTCTCCAACATCTTAGCGTCCCGCACGCCTTCGAACACCCTTGGTTCATGCACCGTCATTGACGATGAAAGCTATTGTATGGAACTTTCGGCTTGATCCTCTTCTATAGTTGTAACGGCACGCCTTAGAATAGAGATCTCGAATTGAGCATCCTCCTATGCCTTCAACATATTCGTCATCTGTTGCTGCAACTGTTGGATCCGTGCCTCCAACATCTTGAACTGAGTATTGTGAAAAGTGACATTTTCCTCCCCTTGAGGAATATGACCAATGAGTGCCTCCACCCGAGTTACTCGCTCTGTCAGATTTCCTACTATCATTCCGAAACTCTAGCTTTGATATCAGTTGATACAAAGGTCACTTTGAAACTCGAACTTTCACCCAAAGTTTCTCATTCATACCCTTTGCACGACAATCTTACTTAGATCCGTTTAAGTAAGACTTCAGTCTCTCTCAACCCTCGAAATGTTTACCTCACACACTTAAAGAAACAATGCTACAGATGCAATAAGAAAACAAAGACAATCACAAGATAAGAGAGATACGATCAACAACCAACCTTTATATTACTTTCCCTCAAAAGAATACAAGGAATGCTCTCTCCACTTGAATAGCGAAAAGCAGAGCTCGAATGAGCTATATATAGGCATCTAACTTGGAGTCCAAGTCACATTCTGATTCCCACTAAATCCGAATTACTTAAGATTGTGCTAAGATCACGTCTATCCCTATCAGATAATATCACGTGAACCAATAGGATGACATCCCCATCCAAATAAGACTCTAACTGATAAGATAAAATCTAACAAGATAATATAAATATAGAGTTTACATTTATGTAAAACACTAACATCCTTATCCGCAAAGATCTCCGCTATCTTCAGATGTTGAGTTCCACTGCAATTCTAATTTCCAGTCATCGCAACATCATCTAAAATCTCCCTACGATTTCTATTCGCTGATAATGCAGTGTGATCTTGCCGAAATTCATTAGCATATTAACTTGATCCAATACTTCTCATAACAAATTCGTTAGTTGTAGTCTATCCATCCGAGCATGGTCTAGGTCTTTAGTTTGTCAAGTTCTTAACACGAGTCGAGTAAATCACCACAAGATCCGAGACTCTACCAAAATTAGCACCAAGTTTGATCCCACTCGCTCACATTTATCGTAGTATTTTTGCATGCCTCCCTCGTGCATAAATCCAACTAATCTTTCTCCTATAGCTTCCCGTTAAGTTTGCTGAGAAGTGCTCCCAAATTTAAGTGTCTAAAAGCGTGAATGTAATAAATCCGAACACAGTGCCTTACTCGGTGGATCTTGCTTGTGCTTGTTGATTAAATGTTAAGCTTCGATTCGATACTCCAAATCTGTATTGTGTAGAGGAAAGTCTCAATTCAATACATTCATGGCGATTCTCCACTCTATCTCTACTCTCCCACCAAAGCTATTCCACACTCATTCCTTATCTCCACTCCCGTCGTCCGTTCAATTTCCTCTCTTTAATCTCCATCGTCCTCGGTTTCCCTCCTTCAATCTCTGCTTCAAAGCCTCGGCCGTGTCGCTGGCTCTCTCCACCGTTGGCATCGGGGAGGACTTGCCTGACGGTTATGGGGATAATTTTCCTGAGCCCGATCCCAGCGAGAAGAGAAGAGCCGGCATTCTGCTCCACCCGACGTCCTTCCGGGGAGCCTACGGCATCGGAGATCTTGGCGACGAGGCATTTCGGTTCATTGACTGGCTTCACGCCGCTGGTTGTTCCGTTTGGCAGGTTCGAGAAATAAGTTGAATAACGTTGTTAATTCGTATTTGTAGTTTAGTTTGTTAATGAAAATTGTCGCTTGTTTTTTGCAGGTTCTGCCTCTGGTTCCTCCTGGAAGAAAAGCTAACGAAGAAGGGTCTCCCTACTCGGGGCAGGTCAACCGTCTTTTAATTTGTACCCCAATTTCACTTGATGTTCTTGTTGATTTATCATGTCATTGGAAGTATATAGCTAAAAGGTAAAATTGCTTTTAGGATGCAAATTGTGGAAACACTTTGTTGATTTCTCTTGAGGAGCTTGTGAAGGATGGTTTGTTGACCAAGGATGAGCTACCAGAACCAGTGTGAGGATTTTTGTTATATAATGCGTAATGAGCTTATGATTTGTGTTGTTTTACTCTCTTTTCTTTGACATCTTATCACTTCGATCTCACTCATGCAGAGACTCTGACCGTGTGAACTTCTCTTATGTTGCTGAGCTTAAGGACCCATTGATAGTTAAGGTAATGCATGCGGGCATAACGGTTAAGGTTCTTATCTTAAGAGCATTTCATTCAGGAGTCTGTTGACTTTAGCATCTGCTATTTAGTAGGACCTTCCAAAACTGTTGGAAGAACATAATATAATGATAACAAAGGAAGAACATAATATAATGATAACAACTTTTCACTGATTCCCCTTGTATTGACTTGCACCGACATATGTAGACCTGCATTCGTTAGCATAGGATTATTATATGTACAACTTTTGCTATTGCTATCAGTTGTCGACAAACTTGACATTCAATTGAAACATACTTGACAGTGGATAATACAGACGGTAGTTATCAAAGGTGGCTGATTTGGAAGGGACTAAATTGAGTAGATTAAGGTTTCCTAAGATAAATTAGTAAGTTGATAAATTTTCTGATGATTTTATTCATGGCTTAATATTTTGGGCTGAATAACAAATACCGCTGTAATTGTTCTACTTTTTGTATCAGTTTCCTTTTATAGTGCAGGAATTATATTAGACTTCACTTTTTGTAGGCTGCTAAGAGGCTAATAACAAGTGACAAGAAGCTTAGGAATGAGCTTGAAGATTTTCAGAATGACCCCAACATTTCAAGTACGATTGATTTGCATTTGATTGTTATCGGATGCTAGTAACTTGAGTATAAATATTTAGTTTCACTTATATCTGCATGCTTATTTTTGTCACAGCAACCCTTATACCTACAACAACACCCATACATTTTTATTTGTTTGTCATATCCTTTACATTGTATCGCAGGTTGGCTTGAAGATGCAGCTTATTTTGCTGCCATTGATGATTCTTCAAATACATTAAATTGGTATGACTGGCCTGAACCTTTGAAAAATCGTCATCTTGCAGCATTGGAGGAAATTTATCAAAGTAAAAAGGATTTTGTAAGATCTGAATATTTTCCCTGTTTTTTTCCTTGCAACTTCTCCTTTTCTTCAGTTTCTGTACTCGATCCTAGGAGCTATCTAATTATTGATTACTTATTACCTCCACAGATAGAAGTATTCATTGCACAACAGTTCTTATTTCAAAGACAATGGCAGAGAGTTAGAAACTATGCGCGGGAAAAGGGAATCAGTATAATGGGCGACATGCCTATTTATGTAGGTTATCATAGTGCTGATGTTTGGGCAAACAGAAAACAGTTTTTGCTGGTGAGTATCTTTCTTCATTGAAAAGGAAAAAATATCACTTATTTGACAATTGTTTTCCAAAAACTTCATTTTACACTGCTGAACTTTCCTAGTATGTTCATAAGTATAGGATGCTGGCCACTGAACTTTCTGCTTTTTGCCAGGACAGGAATGGTTTTCCTCGTCTAGTGAGTGGTGTTCCCCCTGATGCTTTCAGTGAAACTGGTCAGCTATGGGGAAGGTTTGTCATAAACCACATGATTGGCAAGAAAATGAAGTCTATATTCTGTTAATGGAATGAGATATCTAGTCATCATAAATATGTTTACCCTGTACAAAAAATTCTGTTGCACTTTTCTTCCTGCAACTTTGCCCCCTTACTTTATTTACTAATTCCAAGAGACGACATGTTTTGGTGGATGATGGTTGATAGCTCCCATTTGTTTTAACCTTTTCAATTGTTCACCTAACATTACTTGATATATCCTAAATTGCGTATTTTCATGAAATCAATTGTTACGTGGTAACATTTCATGCTACTTATGTTCCAAAAGAGCAAATAAAATGATTTGGGTCAAGTAAATGGTTTTTATATGATATTTAAGATATTTGGTGCATCATCTTTTCAGTTTTATCTTGTTTACTTTGACAAAAGCTTTAATTAATATTTCAGATGTGTTTGTGAGCTTAATGACTGACTTCATATCTGACATGAAGCCCTCTATACGATTGGAAAGCTATGGAGAGAGATGGATATTCATGGTGGGTACAACGCATACAACGGGCTCAAGATCTGTACGATGAATTTAGAATAGACCATTTCAGAGGTTTTGCTGGATTCTGGGCTGTTCCTTCTGGTGAGACAATCTCTGAGACATAGGGAAAGGGTCAACTGAGCCTCTAACGATTACTATTAATTACAATATGACCCCTAAAATTTTCTAGAATGTGCAATTAATCCCTGACGTTATAGATTCAGATAATTTGCCCCCTTATTTGAAAGAATTATTATCATAAATTGTTATATTTTGATGGGTGTTATACCCTTGCTATTCAAATAAGAGCAAAGTTATTTGATTTTTTAAGGTTAGGTAGTTAAGGTGTTCTAAACATTATTTGCTATATTATATTTGAAAGTGAACTTTTATTGGTTTATTTGGCTCGTTTTCATTGAGAGTCCCATAATTAAAGTTTCTATATACAGAATTAATTTTGGTAAGTTTCATAATATGCAGAAGCAACAGTTGCCATGGATGGGAATTGGAAGGTCAGTTTTCTTTTATTCTGTGTTTTCTTTTCTTGTCTCTTTTGAACTTTCGTCATCCATTCGTGATTCTTTTCTATGGCAGTAGGCAGGGCCTGGAAAAGCCCTATTTGATGCCATTTTCAAAGCTGTAGGAAAGATCGGCATAATAGCTGAAGATTTGGTATGTTCCATCAGATTTTATAACCCTATTGCATCTGAACTTACCCCTTTTAGTCTTGATGCATTGGTGACCATACTTTTGAAATCTTGTCACGGCCTGGATTAGTTATGGACACAAGTTTTATTTTATTGATTGATGTATTTGTTTCAACATCTATTTTCCTAAGATTTTAATTTGCTGCATCTGCCTCATAGGGCAAAGGTAATTTGTTCAGAGAGAAATTTTATCTCTGCCCATCTTTTATGAGCATTGTTCTAATGATTGCACAACATTGGCCCAGTCATCAATCTTCATTTTCTTTTTTCATTAACAATGTTGTATGGTGATGATATGATGTTGAAGGCAAATGATAGTCGAACTTGTGGGAATTCATCACATACATAATTTAGCAGTATGATTCAACCCATTGTTGAGTACCTTAATTGTCTGAAGGAAAAGAATGTTGTGTTATTATGGGCTGGTCGCGAATAGATTTTGCTGATTTCAGTTTTCAAATGTACAAGTAACGAACCTATTATTGCTTTACATTATTGGAGAAAACTAAAAAAACTCATTCTGTGGTATATTTGTTTGGTCGGGAATATTTGAACTCTTAAAGAAGACATTTTGGTCAAAAAAGTAGATAGGTTGCGGTGTTCAATTGCCCACTTCCATGTTTTGATATGAGACCAAATTAATTCCACCTGTAAACTATCTTTGAACTCATTTTATATTATTTATAAGTATATTTTATTGATGAGTGAAATAATTTTTACGAAATGCACTTGCTGCATTTGGTTCGGTAGATAGATTTGGAAAAAAACAGCAGCTAACCACACAAGCTTTGCAAAAGACCATTCACTTCTTTGTTATTGACTTGGAAGCACATTTTTAGTTTCTCAAAGCTTCTTAGTTTAGAATTATTTAATTTTGTCTAATAGAAATGAAAGATGTAGGTAAGTTATAATTTCACAGGTAATAAGGTCTCTTACAATAAGGATTTTAAGGGACTATATAAATAAATGAAGGAATTTATTTATTCTTTTATATACTTCTTCGTCTGTCTGAAGATTAGCTGTGAAAGTTCTGTTGCATACATCTTCTTTAATTTTTCTTGTTTTCATTGCTCATGTCTTGTGTGTTGCCTTATTACAGGGTGTTATCACTGAGGATGTAATTGAGCTTCGAAAATCCATTACTGCACCTGGGATGGCTGTGCTGCAGTTTGGTAAGAAGGTTTTGTTTTTGTCTTTTCATGTAATGAATTCACAACTATCCTTTCATGCATATTGCCTTGACCTTTATGCTGTGCAATACTGTAGTTACATTTTATTACTCGTTGACCCAGGTTTTGGAAGTGATGCAGCTAACCCTCACTTGCCCCATAATCATGAACGTAATCAAGTTGCATACATTGGAACTCATGATAATGACACGGTAATAGTCTCATCTCTGTCTGGAATGTTCTTTGATTGTTTCCAGATTCTATAGTGTTGGCAGGTTTAATAATTGATAATTCCATGCACCCGGACAGAACTCCTCTGTGGAATTTTTTTTATGAGGTTGATGTATGACAAGTCATAATTTGGGGCCACCAAATTGTGATGAGTTGATCTCGAGTTCCTTATTTTTGTCTTAAAAACATAAAACACACGCATTCTATTGACTGTTTGTTTTTCCGTAACAGATCCTGGGCTGGTGGAACGCTTTGAATGAAGCCGAGAGGTTGAATGTGAGTGTTTTTGCTTGTGTTGTAAACATGAAGCTCACAACTCTGTGTATAACGAAGCTGAATGTACCTATTGTACCTGCCATTTTTCACGGTGTTTTTGTTACTCAGGTGCTCAAGTATCTTTCAGTTACAGAACAAGATGATATCCCGTGGGCACTTATCCAAGCTGCAATCGCATCAGTTACCCAAACTTCAGTTCTAACCATGCAAGATATTCTCGGACTTGGGAGTTCGGCTAGGATGAACA
Organism: Erythroxylum shatona; assembly: GCA_027568895.1. Classification (NCBI taxonomy): domain Eukaryota; kingdom Viridiplantae; phylum Streptophyta; class Magnoliopsida; order Malpighiales; family Erythroxylaceae; genus Erythroxylum; species Erythroxylum shatona. The sequence goes on along the minus strand of JAOSBK010000206.1, from coordinate 1,703,006 downwards.
TTCCTGCTACACAGGTACAAGACATTCTTTACAATATATGCATTGCTATAAGTAACAGTCTGTTTCGTAGTACACCAGCGACTTTTTGTATCTATTCAAATAGTAAGGTAGCTTCAAGGATTGTCCAGCAGAAACCATCTCGACTCCAGTTGAGAGTTTAGATAGGGACTCACTCTCTTGTTTCTACCCAAGCTCTGTATAGCCTGATGAGACTCCTGAAACCACATAAACCTCTGTCTACTTTAGTATACTACTCTTGAATCAGAACTTGCATGATCTCCTGAAATCGCGCTAAATATGTCTTCTGCCTAAAGAACACAGTTGCCCTCAAACTCAAATTTCCCTGCAAGTTTACTTCATTGCCTTCCTATTCGTAACAATGGAAACAGAACAGGACCAAGACATGACAATTGACATTATTACCATCAAGACTTGTGATTGTTTCAAGTAATTTACAGTCATTTCAGCTTCTTCTATCATCATCATCATCATCACATTATATGTTATCGTTTCCTGATGAGACTCCTGAAACCATGTAAAATTCCGTCTACTTTAGTCTACTACGCTTGGATCAGAACTTGCATGATCTCCTGAAATCGCGCTGTACTTCATCACCTTCCCCTCATAGTCTATTCGTAACAATGGAAACAGAACAGGACCAGGATTGAGATGATAACCATCAAGACTTGTGATTGTTTCAAGTAATTTATAGCCATCTCAGCTTCTTCTATGATTATACCTTAAATTGTTTTGCTGGATACAGTTTGGAAATTGGAGTTGGCGAATCCCTAGTTCCAGGGGCTTTGATAGCTTGGACAAAGAAGCACAGAAGCTCAACAATCTCTTATCCACATATGGGCGGCTTTAGATGAACAGAGAAGAGGAGGAGGCTACCAAGATCGTACTTATCTTTTGGAATAAACGTTTGATCTTTGCTTTGTATCTATGAATTATATTAACTTTTGTTTGGTTGGACAAAGGGGGTTGGAGCCTATATCCAATCCAAGCCCCTTGTGCAAAAATAATGAGCTAACGCAATAAAATTTGCCACAATATCTTTATTTACTACATTTTTTAATATTTTAAAAATTGCACCAATAATAATACAAAATTTAAAGTTTAAAAGTTTGAGTCAATAATATATTGTTATAAAATTTGTCAAAAATCGAATAAAATTACAAAATTCAAAAAATGATTGAGTGAGACTGTTTTCATTCTTTCTAAAGTTTGAGATTTAGTTGAACAAATAGAATATTAAATATTAATTTTTATTTATGAAAATTTATTAATTTTTTAAAAATTGATCATTTAATTAGGGGGCGTTTGGTTTGAGGGTTTGAGAATGAAGGAATGAAATAATTGTGAAAAACAATGTTTATTTTGGAGTTTTCAATTTCAAGGGAATTGATTTATTCTATTAAATTTGAGAATCTACTAAACCTACCAAGGGGGTGGGTATCGAATTTTTATTTCACTCTAAATTTTTATCACGTTTATTTTTTACTCTTTTATCCTTAGCCTTTGCCTTACTATTCTCTTTACTTTCTTATCGTCTCTCAATTCCGTACGATCTCTCATCCTGCCTTATCGCATCTCATAAACGAAGGAATTTATTGTTCTACGCCTCTAGATAAATTTTCTTAAATCCCTCGATTTAATTTGAAATCCCAATAAACATACGAAGCGCAAATTATTTTCATTTTTATTGAGGGTAAAAATAGTATTATATTATCTTTCATTCCCATTAATGCAACAAACCAAACAATATTATTGTTATTAATACATAAACTCAAGTTACAAACCAAATATCGTTTTTTTATTTTTAATACCTATTTCCATTCCCTTATACTATTATACCCATATCTATAGTCAACCTCGTGCTCAAACCAAACGTCCCCTTAATAAATTCATCTGTTTTTAATAATAAAGATTAATAAATTAATCCAAATAGAAAGTGAACAATTGAACTAAAAAAATTAGATGGATCAAGGTTTTTACAGTTATACTCACCTAATTAATTCCACCATGATTTCTTTATTCGACTATAATTTCTTTATTTTTGAGATAGAAGATAAATACTTTTTTATAATGTTTTTATTTTTAAATTATCTAAAAGTATTTTGTAATATTAGAAATTTTAAAGAGAATAATTTGATATTCATGTGATAAAAAGTTTATTTTAAAATATTTTAATATTATAAATTTATAAAAGAGTTATGATTTTTTTTATTTAAGAATAAACATAGTTAAAAAAACTCTTTTTGATATTTTAAATTTTAACTTTTTTTGTTATGTTAAATTATTTAAAAAACATAATATAATTTTAAAATTTTAATAAAAGTACCTTTCTTTAGATTTTTGTTGAATTATTTTAATTTATCACATCCTTATTTAAGTATATTAAAACTTAAATTTAAAATAAAATTTACGATAAATGTTCTTTTTTAAACTTAAAATATTTTTACAAATATTTTCATTTTTTAAATATAATTTTATTTTTCATTTAGAAATAAATATATTTTTAAAACTTTTCTTCTCTTCATAAAAGAATTTGTGAAATGGGATCGAATAATTAAAAATTATTATTTTAAAATTTAATAAAATGAGATTAAAAAAAAGGAGTTGAAATTATGTTTTTGCAAGAATAACTCCAGAGTAGGGACTAAGAAACCTTGTCATAATGAACAGAGTTATGCTCAGTTCAGTAGAATGAGAAATCGCCGGAGATTATTACACCAGTTAGCATATTACCGGCAGACCACAAGCAAACAAGACTTCCCATTTTCTACTTCTTCAAACCCATCACTTGTTCATTCTCATAACAACTGTCGAGCAGCTGAAACCACAAGACTACAATTAGCCTACCTGTTACAATTATCCACACACAACAAACTCATATCCCACCCTAAACAAATCCATGCCCATGTTTTAGTTTCGGGTTTGGAGTCGAATGTTTACTTTTCCAATGTTCTTTTGCGTTGTTATGCGAGTTCCGGTTTTTTGTGTTATGCACGTAAGTTGTTCGATAAAATGCCTGAGAAGAACTCGATTTCTTGGTCTTCCATGGTTTCTATATATAGCAAGTATGGATTTTACGAGGAAGCGCTGGTAGTGTTTTTGGAATTTAGAAGATGTTGTTTCGGGTATACCTATGAGTGTATATTAGCTAGTGTTATGAGAGCTTGTGCAGGGATGGGTGGTGATAATAGAGGTGATAGTATTGGTAAGCAAGTGCATGGATTGGTCATTAAGGTTGGTTTTGATCAGGATATTTATGTGGGTAGTTCCTTGATTGATTTTTACGTGAAGAGTGGTGAAATTGATGAGGGGAAAGGGGTATTTGATTGCTTGTTGGAGAAGAGTATGGTTACTTGGACTACCATGATAACTGGCTATGCCAAAAATGGGAAGAGTGATAAGTCATTGCAACTTTTTAACCAAATGATGGAAACTGATGTTGTTCCTGACAAATATGTGCTCTCCAGTGTTTTGAGTGCTTGTGCAGCGCTTGAATTTTTCAAGGGAGGCAAACAAATTCATGGTCATGTATTTAGGAGAGGAATAGAAATGGATGTTTCAGTGAGTAATGTGCTTATTGATTTGTATATGAAATGTGGTAAAGTACAAAATGCTAGGAAAATATTTGATTTGATGATAGGGACAGACGTCGTCTCGTGGACCACAATGATTGCTGGATATATGCAAAATTCTTTTGATGCAGAAGCTATTGAACTTTTTTTTGAGATGACGAGTTCAGGTTGGAAGCCAGATGGGTTTACATGCACTAGCATACTCACATCTTGTGGTTCACTTGAAGCTTTAAAACAAGGGAAGCAAGTGCATGCTTACAGTATTAAGACCAATCTACAATATGAGCTTTTTGTAGGAAACAGTCTGATTGATATGTACGGAAAGTGTAATTCCTTGGCCAATGCAAGAAGAGTTTTCAATAGCATGACTGACCACAATATGGTCTCTTACAATGCCATAATTGAAGGATATGCAAGGAATAACCAATTGTCCGAAGCTTTGGATATGTTTTACGAGATGAGGCTTAAGAGGATACGACCAAGCCTTTTGACATTTGTGAGCCTTATTGGTGTCTCCGCTGCATTATCAACCTTGAATCTGACCAAGCAAATTCATGTTTTTGTTGTTAAACTAGGCCTATTTTCAGAAATATTTTCTGGTACTGCCCTAATAGATGCCTATTCAAAATCCTCGTCTATACCGGATGCTAGACTAGTATTTGATGAGATGAAGGAGAAGGATATTGTTGTCTGGAATGCTATGATTTTTGGCTATATTTACCAATGGGAAAATGAAGAGGCTCTTAAACTTTACTGTGATTTACAGTTATCAGAACAGAAATCCAATATTTTTACTTTTGCTGCACTTATTACAGCAAGCAGCCACCTAGCAAGTCTCCAACGTGGACAACAGTTTCATGGCCATCTTATTAAGATGGGTCTGGTTCTTGAGCCGGTTGTTCTAAACTCCCTTATAGACATGTATGCTAAATGTGGAAGCTTTGAAGATGCTTGTAAGACATTTGATTCAGCTATTGATAGAGATATTGTCTGTTGGAATACCATGATCTTAACGTACGCACATCATGGAGAAGCTGAAGAAGCTCTTGAATTGTTTGAAAGAATGAAAGAGCTGGGATTAAAACCTAACTATGTGACATTTCTGGGTGTGCTTTCAGCTTGTAGTCATGCAGGGCGTATTGCGGATGGTTTTTTACACTTTGAATCAATGTTGAGGTTTGGTGTTGATCCTGGAATAGAACATTATGCTTCCATGGTTTCTCTTTTGGGCCGTGCTGGTAGAGTATATGAAGCAATAGAGTTTATTGAGAAAATGCCAATAAATCCAGGAGCAGTGATCTGGAGGAGTTTGCTCAGTGCGTGCAGGGTCTCTGGTGATGTTGAAGTGGGAAAGTATGCAGCTGAAATGGCTATTTCCATGGATCCAACAGATAGTGGTTCTTATGCTATGCTTTCCAATATATTTGCATCCAAAGGGATGTGGGAAGATGCTAGAAGTGTAAGGCAAACAATGGATCTTAATGGGGTAGTGAAAGAAACAGGGCATAGTTGGATAGAAGTGGACAAAGAAGTTAATGTATTTGTTGCAAGAGACAGAACTCATGATACTGAACATATCTGTTCACTTCTGGATAACTTGATACCGCAAGCTGAACTGCCAGACTCTGTTTCTGATAATGTTGTACTTATAGTGAATGGTTAGCTGTAAAATGGTCCACTTTCTTCAAGCTGGAATGGGGTCTGGTATTAAGAGGGAACTCTGGTGGAGACAAGACATGGCAGATCATACTCTGCATGTAGGGTTGACTATACACCAACTACAATAGCCAAGGTACAGTTTTTTTGTGAGATAGCAGGATATATAAGTTGAGTACCAGTTTAATTCTTCGGTCAAAATCATTACAGGTTCATACTTCCTTTGGGAAATCCCATCGCAGGTATTGAACGAGGTAAATTTTTGTTTCCAGTATAGTTTGGTCACGCAGAGTAATAACAAAATAAATCATAACAAAATGATAGGAGTTAATAATGATGAATATGAATTAAGGGCTGTACTACTTAATTCCTTGCAATCTGTAATTATCTTTCTAATCAACAACATGTTCAAGGAACAAGTAGAACTTGTGTTAGTAAAACTTGGTATGGTGGAAGGGCTAATCATCGTACTCAACGAAGACAAGACATCTTTCTGCATTTGACTTGTCTATTTTACAAACTTTTTGTAGGACATATAAGCAATTAACCATGGTGGAGTAGTAAGGCACTGTCATTAGAATTTAGCTCTTTATCACGTTGAGAATGGTGCCCTTATAAGCAAGGTTAGCCTGAAAGTCAGCAATTTCTCCTCTAAGATCAAGAATGATGAATGCTTCTGAGGGATTATGCAGCTTGCTCAATTGCTTCAATGCATTGTAGTACAGATGCCTTGTTTGACATAGCTGTCATTAAAGCTTCATGAAGGACCTTGTTGGTTTTCAGGAGAGATGCAGAAATCAAAACCTGCATTTCATTATCGCAATTAACATTCTGATCATAAAAGAACAGAAAAATGTAAACAATGATACCACTTTTTTAATTACATACAGTGAATATAAGATGTTGAAAGTTGCATCAATAGTGTTCTTCAAGCTTAAAATATATAGCAATATAAAAATTGAACAAGAAAAATGCATATCAAGGGAAATTGCATTCCTAGTCAGAGTAATTACTTACAGCCCATCGAGTAAGGTTCTGTTGCTGATCTTTGCTAAGCTGTGGTTTGCTTCTGTTTATGAATCTCTGCAAAACAACAGAAAATCTAGATTACTAGCACCTGTTGCTTCAACTGCTTTCCGAAACTTGACTTCCATTGAAGTATTTTTCGAACCTGAAGAGTGAAGAGATCAGCTGACTGACCAACCACTTTGTCATATTGCAGACCTTCTGCAGCAAGTCCAGCCATCGCAACAACTGCCAACCTGATAGTAAGTATCAAAGCTTGAGAATCTTATGCTTATTGCATTTACTCTCATTTCCTTAGTGTAGTTGATCCCAACCTTTCGAATTACATAATGTCTGTGTCTTTGTATGCACCTATAGTTGGGTATGGCTGTACACATGTATAGGCATTTAAGACACGGGAGCTGGATACTTAAACTCCAGATCCCTCAAAAAGAAATACTAATGGATTTCATGATAACATTTGGATTAAGGCATTCTCAATGCCTACCTGTCAAGTTCCTTGGAATCAAGCTGCCCACTATAAATCAACTTTTCCAGTCTGTCATCAATAAGATTGACATGCTCTTTGCCAATATCCAACGAGTAGCCCAAGATAGGGAGTCCGAGCAGATAAGAAACTGAAATTTCAAGAAGCAATGTCTTATGAATGCGGCCAAATCGAGCGTACAATGTTGTATGTTTAAATCTCGAATGGAGAAGGTAATACTTAAAAAATGAGCTGCTTCATGCCGAGCTATCCTCTCCTGGTAATCAGGGAAGAAAGATGAAAAGCCGCCAATTGCAGCTTGAAGAAGCCTACGAGTATTAATATTGATCATTAAACCATCAGTTCTTCCTCTAAACGATGAATGTCAAGGGATACAGTGTCCAAGCTTTTATGTAGGTTATGACAGAGCAGCAAGCTGTTACCCAGGTGAAATGCTACCAATAGCCAAGACGATCAATGAGATACTTCCAATAAGGTATGGCACAAAGAATCCCCAGTCCTGCAGTAAGCATCATAGCACAGCATTACTTATTTTCCTGATTACTTTGTTAGGTATACTTAGTTTCTATTTGAATTTTCCCCCATCACATGCATACATATTGGCTTAATCATCTAAAAGTATGAATGAATTGGATAGCTAAAGAATGCACATTAAAACCATAACATGCTCAGATCTTAATACTGTTCACTCGAGACACTCACACATCGAATCCAGACTGACTATTTAATTGTTTTTTATTGTATTTTGGTATTTTACGTCGTTCCTAAAGATGAATTGTCAAAGATTGACTGACATTCCTTACTTATGCTCATGTTAGTGTTAGGTTTACTGATGCAGTCACTTACCCCTGGAAGCTGACCAGCAAGCACTCCCAAGAATCCTGTTGTTCCAACTACTGTGAAAAGAAAAGCCGCCTGTATTACTAAAACAAATTAAATGTAGCCATGGATGATTGAAACCAGCGGCCAAAGTATGACCCAAAGGTGATATTTACACAAAGCTGAGTCAAGCAAAATCTTTTTTTACAATATATAAGTTATCTTCCTTGCAATGTGAAAAAACATTTATTCTCATATCTCAGATTATGACTGGAGTATCATTGAATCTTTTCATCATTTTGTGGAGAATTTTGCTTATACTAGATCTCTTTTTCTAGGAATAGCAGATATGATACAGAATCTGATAAGAGCATAGTGCTCCAACTATGTCTGGTCACATTAAAAGTGCATCTTTTATTCTTGTTCGCCAGTTTAATGATACTTACATCATTTCTGACACTTGGGATTGCGAGGTTCTCCGCATTTTTAATTCCAAGACTTGTTAGCTCCCGAAGAGATGTCTAATGCAAGAGATTTAAAAGTCAAAAGTTTGTTCTGTAAACTAAGTAAGAAGAGAATGTTGTGCTTAGAAGAAAGAAATGGTTGGTCTCAATTATCAACGTGTCATCACAATCATGATATTAATAAATTGCTTTCAGTTAGAGTTAAGTGATAGATTCGATTCAATGAACCCTAAAGATATAGGTTGAAATCGACCGTCCGACAAGAGACGTAAGGTTGAGAATTCCATCTCTTTGCCCAACCTACTTCACTTAAAGCATCAAGAGCCTCTTTAACAGCAGCACTATCTTTCTGCAGAAAGTAAATAACTTACAGGATCAGTTGCTTATGGTTTGCCGTAAAAGCTTAAAGTCCAAAACCAAACCAAGAAAAACGAAAGCTGTGCATGGCAAGCAATCGTCAGCACTAAAACAACGAACGAGAAGAAGTAAAAACCTTAGCTAGAGCAGATTGAAGGGCACCGAGATTGACCCCAGGTGTTGTGGAAGACGAGAAGGATGCTCTAATTTGGAATTTGGAAGGAGCAAATGCAAACGAAATTGCAGAATGTAAAGTGAACATTGTGTGTGCGTTTGCTTGGGGAAGGAGAAGAATTGAAGTTGGCTGGTGAGATAACTGTTGTGTGGGCTTGGCGCCAGGATCAGTTTCACACCCACGTGTTGCGACATCGACCAATTACCAATTAAGCTATGCACTAAACATGCCAAATGCGACGGCGTTTGAATCGTCTGTTTCGGCTGAAAACAGAAAAAACTAAAGACGTTGTTGAGAGTGGGATTTGAACCCACGCCCTTTCGGACCAGAACCTTAATCTGGCGCCTTAGACCAACTCGGCCATCTCAACAGTATTGCTAACGATTCTCTTTCAAATGTTGAAAATTTAATGTTTTTTTAAACTGTTTCGCGATTCTCTTTCATATGTTGAAGATTTTAAAGTTTTTTTAACTGCTTCTGTTAATTACAATTGAAGATTGCTGATAAGAAGTGGAACAAAAACATTTCAGTACTATAATATGTAGTCCCTTTTTCTCAAACTACTCACTTTTACAGTAAATTATAGTTCTTTGTTGTTCTCTGTCTCTCTATTTTCATTCCTATTTGAATGATACATCTTACAAGATTTCAAGATGCAACGGGTGAATACAAAGCTATAATCTTTGGTTCAGACTGAAAGGAAGCAAAAAGTACCTACATAAAGCTTTTGGATGGTAATTAAAACATTCAAACCAAGAAACAGCAATTTTGTATGAATTGAGGAGGATACAGATGCCGGAACCCATACAACCCGGTAGCTCTGCTGGATGCACTGATAAATTATCCAAATCTTGCTTCAATGACCAAAAATATAACTCAGTACTAAAAGCCCTTTGAAGCTCAGGGTGACAGACCTCGCCTCACACTTTTGTCAATCTCGAAACCTAGGCTTACGGATATCAGAAACTGCAAACTTTTCATGGTCAAAGGGATATACTGGGAATAGAAATTCATGCTCATCTGATGTAGCATCAGCAATTCTGTTATAGCCTCCATTTTCTCATGAATTGAGGACAACTCGGTAGCTCTGAGTGCACAACTTCGCCGCTCTGGAAGATGCACTCCCTAAATTATCAGAATCTTGCTTCAATACACAATTCTGACAAAAAATATAACTTAATACCAAAAGATATTGGAAGCTCAAAGTCACATATTCAACGCTAATGACATATCAGATGCTAATTGGAGTTCAAGTTGAAGAATTCTAAAACATACTTAACAGCCCACAAATTGCAAGTAAGATCACAACCAAAACAAGAGATAAGAACATCATAAGACAGCAATTCAGACTAAAATCTTTATTAATTTCGAGTCTGGATATAACTACTACAAGAAAAGGAAATTGAAGCCGAACAGACTAGTAATAAGGATAATTGATACAAATGCCAACACCTTACAAGTGTACCCACAAAGAACTACACTTGAGAGACATAAAGCATATTGATTGGCAATTATAATAATACCTAATTGCCCATAAGTTCGTCTCTTAAACGCCATATCGCAAGTATAAAGCAGATCAACATCTTTAATCGCCTAACCCGCGTTTGCTTGTTTAAAGCTTTAAAATTTCCCGCTGAGAACTCAAAACCCTTCCTCTTGAAAAAATAAAGGTAAGAGCACGGAGTTCGTGAACAGTAATCCAATCAACCCACCAATAAACCGATATCGCATCACTCCACTTTCCCCCTCTGAATCTTCACCAGAAAACCGGGAACCGGAAGAGAACTCGGCGGAGGAGAAGCCACGACCGTAGATCCAGCATAAACGCCGTCTATAAATCGGTTAATCTCCCGTGCCCTAATCTGTTTCTGTACGATCTCGGGATCGGGCCCAAGCCGATCCGTGGACCCCAAGACCAGATCGGGGTACCTCGGTCTCCGCTTATCGGCTACCGCGCGATCTTCAAACGACCCCAACGACTCACCGCGTTTGAGGATCTTAACCTGGCCCATCACGAGGTTCTTGGCGGGAGCCTTGGATACCATGGATTGGCACGCTTTGGTGCGATTGAGGTTCTTGGAGGCAACAGTACGCTTTCTTCGCCGAGATGCGGCGGAGAAATTAGGATTATGATGGATCGGCATCTTGGTTAGGGTTAGGGTTTCGTTGCGTAAACGGCCACCGCCCGCAAGGCAGTCTTGTGATCGAAGGATTGAAGTACCCATTCCCCCCTTCTCTCTCTCTCTAACGCCCTTTCTCCTTCTCTCTAACTGTTCGAATACGTTGGTTTAGGCGTACGTGACTGGTGGTATTTATAGAGGAGGCTTCGTAAATAACGAGTCGGTGATGGCTTTCTAATTACCAGAAATGCCACTTAGTTGCAGTTTGATATGTGAGAAGCAGTTGGGGGCATTATGGGGAAACTATTGACGCCTACTTCGTGGCAGTTGCTTTAGGCGGACTTCGGTTGAGGCGGTTATTTTTTAGTTTATTTTTAAAATATCTAATTTTACTAAATATCCACCACTAGAGCTCTTGGGTTTGGCCCAACGAAGAATGCAATGGACCTTCGCATATGAATGATGGTTTGCAACAAAAGGCCCACTAGGTTTTTTTTTTTCAATTTTAAAGCTTAATAAGTAGGGACGATATTGAATTTTTTTATTAAAAGGAAAGATCTACGATACAAATTACATGATAAGTTTAGGAGAACAGACTCCTAATATATAAAAAGATAGAGTGACACCCAATAGATGTAATATCAAAAATAGTGATTCTTAAATCAAAATATTCTGCGAAATTTACTAGTCAATCAGCACATCTGATATTCTCTCGATAAATATATAGATACATCACAGTTCAATTTTGAGTAAACAATTTATTAATTCCTATGATTAGAGAATTGAGAGTCCTTGATCGATTAGCCGAGAAAGAAAAGATATTTAACACCGGATCCTTTGGTCAAATATTTAACTTTTACTAATGGTTGTCTTCCAACCAAACAAACATGATGGGGTAGGTCAGGTCCCCATTTCTCATTGTCTTGGGACGACGGGAATGGAATATTTGACCCTTTGGAGGCCGTACACCAATTTCATTCGCAGCCTCAGCTTGAGCTTTCAGATTTATGATTTGTTTGAGATGTGTGCCATTTAGGAACTCATCCTAGACAATATGAATCACATTGGATATCATAAGCTAACCCGGGATCAAAGGGCAAATCTTAGTATACAAGACTCTCCGTTTTACAAGATTTCGATGACGGTCATTAATTATTCGCGAGATTATTTCCATAACTCGAAATTATGAACTTTTCATATAAATAGAAGATAATAATCAAATCCAAAATATATAATCTCAAGTAATGATTTAAGTTATAAATCATTGATAAATAATGAAGATTAATACAATAAATGTCTATTATACCATAGCTTTGATAATTCTAACTTAAGCTAATGTATTAAATTATTAATTACTTAAAAATTATATGTCATCATCTTCAAAATTTAACAATGAAACAAAGTTTAAAAAGGTCCGAGAATACACGATCTTACCTAAGTTGTTTACGAAATTAAAGAAAGATAAACAACAATATTGTTATGTCCCTTTCGGCTTACTCCTTTTTACATGCAATGTCTCTTTTTATTTAGACAATAAATGACATTGAATTCAAAGCTTCACAACTCTCAATGCGTTACTTGAACATCAAGTCTAGTCTGGTCGTCTGGTCTTCCATATTCTACTGCATCTCTTTCTCTGTGTTCTTCTTAATCTTATATTATAAGCTCGCCGATTTTGGCCTTCAAATCTATGGTCTCTCATTCAATGCTCTCCGCAGCTGTTTCTATTCCTCCTCTCTCTTCATCTCCAATAATCATTTTTCTTATAACGTAAGTTTAAAGAGCCACATTGCATGCAAAACCACAATCACCGACTTTCCACCCCACGTGAATCTATATATATGTGTGTGTTTGTGTCTGTGTGTCTATATGCATTAGCTTCTTCAAACCAACTTCTTACACCATAATTCTCTCTTACACTCTCTGTTTTCGATCCCTTCTACTGTTATTGATTAGTTTCTGAAACACTCATGATGTTGCGTAAGGACACAAGCTGGTGGGTTTTCACACTACCGGCATTTCTCGGATCCAAAACCCTTCTAGATGGCTACTTTTTGTGTCTGCTTGCTGTGGTCTGTGTATCTCTTACATGGGCATTTTCTGTTGGGGGATTTGCTTGGAGAGATGGCAGAAACCAACGAGGCCTTGTCTCAATCCCCGGGCCTCGAGGTGTGCCAATCTTTGGTAGTCTCTTTACTCTGAGTAGGGGCTTGGCTCATCGTTTGTTAGCTGCTATGGCGTGGAGTCGAGCCAACACTGAGCTCATGGCGTTCAGCCTAGGAGCCACTCCTGTTATTGTGGCTTCTGACCCTCACACTGCCCGAGAAATCTTGACTTCTCCCCACTTCGCTGACCGTCCCATCAAACAGTCGGCTAAGTGCCTCATGTTTAGCCGAGCCATAGGTTTCGCACCTAACGGTGCTTATTGGAGGCTACTGAGACGGATCGCTTCCTCACACCTGTTCGCTCCCCGACGCATTTTGGCCCACGAACCTCTCCGTCAGCTAGAGTGTCTCGACTTGCTGCGAAACGTAGCGAAAGACCAGAAACAAAACGGGCTTGTCTCGTTAAGACGACACCTTCAGCTCGCTTCCTTAAACAACATCATGGGAAGTGTGTTTGGAAAGAGATATGACCGTTTGGATGATAGTGAAGAGCTCGAGGCGCTTAGAGATATGGTAAGAGAAGGGTTTGAGCTATTGGGTGCTTTTAACTGGTCTGATCATTTACCATGGTTGAACTATCTCTACGATCCATTTCGTATCAATGAACGTTGCTTGAAACTCGTTCCCCGAGTCAAGAAGTTAGTTAGAGGAATCATCGAAGAGCATCGTCTTAATATGAACAAGACAAGAAAGGAGTATGAAAATGGTGATTTTGTTGATGTTCTGCTGTCTCGTGAAGGTGAAGAGAAGCTCCAAGACGATGATATGATCGCTGTTTTATGGGTAACTACGCCATAACCCTAACTTGGACCTGTTTAAGTGTAAAGATTAACTCTGTTTTTGACTGTGCAGGAGATGGTTTTCAGAGGAACTGATACTACAGCTCTCTTGACTGAGTGGGTTATGGCGGAGCTGGTGTTACACACGGATGTCCAACAAAAGCTTCGAAGAGAGCTTGATGACGTGGCAGCTCAATATGGAAGCTTAAGGGACTCTGCGTTGGCAAAGTTGCCATATCTGCAGGCTGTGATTAAGGAAACCTTGAGAATACACCCACCTGGACCACTCCTGTCCTGGGCCAGGTTGTCCACGTCAGACGTGCAGCTTGGCAATGGAATGTTGATTCCCGCTAACACGACGGCTATGGTCAACATGTGGGCCATCACACATGACCCTCAAGTGTGGGAGGACCCACTAGAGTTCAGGCCGGAGAGGTTCATCGGCGCTGACGTGGACGTGAGAGGTGGTGATCTGAGGCTGGCACCGTTTGGAGCTGGTCGTAGGGTTTGTCCCGGAAAGAGCCTGGGGTTAGTGACTGTGGCACTTTGGGTGGCTAAGCTGGTGCACCATTTCAACTGGGTTCAGGACCAAACGCACCCAGTTGATCTAAGTGAGGTCTTGAAGCTCTCTTGTGAGATGAAGTACCCATTAAGTGCTGTGGCTACGGAGGAAGGTTGTGTCTCTTTCTAGGGTTTTACTTATTGTAGGTGGCAAAACCAGACACTTTGTTTTGCTTAGGGTTTCTCTATTTTATGCCACATTTTCCAAGTTAAAAATTTGTACGTTTTGGTGATGATTTTTCTGAATTCTTATTATAGTTTGATTTGAAAGCATAATACTTTTTATTATGGTTTAAAAAATTGTTCATATATGGTTTTTAATTCATTACCTTTAAAAGGAATAAGGAAAAGACAAAAAAAAAAGACAAAATTTTACTTAATTTAATACTCAATTTTATGTTTGAAATTATATTAAAAATACATATTCTATTAATAAAAAAGATCATATTTTGAGATTCTATCTTTTAAAATTTTAAAGATTTTTTGTTATTTTTGTTAGTAACTTTATTAGTTGTTCTTCGTTTGTTACACGCAATTTTGTGATATGTTATAAAATAAGCTTATGATAAAATACTTCACCATAAATCTTTATTTTAATATTTTAATACAACAATAACAATAAAACATAAATTTCGCTAAAAACAGAATCTTTACTTTTAAGGTTGTTTCTAACAATGTTTTAGGCCTTGTTTAGTTGATAGCTGTTCAGATTGATTAAAATTAGCTGTTTGATTTCGTCAAGTAGTTATTAATTTTGTTTAGTTATTAATTAGTTGAGTTGGTTGATTCAAACTAATTAATTAAAAATAAGAAGCTACTTATATGCAACATTTAGGACCCGTTTGGTTGAGCTTTTATCGGTAGAGCTTTTATCAGTAGAGCTTTTGTCAGTAGAGCTTTTCTGAGAAGAGTTTTTTTTAAAAGCCAGTTGAATGTTTGGCTGTCAATTAAAAAAAATAGCTTTTTTAAAAGAGCTTCATACAGTAGACTGTTTGACAACATAAAAATAAAAGACACATTTATTAATTTTAACTATATTTTATTTTATAATAAAATTATTTATGCTAAATAATTTTTAAAGTATACTAAACAATA
>JAOSBK010000206.1:1640025-1654128 GCA_027568895.1 Erythroxylum shatona | reverse complement strand
GTGGGGTTGGGGTTTGGGGGGGGGCCCGGTGGCTAAATTTTAGGTTAAAATTTTTTAAAATTGCAATTAGGTCCCTAGGATTTTTTATTTTTACGGTACCGGTCGGAATTTTCCGGAATTGCCGGTACCGGCTGGTACAAACCGAAAACCACCGGTACCAACCGGTATTTTTGGCCGGTACCGATGTGGCTCGTTCCGTTCTAGAACGGAATGAAACTCCAATCATTGGCTCCAACACCCTATTGATGACTTCCATCTGCCCGTCAGTTTGAAGATGATAACTCGTACTCAGCTTCAAAGTAGTCCTTTGTAACTTAAACAATTGCTGCCAAAACAACTAACAAATACCTTATTTCGATCACTGACAATTGAGTGGGGCATTCCATGTAGTTTACCACATGATTGATGAATTCCCTTGCAACAATAGCCGTTATGAATGGGTGCCTCAAAGGAACAAAATGACTGTATTTTGATAATCAGTCAACAACTACCATGACCACGGAATACCCCTGCGAAATTGGTAAGCCTTCCACAAAATGTATTGATATATCAGTTCATATCGCTTTTGGTATTGGTAAAGGTTGGAGTAACCCGGCTGGGCTTAAGTTGTTTGTTTTGAAACGTTGACAGGTTTCACATTCACAAATGTATGTTTTACTGCAAGTCAAATTCAAGCCAGTAAAAATCTGCTTGAATTCTTCCCAGCGTTATGTTGTAGCCGAAATGGCCGCCAAGAGAAGTGGAGTGGGCTTGTGCCAAAAGAGTTGGAATCAACGAACTTTTAGGACTCAAATATACTCTCCCTTTCCAAGTCCAAACACCATCTCACAAAGCCGAATTGAGTTCCAAGGCCATCTGAATTTTTATTCTGCATTATTAAATAAAAAGAATTAGATTGTACCTCTTTTTTTTTAATGTTGCTCACCAATTTGACATAGTTATGGATAATAAAGCCATTTGGAATTCAACCAATCTAGACAAGGCATCAACACTAGAATTTTTGTTCCCTGTTCGATATTCAATGGTATACTCATAACCCGTGAGCTTTGGCAGCCAACAAGCCTGAGCGGGTGTTGTAATTCTTTGGTCTAACAGATATTTAAGCTATGCTGATCAGTTCGGACGATAAATGATCTTCTAAGCAAATAAGGGCGTCATTTCTGCACAGCTTTAACTATAGCGAGCATTTTCCTTTCATATATGGAGAGATTTAACGCAACACCTTTAAGGGCCTCATTAAAGAAGGCAATAGGTCTTCCGTTTTGGGATAAAATGGCACCTATTCCTTTTCCACATGCATCACTTTCCACCATGAAATGTTTCGAAAAATCAGGAAGTTGAAGGACTGGGGTTGTTGACAAGGCTTCTTTTAGTGTAAGGAAGCTGCGGTACAATCTGAAGTCCAATGAAACCCCTCTTTTGATATGAGTAGCGTAAGAGGTGCAACAATCTCTTCGAACTGCCAGATGAACTTGCAATAATATCCTGCTAGTTCGAGAAACCCTCGAACCCCTTTCGCATCAGTAGGTCGTGGCCAATTTTAACCACTTGTATCTTCGTGGGATCGACCTCTACTCCTCGCTTTGAAATTAGGTGACCTACATACGCTACTTGTTGTATAACAAATTGACACTTTGAATCCTTAACGACCAATTTATGTGTAGATAATAGTTGTAAAATGGTGTGGAGATGTAGAAGATGACCTTCCCTGGTTCTGCTATACACTAAAATATCATTAAAAAAACCAGAATGAAGTTACGAAGGTATAGTCGAAAAATATCATTCATGAGGTTTTGAAAAGTTGCAGGTGCATTTGTGAGACCGAAGGGCATAACGACAAATACATAATGGCCTTCATGGGTGCGAAATGTCGTTTTATGGATGTCATCTTTTGCTACTCTGATTTGGTGATACCTAGACCTCAAATTGAGTTTTGAGAAAAACTGCGAAGCAAAAAGTTCATCCAACAGCTCATTGATCACTGGAATGAGAAATTTATCCTTTATCGTAATTTCGTTAAGAGCTCGATAATCAATATAAAAATGCCAATTTTCATCTGATTCTTTTACCAACAATACCGGGGAAGAGAAAGGACTATGGCTTGACCTGATTAATCCAGATTGGAGCAGTTCGTGTACTTGGTTTTTGTCCGATTTCTGATAGTATAGGTATCTATACGGATGCACATTAACTGGCTTGCTATGCGGTTCAAGTAGAATATGGTGGTCATGTGGTCAAACAGGTGGTAATTCCTTAGGCGAGACAAACACATGTCAGAACTGGTTAAAGAGTGTGTGCAGCTCCGTCGGGTATCTTGATTTGACTGTTGTGTTTCCCTCTTCTACTTCTATCATCTGCAAGACTGCAACAGATAGCTTGTTCCTACTGTAGCCTAACATTCCTTAGATTTTATAGGCTCTAAACTCCATCCTTTTATTCCATAGAACACATGAGGTTGTTCTCCACTTTTTGTGGTCATTATAAGATTCTTATAGTATGTTTCGATCGGTTTTAGTGAGCCATTGCACCCCGAGTACAAGAGGGCATGCCGCGACAAGTAATACATAGAAATCAATCACAGTATGATACCCTTAAATATTGAGGGCAACTGAAGTACATTTTCCAGAGCAAGTAATTTTCTTCTTGTTTGCAACCATAACTTGGAGCAGTTTGTCTTGCAACGCTGTGAGGCCAAATGTACCATTGTTTGATCCATAAAGTTGTGTATGCTGCCCCCATCAATCAGGATTGCCACATCTTTTCCTTTCAACTTGCCTTGTAATCGTATAGTTTGAGGGTGTTCGGTTCTGACAATTGCATCGAAAGAGATTTCAGGTATGTCTACATCTTCCACCGAGTCTTCAATCATGAACAATTGTGGTATTCGACACCGGTGACCGAGTACGAACTTCTCATCACAGTAGAAGCATAATCCTTTTTCACATCGCTCCCTTGCTTCCTGATTAGTAAGCCTGTGAAATAAAGGAGCTTGGGATGAACCAATGGTGCTATTTGGAACTCTTGTTGTCGGTGGTGGTCCTAAAATGCTTGTCTGAGTTGATGTGTTGTTTTTAATCGACGTGTTGGTTGTAGTAGATGGTTTCACATTTTGTCTACACTTCTACGGGTCATTCCGCTCTCAACTAATCTTGCTAATCCAATGGCATCAGCAAGAGATTTTGGTTGCTTCAACCGAACTTCCGGACGCACCTTATCTTTTAACCCGGCCACAAAACTTCCAACCAAGAACTTCTCAGGTAATTCGTCTACTCTATTTGATAGCTTCTCAAATTCTTCTTGGTATGCGACAACGGCTCCAGTCAGCTTGAGACGAGATAGAGTCTCAGAAGGATCTTCATAATCGGTTGGTCTTGGTCCAAAACGGGCGAGCAAGGCTTTAGTAAACTCTACCCAAGTCATCGCCCTTTATACTTGGTAATCCATTGGTGCCATTGAAGAGTGATTCCTTCCAAGTGAAATGAGGCTAACTGCACTTGGTAGTTGATGGAAACGCTTTTAAATTCAAAATATTGTTCTGCCTTAAAAATTCAGCCTTGCGGGTCTTCCCTATCAAACTTTGGGAAGTTCAGTTTCAGATTGTCATTTTTGGGATCAATGGGGCTTAAGTTGTAGCTATAGGTGTGGTGGGTAGTTTGATGTAATGGTGTTTTGTATATTCTGGATGTGTTTGAGTTGGGTTCTGGTGAGGCGTGATGGGTATTTTGCGGCAAGTCAATGGTTTCCAATTTGGAGATTATATTTTGGTGATGGTTTTGGGAGGCTTCTATGGTTTGTAATTTAGAAAGGATAGTTTGTAGAGTTGAATTTAGATGCTTAAAGTTTGACTCATAATGGCCGAAAGTCTCTTCGACCTCACTACGGAACTCGACGTTGGTTTTACCACGCATTTCCATAACCATCTCTCATACCAAATGATAGAGAAATTTAGGAAGCCAGAATTTAGAGTAAGAAAAGGAGGGGAAATAAGAGTATTTTGGTTGAATAATGCTTGTCTTTAGTCATGATGCTTTGATCCCTTTATAGTGATCAATCCATACATAATATCAAGGAAACAACCATATGAGAATCCCTGATCTCAAGCTAATATCTTGCTAATTATTTCCCATGATCTCTCCTACGTGGAAGACCCATTCAACTGAAAAACAACTAAAAACAAGTAGAACTCTAAGCCACGTTCGGCTCATGTCACCATACATTACGAACATATTCTCGTATCAGAATGCTCCCAATTAAAATTATATTACATTAGTTTCCTCCATCCAGGAGACATCCACGATAATTAGGCATATGATCTGCCTGCTATGCTGGTTTTTCCCGTGGATTAGATGAACCTGGAAACGAGTTTGGTGCCTCTTCTCGTCGTGTTCACAAGACCAACTACCACAAGAAGCATATAGACAGATGCATGCAACTCCAAAAGCAATGCCTTCACTTGGCCTGCTTGATATTTTCTTGGCACTCCACTTGCTTTCTCAGCATTCTCTTCTGCTTTCCATATGGAAATATCATTCCAGGGAACTGACAGTTTGTAGGAACATAAACAGATTTGTTCCCACGACGGAACTAGAACGTACCAGAAAATTAAATACAGCCATGAAGTTCTGAGGCACATCATGCTTGGCAAACTAGGCACGTCCGACCTGAGGTTAACTGGTAAAACTTGATTTGATCGAGTATGGACTTGGTCTGGGGTCCAGTACAGAATATTCCATTTTACTAAGGCTATTCCTGGTTGGAACATTTGCAATTTATGTATATAAGACCAAAATCAATGTCTACCAAATGCTTGAAAACATAATAGGGAAGGCTATTTAGTGTTCCAGGATTCTACAACTCGGTGATGAACATAATGCAGCACAAGGTAAACTAAACCAGATAAATCTCTTGAGCCTATCATAAGAACATTGTAATAAAAAGCAATATCCCAAGAGCCTAAGCAGTACAGAACATTAAACAAAGTAAAAAAGAGCAAGTAAACGATTATTAGCCATCATATGCTCCCTTTGAAAATTGATCTTCTGGGTAAAAGCTGGCTACAACTTGATTGCCACCAAATTTTCTTCCGTTCATCCCTGTTCGAGCGTTCGTGGCCCCACCGATATCTGCATACTCTAAGAACACCTGAAAATGACGAATTCGCACTTGCAACTTCAGCTGGGAGAAAAAGAGATGTAACCAAATGTCATCACATGGGAAAATGAAAACTGAGGAAATCAACTTACCTTTCCAACTCCAGGTGCAGAACTACCATCTGGATTTGGGCGAGGGATGACAACATTCACCAGTGAACCTGCATATAACTTGTGAAAATATGCAAACCCAAAAACTTTCAAGACCATTTTAAACAATTCTCAATCTGATATAATGGTATGGAGTCTTCCATCTTTTTGAGTGTTAGGCCTCATTCTTTACAGCGGAAATTGATTTTACAAAAGGCTGTACAACAAATATATAACAAACACAGGATAATGAAAATGGATTAATATGCAAACTTCTTAACCGGAAAAAGCATTCAGAAGTGCAAAATTACAACCATATATCTTACCAAACTTTGCACCCTCGGTCTTCATGTCTTCCAGTATATCTTCATATTCATCATCATCATTAAGCTCATCGGCAGTAACTACTTGAGTTAGACATACAACTTTGGTGTGGGCTTGTTGAAACATAAGCCTCTGCAGAAGAAAAAGCATGCATCAGAAACTACTCCATATACACAAATTCTTTTATAGGGTAACAGAAAATGATAACTACAACGATAAGTCAAATAAGGTTGGAGTTTACCTGCAATGCAATCTGCTGCTGGGCATGCAACAGTACAGATTCCTGCTCAGGATTAGGTTGACTTGCACCCTGGTTCGCCCGCCTGACAGTAAGAGTTTTATCACCCATCTTTATTCCATTAAGTGCAGCACAAGCTATGTCTGTAACCGAAAGGTCTTCATAGACACAAAAAGCATAGCCCTTTGAGTTCCCAGTTTCTCTGTCCTTGACCAGATCAAAACCTCGCAAGGGACCAAACGATTCTAACAACTCCCTAACCTGGGCTTCTGTGAAGTAATAAGGTAGCCCACCCACAAAAATTCGATCTGGACCCTCGAGCCCACCAGCAGACCCAGGTGTTAATCCAACTGCAGCTAAGTTAAGGTTGGGATTAGGTTGGCTTGGACCAAGTGTTGCTGCAAGAGATGGATTATAATCGCTAGGCCTCCTGACCTTAACAGGTGCTCCCTGCCAAAGTCAAATTTGTAAAAGTAAAATTAGACATCACATGAAAACTTCTAAGATAGGTTGACCATGGGGGGTGGGGCAATGATTAAGTCGTAGAACTAATACTACCTCAAAGATAATACCATCTAGGGCCATTGCATTGCTTGCCTCCTCAACAGATCTCATCTCCACGAATGCAAACTTTTTTTCATGATTAATATATACATTCACAACAGCATCACCTACAAACAACCAAGCAAAAGAAAGAAAATTAAAATATTAACTGTTGGATATTAAACACACCACATCGTTCACTAATAGAAGGATAGCATACCTGGGCCAGCAGTGTTTCCTCCAATAGCAGCCATAACCTGGCTAAAATATGTAGCTACAGACTGTAATAAACAAGGAATTAAGTTCAATAACTGGAAGAGAATGAAAGAAAGACGATTAAGATTGTGTTAAAATACCTGTTCGTTTGCTGTAGGGTGAAGCCCTCCAACATAGACCCGCCGAGCATGCCTAGTGGCCTATACACGTACACAACAAAAGTAATTCATGGTTAGATGCAAACTTAGAACTAATTAGGCGTGAGCAAGGGACTTGTTCCGCAAAGCATACAGAACAAATGGTTAATCTTCCCAACCTGTTGAGTCATAGCCTGAACAGGCATAACAGGAAGAGCACCAAACTGCTACAGGCAAACAAAAACTAAAATATTAATCTCAATCAATAGAAACAGATAAATATGTTCAACAGGAATAACAAATCAAACCTGGGCTGTCCCCATAGGAAACATGTTGGGAAACACTCCAGAAATCATAGGAGCTGTCCCTGGAATCTGACCTGAAAACATAAATAAACGGCTAGAATCAGAAGAAAATTACTTCATATCCGTGTCGATGGACTAACAGTTACTGAGCCTCCCACTGCCTTGCTATCTACTGATGTATTAGATTCTATCCTCTAACAATCAACTTTACCAAAAGAGATAACGAGAATACATTGCATATTCGAGTTCTGGTTGAAATATTTGCAAGACTACCAAAAAATGCAATAGTTGCCAGTTGAAGACTGAGAAGAACCATCAAACCGGTGCATTCCTCCTTGTACATTAAAGCAACAGAAGTCGGCTCACGCCCATTTCAGCACAGTGGGGCAAGTAGCCCAACATTGCCTTCTCACAAGAAAATACAGACACAGGAAACAAACAAACAAACAACAACACAAAAAAACCAACTCTCTCAGTTCAAGAACTATTCAAAGAAGTAATAAAAACAGTAATACAACCAGTCCATTCAGAATCTAATCTGTAAAACCAAATTTGAAATAAAAGACCATACTTGATGCAGGGTGAACACAAGAATATGCCTATTATTTGATAAAGCACATTTAAACTGAAAAAATCTGCCGGAACTTTCAATTATGTAAACCAAAGGCACAGGTCTGAGAAACAATCTGGAATTATAGAACTCACTCCTAATCTAAGAGTCACTTTTAAAGAATGAAAGTTTCCCACTCAAGACACGAAAATATCATAATTCAACAGTCACTATTCCAAAATATCAATAAGCATTGACAAACAACTCAAATCTAGTTACAACTCTACTTCGACTACCTTTAGTTGAACTCTTAACTCTAGAGAAATTAACTTAAATTAATGTATTAATATTAACTAATAGTCATAAGGAAAGAATAAATAAGTTAAATATCTTGTCTCCATCAAACTTGCCAATATCCATCAATATTGCTCTCCAAAATGACATT
Source organism: Erythroxylum shatona (assembly GCA_027568895.1). Classification (NCBI taxonomy): domain Eukaryota; kingdom Viridiplantae; phylum Streptophyta; class Magnoliopsida; order Malpighiales; family Erythroxylaceae; genus Erythroxylum; species Erythroxylum shatona. The sequence goes on along the minus strand of JAOSBK010000206.1, from coordinate 1,646,130 downwards.
ATGCAATTTGTTGGGGACTTTCCACACTAGATTAAGCAAAAGAAGAAGAAAAAAATGGGACTTAAATGGTAGTCAAGGTGTGAAAAACAATCAATGTACCTGCAACAGCTGCTGCAGGAGGTGCACCAGCCATAATTGCAGAAGGAGGAGGAGCCATATCAAAACCACTAATCCTTTTGCTGTGCGGATAGAAAGTTTTACCAGCATAGAAGAAGATTTCCACAATGAAAGAATAAACTAGTATAATGACAGATAAACAACATCTTGTATGGTGTAAAAATACCTCTTGGAGGGTGAACCGGAACGAGGCTCTGCCTGTTGTTCAGATTTATCCAGGGAATGGGATTTTGATCGGCGCCGGCGCTTTTCTTCTCTATCTCTACCATAATCTCTTCGCCTTTAAAAATTTTATTTAGTAAAATTTCAATACTGCATTCAGTGGATCAACATAACATATCTAGAAAGCTACATAAAGTTAACTCAATCACCTATCATTATGACGGCTTTGGTGATAATCATCATCGTCTTTATCTCTGCCTCGTTCCCTACGATCTTTATGACGTTCTCGATCTCTATTATGACGATCTCTTTCCTTGTCCCAGTCCCTTTCTCTTTCCCTTTCTCTATCCCTATCCCTTACTCTATCCTTGCTTCTCTCTCTATCCTTCTCCCGGTCTCGGTCACCCTCCTTATCACGCCCCTTCTCTCTATCCTTCCCACGACTTCTTGAAGACTCTCTTTCATATTCACGAGATCCATGCTGCTGCAATTGTTGAGTTAGCAATCACATCAATGGAGTAACTAGTCAACTACTAAATAATCCACAATAGACTTAGTAACGATGGTTGTATTAAAAACAGTAGCAACAGTTTAATTAAAAGAGTTGAAAAAATTACACACCATACCTAAATATCACACCAAGAGAAAATTCTACAATACACTATCAAGAGAGCTGAGAATAAAGTTTCCAAAACACTAGTCGTGAAAAGAAAGTTTCGATTCCCAGAAAAATAGTTCCTCAAAAGTACCAAATGCATCCCCCTACGTACATGATGACAAGCTGATGCACTGGATCAAAGACTAAAAAAACAAAAGAACTTTTCATAACCCAACACATTTATGAAAAATAATACAAAACTAATCAAATTTTCTCTGAGAAACAACTAAGATGTTACAAACAAGTCCATAGAGTATACAACCTAAATAATCTCTTAAAATAAAACAAAGAATTCGAAAGACAATAACAATACGCCTTTCGCTATATCAATGAAAAGATAAACAGAAAAAGAAAATCAGCTGGTTTCATATACCTGAGACTTGGCTTCGTGGAGGGCATCGGTGCCCCCGTCGCCATCGTTTTCGTAACCAGAGCCATTCCCTTCATATTTTTCTCTCTCGTAGTCAGTCATCTTCTACTTCGCTTCAATTCAAGCTTTTTTCCCCTAACAAAGTTAGCTTCTTTCAATCCTACGAAAAGAAAAGAAAATCCAAAGCTACTTATAATCACTACTTCATCTAATCTGTAGTTCAGCTAAATACTACCGTAGAGCAAAGGCAAGCATCTAAAAGAAAAAACAATAACATATATCAGAGGCAGAAAAAGATAACTTTGAAGCATCCAAAAAACCAAGCTTTCAAAGCCTCAACTTAGTGATTAAATAGCAAAAATCAAATACAACGACACAAATTTAACATAACACTACCGGTGGGCATTCAAGCTTGAAACCACTTCAAGCGATCTAACAATTAGCAGAAATCGGACAAAAGTGGGCTAGTAAGGTGTGATTTAGGGATTTGAACGACCAACGGAGAAACGGTGAATTAGTGAGGAGCTAAGCTCTATTAGATATAGCGATGTTGGTCAAGATGGCCACCTCCCTTTGCACGATATGTTTTTGTTATTTTAATTTATTTAAAAATATAAAATATTTTAAAATAATTCTTTAATATGTTTATCAACTTAATTTAATATAAATTTTCACTAAATTTGATTTAAAAATAATTATAATACTATAAACAAAAATAAATTAATAAAATTACATTTTTAGTAAATTAATTTAAGTTTATTTAAATAAAAATTTAAAAAATGTAAAAAATGACAATATATACTTTTTAAATTGAAATATATACTTTTTAAATTTAAATAAACTCAAATTTAAATAATAAATTTGTTAAAATTCTAATAAATTGAGCAAACCAACTATTATTAGATATATTAAAAATTTTAATTAGAACTTTTCAATTTTTTGAATTTCTTTTGTGGATTTTTTTAAATTATTTTAAATGATAATCACTTTTATTAAATAAACTATTTAAATTACTAATTAAAATTTATTAAATTGGTCAAATAGTTTCCTCAACACACCAATTCCAGTAAAATACAGTTCAAGTGGATAATATAATTCATTCAAATGAGCTATACGACTGAAGCCTGAGACCACCATTGCAAGTTTGCAACCTTTAGCTGAAACCTGCACTTCTTCTATTGATAACAAAATATTATGTACAATGGTCAAGTAACTGGCTCAAAAATAGGCCATATCACATTGAACTCCAGCTCGCCTTGAACTCGAACTTGAACTTGTACTTGAACACTCTTTACATGGTGAAATCAATTCATACAACTTGAAAGTTTAAACTTCAATTCCATCTCTTGGAATTCTTCAGCCCTTTAGATTTTTGTTTTGCAGCCTGGAAGGCCTGCATTTTCTGTTTCTTCCGAACTTCCTTCTCGGCCTGTTGTAGAATGCAACAAGAGCTTTTGGATTAAGTACACATATACTAACAAGCTCATGTCTATAGTGTAGTGTAATGCAATTTAATCATACAGAAGAAACTTACTTTTGACATCTTGGATTTGGCCTTCACTTTTGGAGCCTTTTCCTCGAGTTCTGCCTCACGTTCGAGTTCTTTTTCCCTTGCATCGAGGTTTTTCTCAAGATAATACTGCAAGTCCAGCAATTTTAAGTCAAAGAATTGTTTGCATCTTAAGGTTTCAAGATGAACAGAACCCCAAACATGTTTCTGATATATCATCAAGTTGTTAAGTTTTTTGCACAGGTCAGAAAAGCAAGAATTTTTATCGTGTCACGAAACAAGTATTCAAACATATTGGTGCCACATATCAAGTCTCCATTCGTATCTTGACCAGACAACCATTGGAACTTATGTTAACAAGAATTCAAACCTATCGGTGCCACATATCAAATCTCAATTCATATGTTGATTAATATAGAAAAAGAAAATGAGGGTTGGAACTTACATTATAGTCTCCTGCATAATCCTGTAACCGGCAATCTTTAACTTCCACTACTCTGTTAACTATTTGCTTAATGAAGTACCGGTCATGAGATACCGTGATAACTGTGCCCTTGTATTCTGTTATCGCCTCCTGATTTAGCAAAAGATTCTGGTTAGCACATTTCTTAAAAAATAAAACATAGATCGTAAATATAGTTACCAAAAAACTCAAACCTCAAGCATCTCTTTTGAAGGTATATCCAAGTGATTAGTCGGTTCATCCAAGACAAGCAAAGTTGACGGCTTTACCATAAATGTGCAAAAAGCTAGTCGTGCCTGATTAGGACAAAGAGACAAAATTCAGATAGAACATGTTGAATGGGAATAATCAAAACATTGGTAAGCTTAAATGCAATAGAACTTATATGGAATATGCTTCAAACATCATCTATGATTCATTCATCCCAAGATCAAAGAAGAACTAACCTATTCAACAAAGACAGGAAGCTTAACGAAAAATAAGTCAACAGATAGCTTAAAATGGTGTCTGATACAATAAGGGGCGCAATGCAATTAACATCAACTTATAACATTCATTCTTTGCGTAGTCGTCCCTAGAGTTTGTACCAAAATAGAGCATTATATAGTGTAAAAATGAATCTCTTTTAGCAATGTTATTCGTGTTTAAATTGTTCATCTGTCATAAAATGTTCAGTACCTTACAGTATCTATTCCAGTATATCATCCATTTTATTCCTTGTCTTGCATCCCACCAAGTACCACCAAGTTCAAGATACCATATGCTAGAATAAGAATTGGGTTCAGATACACACCGTAAAGTCGAATAACATAAAATTTTCCATCTCGTGGATATCACTAAATTAAGTCATATTTTCCAAGAGGAAGGTACAATATTATTCTGTTTTTTGATTAACCAGTAAACTTGACCAATAAATTCATAAACATCTTTATGATCTACATTTGCAACCAACACAAGAAATCCATCTAACTAATGAGGATTCATGGAAAGTTCAACTAAAGAGTGTTTTGCTCTACACAGAATTCAAAGGTAGTGTTACAGGATCTTGTGATAAATAGTTACTGAACCAGTCATTAGTACTGTGCTTGCAAGAGAAGAATGCAATGGGAGGAAAAGGAAAAAGAAAAGGGGGGCAGGATAAGTGGTAGGTTGCAGATAACTGCTTGGTATTTCCTTCCCGCTGGTACTAATATTATATTCTTTAATTTCCAACCTTAGCCCAAAAGCATTATAGGCAGCTCAATATTGTAAAAGTTAAGAGATGCAGAGATTGATGTTCATCAGAGATGTACCTTCTCACCACCACTTAAAAGGGACACCTTTCTATCAAGCATTTCAGCTTTGAAGTTGCAGCGCCCAAGAAGTCCCTTTATGTCATCAAGCCTCCAATCCTGTGCGGCCTCTACAACTGTTTCAATCACTGTTTTCTCTAAATCAAGCGCCTCTGCCTACAAGACAAGTTGATCAAAATAGTCAGAAAGTTTCTGTAAGGAGTTCAGAAAGCGACTAAAAAAATTTCAGAAAGTGGCCCAAAACCCTGTAGTTAAAGCAACAAATGCCTAAGAAAAAATGAGAAATAACACTTAAGTTGTGTCAATTGCACACCTGATTCTGCTCAAAATAGTTCGGCAGTACATTATGCTCGCCTAGCACAATTTCACCTGCAGTTGGCTTCTCCATACCCATGATCAGTTTCAGCAAAGTACTCTTCCCACAACCATTGGGGCCAATAATGGCAATTTTTTCACCTCTTTCTATTGTAAGATTTGTCCTATTAAAAAGCACCTGTACATGCAGATATAAACATAGAGTAAATTCAACAGCAAACTTAACAGGGGAATCACTCTTTTCACAGTGATGCAATGTACCTTGTCGCCATAGGTGAAATTTAAGTTTCTAATTGAAACAACAGATCTTCCACTTCTTCCACGCTCTGGAAATCTGATTTTCATTTGCTTACGTTGAAATGGCTTCTCAATTTGATCCTCTTCTTGAAGCTTCTCCAGCTTCTGTTCATCAAAATCAGAATTTCCAAATATAATTAGATAAGGGTATCTACGTCTGAGCCAAAACACAAAACTGCACAAGAAATAGAGACTAGAGAATCATTCTCAAAGTGATAAAATGTGCATAGCAAGTTCACAGAGAAAAGAATAAGACACAAATTTAATTATGCTTAGTTCATAATTGACTGCATCCATTCGGTCGGACAAACACCAGACTCAAATGACCAAATTTGATTGAAGTTGTTCATTTGAAAGTTACTACTATATGAGTTACTACTATATGATTGCCGTTATGCTAATGCAATTAGAAATGTTGCCTATATATACAAATAAGTTAGTATATGAATCCAGTGCATCAATCCCAGTCATCTCCAAAAGAAATATTGAATAAATCCACTCTATAGCAATCACACAGCATAAGTATAACATCTCATTCATTCTAATAAAGCTGGAACCAATTGATGAGGATGACGGTATAACTACTTTCTTGTATGCTGCCAACAGATGAATCATATAACCAAGCAAAAAATGCCACATTGTTCCTCAATAACATAAACGTGGATAAAATTGTTTGGGTCCTTGCACCTTCTCGGCAGAAGAAGCACGACCAGAATTTGCTCCCGCACCTAATCTGTTTATTAAGTCTCTCGTGTGCTCAATTTCCTTTTGTTGTTTTTCCCATGCAGCATATTGCGCTTCAACCCATGTTGCCTTTGAGACAATATACTGAGAATAATTACCCTCATAAGTCCTGGATACTCCCATGTCGGTTTCTACAATTTTTGTACATAATTGATCAAGAAATGCTCTGTCATGAGA
>JAOSBK010000206.1:1595375-1622367 GCA_027568895.1 Erythroxylum shatona | reverse complement strand
TCGGGCAATTTGATTTTCAAGCATGATTATGTGTTATATGGGTTTGGTTAGGTCCCTTAAGTTGAGTCAGTGCACTGGTCTCATTTTTAAAGGCTTCACCCGCCTGCCCACTAGTGGCATTGGAGCTCCAATTTCGGACTCCCATAAGTTCACGGCTACACTGGACCGCTAAGCGGGAAAGTGTAGTACGTTCTGTTCACGGCTGCACAGCACCGCTATGCGGGAATGTGCAGTACGTTCCGTTTTGGACCGACCCAAACCGTTTTGATATGCTATGTGTTTTGCTTTGTGATTATATGTGATGCATTCATGTTTTGAATTTTGTTTATGATTTGTGAAAATTTTGAGAAATTGTGAAAGGAGAAATTGAGTTTTCAATCATGAAATTTTGGAAACTGTTTATGAATGATTTTGAAAAGTTTCAAAAATAAGCTTTTGATAAGTTTCAGTTATGAAATTTTGATAAAATGGAAAATGAGTTTTTGCAAATGTTTTTGCTTATTGTTCATTTTATAAACATGTTATCCATGAGCTGTCAAGCTCACCCCCCCTTTCATCCCCATCTCCAAGTATTGAGCGGGAGATTGGATGAAAAAAAGTCAAGACTTTGTTTCGATTTTGTTCGTCTTATGTTTTATGTAATTGGGATTTTTGGTATTATATATGGCTTGGAAAGCCATTCAAGTTTGTAGTGTATCTAATTCGGAATGTAAATGATTTATGGATTTATGTATTGGATTTGAGATATAAAATTTGTGTATGATTATGGTTTATGGGTTGTGATTGTGTATGAATTTGATTGGGTTGCGTTTGGATTGAGTTATGAAATTGTGTAAGAGTATAACTGGAATTTGAATATGAATGTGTTTTGGATTCTGGACGGGGGGTCCGATGATTTTGAGATTTGTTTGGAAATTATAGAAGTGTGTTTTAAAAACATTTGCAGGTTTGGGTATGTTAAAATGCAGCCGTTATGCTGCCCAAATTTTGATAAAATTGGTTGTATGGCAAAGATAGTTTAAGAATAAGATTTTTGTTAAAGATGTTATTGAGATGTGCATGGTTAAAAAGAATCGAATAAATTGAGTGTTTGTTTATGGATGAATTTCCTAAAAAGGGAATTTGTATTGCTTTGTATGAGATTAAATAAAAAGGGAAAAAGAAAAGAAAAAAATTTACACCCTTTCGGATAGGTTAAGTTTAAGGTTTCCAATGCGACCTTTTTCTTTTGTTTAAAAAGTTTGAGTTCTCGGATGTTGGAACTTTGTAATTCCGTGCGATTGAATCGTTTGTTTGCTTTGTTTTGATTTGTATTCGATTTGCTTTCGTTTACCTTCGCTTTTCGGTCCGATTCGTTTTATATATTTTCGCTATTTGTTTTCGCCTTTTGATCCGCTTTGTATTTTGTTTCCGCATTTTGTTATTCGATTCGCCTTCGCATTCGATTGATCCGATTTGAATTCGCTTTGGTTTTGGCCACTTTCATTCCGTTTTTCGGTTGGAGTCCGGTTTCGAGATCGGGTCCCAACAAGAAGAGTCAAGTGAAGCTTTAGATAGAACCAGGTCAAGTGTTAGGCATAAACCTACAGATGTGGCACGTAAGGAAAGATTATGAATGGAGTTCAGAACTATAAAAAAGTTTAAAGATGATGTTTTCGATTATGATATATAAATAGGATACAATGTAAGGTTAAAAAGGAGTGAGAGTAATCAATTTAGGGTAGGGTGTATTAATGGATGTTCGTTGGTTTTGTAAGTCGGATATGATAAGAATAAGAGATGTTTTAAAATAAAAAATTACAAACCTTATCATAATTGTTTCACAATTAAAAATCCAAAATTGGTTTCTACCAAATTCTTGATGAGAAACTTCAAAGATAGAATGTTTGAGAAGCCTAGTATCTTAACTGAAAAAATGGTTAAAAAGTGTATAGAAGAATTCAATATTTTTATTAATTCGAGCATGTGTAGAAGAGTAAAGAGGAACTTGAGGAAAGAGAGAGCAACAAATTATGTTAATAAATAAGTGAAGCTACAAGTTTATGTACTTAAGTTGAAGATGATCAATCTCAGATCAACAGTGGAGTTACAACTATCAAAGAAATAGGAAAGTATATTGCTATAGTTAATGATATATGAAAATTTCATTAACTTATTAATACTTCACTAACTTATGTTATACATCATATTAATAATATTTTATCTTTTATAGCTTTTCAAAAGATTATACATTTATTTTGATGCCATAGAAAGAGGATGGAAGCATTCAAGACCTATTTTTGAGATTGATGGCTTCTTACTTAAGACAGTGTTCTAAGGTTAATTATTGAGTTTAGTAGGTAAAGATTGTGATGAAGGAATGTATCCATTAGCTTAGGCAATAATGGCAGTAGAAAACACAAATTTATGGATTTAATTTGTTATCATTTAATTTAGAATCAAATGATGGTGAAGGACTTATAGTCATATATGATATGTAGAAGTTATCTTTATCTTTATATACTTATAATTGATTTGATTACAATATCAAATATTAACTAATATCTTTTTAAATTGATTTAGGGATTAGTCAGAGTTGTAGAGGAGACTTTGCCAAATGCAACTTACCGAATGTGTGCTAGATATAAGTATTATAATTAGCATAGGAACTGAAAGGGAAATGACCTTAAAAAATAGTTTTGGAATTGTGTATATTCTACCTATGCTAAAGATCTCAACTAGCAACTGCGAGACTTGACAAAACAAGACTTGGATGTATTTCAGACTTACTTAAATATACTAAGGAGAGGTAAGGAAGATATTACCAATCCTTTGCATCTAAATGTCCAATAGTTGACAATAATATGAATGAAACTTTCAATAAATGGATCTTACCAGCTAAGGGATAGGCCAGTGATTAGCATACTTAAAACAGTTCAAATAAAAGTGATGAAGAGGCATGTGGATAACAAACATTTTATAGGTGGATGGCAGTCAGATATTGCACCAAATATAATGAAGAATTTAGAGAAGACCAAAAAAAGATGGAATATAGTGAAGAATTGTCTGAAATGAAGATAATGCTTATAAATTTTTCAAAAGGTAACGAGAAACATACTGTAAGAATCAGTAGACAAAGAACATATAGTTATCAGGTATATGACCTATATGGATACCCGTGCAAATATGTGATTAGTGTAATCTATTAATCAAAAGGTTGAGACATTTGTAGATTCATGTTATAGGAAGGGTTAATTCTTGAGTTTGTATGAACACGTATTTCAATCTATTAAGGGTGAAATTTTCTAGCCTCCAAACGATGCAAAAGTAATACGTCCCTCATCTAAAAGATTTATGCCTGATAAACCCAAAGTTACAAGAAATAGGGACTAAAATGAGATAAAAATAAAAAAATTAAGCAAATTGTCTTAGATTAGACAAGTGCAGAAATGCCTTCTAATCACAACTCTAGAAAATGCAACAAGAAGATTTTAATTATATGAAATCAATTTTTAAACCTTGCAGTAACTAATGTTTATCATTATCTTAATCAGGTTATCATAGACGCATCTTTAAAGATATCTAACCTTTCAATTTTTATCAATTATTATAACTTTAAAAATTATTTTAAGTACAAAAATAGTTAAGCGATGCAAACAGAGTTAATGATAGTGCTATACCAAGTCAACAAAGCAATATTGTATGTAATATGATAATATGATTTTTTTATTAATGTATCCTAGTTGAAATAATTGGCAAATGTGTTTCTAATATTTTTTTCAACTTTCTAGGTTGGTACATTTGGACATGCCAGGTAAAAAAAAAGCTTGGAGATATTGATTTGAACACATTCCAATTATTATTTAAACCAGGGGGTTTATAATTTAGATGAAATTTTAGTTTTACTTTACAATAGTTACAAACTCAAGCAATCAAAAGGAGAATGTCATGAACATAATCATTACAACAACAAGTTTTGCAGTAAAGTGAAAATTGAGTGAAACATTGCTGATTAATAAGGCCTTTGACTTTTTCTTTATAGAGTGTCCCATTGGCTTTTTTAGATGGATGTGCTAATGACATATATGAAAATTGTAAAAAATGTTTGTGTTGTATAAACAAATTGCTCATATTGGAAATATCTTTTTTTTTGGTTGACCAATATGAATGGCTAGGTCTTAAAAAACTAAATCAAAGTCATGCCTATAATTTGCCTTTAATTTCTATGGGTTGAATTCTTCAAAGTTTGTTGATTTAATATGGAATTATTCAATTTTCTTAATTAACCACTACTTCATATATGAAATAAACTTGGTTGTACATTACATAGTTCATATATAAATAATTCTTATATAATGTACATTACATATTTCATATATAAATATAATTCAATACAATTTATGTAATATAGTTGAAAATAACAAGTACTATAACCACAACAAATCCTATTACAATGTTTACTAACATAAATTTCATTTCTTTTTTCTCTTTTCTTAATAAATATATGTCTTTCTTCATTCGCGATAAATTTGTCATTAAACTATATGGAAAAGTTACATCTCCCAACTTGAAATATTTTATTTCATTATAAAAAATTTAAACATAATTTTTTAATCTAATAACATATAAATTCTCACTAGATAATTAGGACATTCATAGAATCTCCAATTAGGATCATGATAACTCCATGAAGTTTTTAGTGGGGCTTTTAACCCATAATAGCAAATCACGTTTTATACATTTAAACTTATTGTTGTATTAGTAGATGATGACGATTCCATCGGCATAGATACTAAAGAAAATCATAGCGAAAAATTGCTAGGAAAGAAAAAATCAATAAAAAAATAACTATTTTTCTTCCAAGAATGTTAAGACTTATTACTAGAAATATTTAGTTATGCAATAATGTCAAACAGGTTCAAACTAATTGTTTAACTAGGTATGACCCAGCATTAATCAATTCTAATGAAGGAGTATATTGCCTTGATACCATTGTAATGAATTAATTGAAATGATGTATATTAGTAATGATAGTGGAAAATTGTTAAGGATTACTATAATCTTCATTTTCCAAAAGCTAGAACTTCTAAATTAACACTTTTTGAAAACCTCTAGTAGTCAAAATTATATATATATATATATATATGCTACAAAAGCTCCCATATGATCTTACTCTTAAAAAGGCATTACGAGGTTAACGAAGAACCACCTCTAATATTAAGCATGGAAAATTTTCAAATTGGCTATATGATCATGCCACAAGCAATGCAAAAGCTTCACAATTGAATAAACATATGCTCACCCTCTTCTCCTTAATTCAACCTTTTTAACTTGGAGCTCCTTTTATTTCTTTCTTAAATCCTAGATTGGAAGAAATTACTAAATAGCCCAAAGGGACAAATAATATATTTTGTTTCCACCAAATTGAGAGTCTAGTCTTGCCTTAGAAGAATCAATTAGAATATCAACAGTTGCACCATGATCGTAATTGAAATCTGCAGTGGGGAAAGCCTTGAGTTTTTAACAAAAGGAATACTCTAAAAATTAGGGGCATCATGATTCTCAAAAATTTTGGTAATGGCAATTGGTTTCCTACCTGGAAACCTAAATAACATAAATTGGCATCATATGGATTTGAATAATAGCTATAGCTAATAAAGTCCTAAACCTAATATAGAATTTCTAATGATTCTGAAAAACTAGAAAGAAAGAAGCATGAAATATCCAATTATTTTATATAAATTAGGTTCTTTAATGTATAAAACTATTCCACGATAATTAGGTTGCCCCATCAACTTCCGTCTCATAGTAAGGTCCTTGTTATCCAAAATACTTTGAAGGATAAGTAACATAGCTTTTTGTTTTTTTTGAAAGAAGTAACATAGCTTTTTAAAAACATATCCTTAATGTATCAAACTTAAAAAAACATCCTAACACATACATAAGCACACAAACGCCAAACAAGAAGTCGAGAATGAAACACGGACAAAACTAAAATTGAATTACCACAAATTTGCGGCGGTGAAAGTTAACGACAGTGTGGTTAAGAAAAAGGTGCAGTTAAGCTGTTGTCAAAGAGACGGTGTGAAGACTCTGTAAAGTGAAAGAAGGTGAAAATTTAGGTAATTTCACGTCAAAAGATGATGAGTTTCAATTGGAATTGTGATTGAAATAATCTATGGCTTCACACTAGGGTTTTTTCTAGTTCTGATTAATTAGATTAATTAATTTAGGTTAAAATTAAATTAAATAGTATAATAATTAAATAATTTTAATAAGAGAGTCCCATAATATATTATGTGATAATTAAGTGTGTAATGCCACCGACGTTTTATCATATGTGACAATTAAGTGATATTTTGAGACTTACAATAACATTAAAATACTATTAGTATGTATTATGTGATAATTAAGTGATATTTTGAGAGTTAAAATAACATTAAAATACTATTAGTATGTGTATTATGTGATAATTAAGTGATATTTTGAGACTTACAATAACATTAAAATACTATTAGTATGTATTATGTGATAATTAAGTGATACTTTGAGAGTTACAATAACATTAAAATACTATTAGTATGACAAAACGTTGATGGCATTACACTTAGCATTATAAATTTTGGTTCGTACCGGTCAGTATCGACTTGTATGTATCGTATCGGATCAAAATCGGTACAAAATAAAAGGTCGATCATGTCGGGTTTAAATACTGCTCGATACTGACTCGTTTTGGATTGTATACTGAATTTTTTTTTTTAAATAAACATAGGAAATTCACGAAAACAATTAAACCATAGGAGTCTCACGAACTACATGCATCAAACGTAAAGTACCTTGTCTAGATTAAAAACTTAGCCACGCATAATATTAATCTCTATCTATTAAAGCTGAAATTAACAAATTAAAAATGAAGATTCAACCTTGCCTAAGCTGCTTCACGCCTACTGTTGTAATAAAATCAAAAATCTGCCAAAAGCTTTGACGCTAACTGCTATCGTCGACACTGTGATGACGCCGTCCACTTTCTCCTTCCTTGATGATAAATAAATCTCTAGCTTAAAAGATCTCTATCCTCTCCCCAAGTTGCCGTAATCCAATTCTCCAATAAAAATAATATGCTTCCTCGAAGTTGCCGCCGCAATCTCTAATCTATTCCCCCCCAGGCTCCAGCTGCTGTATTCTCCATTCCTTTCTAGGTCTTCTTCCTTTTGTTAATTCAAGTGGGCCCTTCTTTTAATCTTTGTTGCTACCGTCCACACCCTTGGTCTCCATTTCTCTAGGCTTCTCCTCTCTTCATTAAACAACGTGGGCCCTCTCCTTTAATGCTTGATGATTAAAATGGGGCCCATCTATATGTCCAAGCAAAACTTCAGGCTTTGACTTCTTCAATGTGTTATTGAGGCCCAAATCTCAAGATAATAAAGTTAAAATTTCCATGCAGTAATCTGTCAGCACAGCATTGTGTTGCCTTCAACATGGTCATGTTGAAATCTTCAGTTTCCAGATTAGCTAATTTCGCTCCAAATTTCGTCACTTTATATTTCGTCACCTAGAACATACAAAGATACAAATTACCGTGAAAACACAAGTAAAGCATCACAAAAGTCTACCAAAAGAACATAAAACACAAAGAATTAACATGACAAAATGCAAGTTATCAGACACATTTAATCACTATTTTGATAATTGAACCCAAACTATATGTAAACACAATTATTGAGTTTCTTAACTATTTAAATATTCATGGATGCAAATAAATAAGTTGGTACGTTTGTCACTAATGCAAGTTTCTTTCTCTTCTTGGTTATTTCATCATATCAGACACCTAGTTTGAGTAAATTTTATAGGACGTTTAACTGAAAATTGACCCCTTAACATAAATGTTAGTAAAAATACCCAAATTGGAGCTGTAACAAGTCATATTCGACTGAATCGAATTGTGGAAATAGGGTTGGTAATGGGCCGAGTTGGGTCGGGTTGAGCTTGCCCAAGATCAACATCAGTATGATAGCATTCTACTAGGACCCAGATCCACCCTGAGGCTTGATTGGTTCGAATAGCTCAAAGTTGGACTTAGATCCATCTCGACCTAACTTATTTTTATTTTTAACAATAAAAATAGAGGACAACGTCATTTTTGACAAAACGATGTCAATTTTCTTTATAGCTATTGGGCTTTAAATCAGGTTGAGCTTGGATAGTCTAAATTTGAGACCCAATTTAAAAAAAAATACCTGAAATCTGGTCAAATTGTATATAACATGTTGACTTCATATTAAGTAGGATTAGACCAAGTTGAGCCTGAACCTAATTGTTAAGCCTGTGGACCAAATATAAATTATATAGATTCCATCTATTATTATTTTTTATGAATTTCTCTTTGATTTGTTGGTCTGCTTTCTCTTTCTGTAGTCTATACAAGTTTCAAAATCAATAAAATTCAAAGTATTAAGTACTATGTTATTTACTAAAACTTTAATTATTTCTATGGAGATATGTCATAATCTTTAGTGCTACAATAGAGAAGAATTTGCATTCATAACATAACATTTTGTTCCAACATGGTCATGTGTTGCATTGTAACAGATATTATCTTGTAAATTAAAATAGAAAAGGCCATCAAATAATGTACTATTTCTAACAATTTCAAATTTATAATTAAACTTTAAATATTCATTTGAAAAAAGAGCAATATCCAAATTGTGCAAATCTTGAAGCTGAAATCAATTTCCTAGAAAAAATGAGAATATAAAATATATTTTCTAATTTTAAAACAAAACCATTACATAAAATTAAATTGCAATCTCTAACAGGCTCTACATGTGAGCGCATTTTGTTTCTATATAAGATATGCTGCTCGCTTACCACTAACTTCCTTGAGTTTTGCAAATTCTACAACTCATTTTTAATATGAATTTAATAACCAAAATTAATCCATCATATGTTATGACAAACTTCAGTCATATTAGATTCAAAGCAAATTATTGAAATCAGATTACCTTTCTTTTTAAGTCATTCCTTATGTTTAACACAATCCTTCTTCATGTGTTCTTTTTTCTTGCAAAAGAAACAATTGGATTCTTTTTAATGTCAGCTTGAGCAAGTATTTGAACTCTTTCTCTTGAGTTGACTTGATTTTTCTTCTCTTATTAAACAATGAGTTGTGCACTCTGCTAACTCTCTCCCTGTTCCATCAACAATCTTTCTTCCTCTTGAAAACATGTGATCATTAATTCATTTATTGACCACTTATTATTATGTGTATTATAAGAGATTTTAAAGAGTCTATAATGTGGTAGGAAGGTGTTCAAAATATAATGCATAAGGAAATAATCAAACATTTCAACCTCGAGTTTCGTTAACTGAGCTATAATGTCCCTCATCTTCATGACGTTTTTCACTCACACCTCAAACATAAGTGAGTCATGTGGATGAAAAACTTCACAATCAGGGTACTTGCAAGTACTTTGTCTTAAGTTTCAAATTGCTTATAAATAACCTTTAGTAAAGTATATGGACATTGTCATGTTGTTCTACAGAACCACGAATGCGACAAGAAATTTTAGTTTTTATGAACATCACACTTAAGCAATTAGATCACTCCCAACATTCTTAAGGAGCAATTTCAACTACAGTGCTAGCCTCAATTACCTTAGGGGGTTCATCATTCCGGATAGCATAATCAATGTCTATCCACTCGAGATGAAGAAAAATTCTTTTTTTTCAAATCTTATAGTTTCCACCCCTCAATTTGGGAATTTCACAACTTGTATTAAAGAAATTAACAATTTGAATAGCTGCATAATTTAAACATACATGCTAGTTATTAATAAATTGAGGCTAACAAATGATATATATATATGTTGTACCAATGTAAACATATCTTAAAAGAGATAAATCAAATGACATAAAAATTACTTATGGCTAAATCTTTAATTCAAATATATCTATGTTGAAATAAAATTATCAATTATATTCCAATTCCTAATACTTGTAGGAAATTAGGAAAAATAATTTGATATTTTATCCTAATTAATCATTCAAATATAATAAAAATTCTTGTATGATACAATTTATTATACTAAAATAATTAAACACATTTAAATGCCTAAACTCTTTATATTAGGTACATAAATATATAATTTTATATAATTAGGGTTGCTATAGCTAAGCCCTAATAATTAATCATTAAAAAATGTTATACAAAATTATATACACAATCCAAAATATAGACATAATAATTATGTGGATAAAAATTGATAACCTGATTCATGTTGAACATTTATACAAATATAATTTTAACGCATAATAAATAAAAATATCATCTTCAGTTCAGTTGACAGAGGCTCACTATATGCCCTATGTGGGCGTGGGTTCAAGTCATTGCGTCAGAATTTGCTTTTAAATCAACACACAAAATGACGTCGTTTGGTGAAATGGTTTTCTTCAACCTCTAATAGGGTCATAACGACCCCATTTGTGACCCGTCAGATACAAAAGTAAATCAGATCATAGAAACACCACAAAAATTGATTTTTTAAATTTAGAAACACTTCGAAACACTTAATTAAATATATTTATCTTTAATCGGAAAAAAACTTTAAAAACAACTCTAAGATGATTTCTGAATATGAAATTTTTTCCAAAATTCAAAAATTTCCAAAATTTAAAACAAGACATAGGTTACTGTCCTCTAATACCAAATGTAAGTCAATTCAACATATATTCATCAGTAATGTATGTTAGAATAACAAATAAACTAAATGTAGAAGAAATCAAAACACCTCATGCCATTGATGCTTTTACTTCAAAAACATGCATTTTTTGAATTCTTCTTACCTCTTAGTTCCAAAATCAATGGTGTATATTTTGAGAAGAGAAAAGAAGTTTAGGGAAAAATTTGAAAAAAAACATATATTAATGTACTCCCATCAAGCACGTTAAATTTTTACCACAAAAACAGAACATTTATACCCATTAATTACATAAGGTTAGACCATTTTATAGGTATTAAAACTACCTAGAATGTGGACAATTCTCACATGAAAATCCCCATCCCCAACTCTTCAAGCCTTCCTTCTATCCTTACTTGGTTCTACCAAACATCTCCACAGTCCCCCTTCTTCCTTATACTTCTTTCCACAATGGTTTACCACATTTGGACCGAAAGGAATTCAAGAACCTTCAAGGATGTAGCCATAGAGGTAAAGAGCTTACAAGCCAGGATAATCTTCCTAGTTCTGGAGCATCTCAGTTTACACACATAGAGAGATAATTAGATCTAATTTGCACTAGCTTTGTGATGCAGATTACTATTCAAAAGGGGGCCTCACTTCCCCACGGATGAGTTCTCTTGGATGGCCACATTTTTAAGGGCATCGACGGCATTCCAAATGTAATTCAAATTGCATGGAGCTTTGATAGGCAATGGTTTATGCACAGCAAATCATTGCCTATGGAAGCTCCTACTGGAATTAACTGAGACAATGAATAAAGATTAGCAAGTTTTGATGATATCGTGATTGTCTACTTGATTGGACTGTGGTTTAGCTAGGGTATTTTGGGCATATGTTGATATAATGCAGTATTTGATGTTGTTTTATTGCTTGGTGTATAACTGGGCATTTGCGGTACTTGGTTTTAGCTTGATCTTGTCACTTTCTGTTTTGGCAGGATATTGGTTAAGTCTATCTTGCAGGACTTAGTAGGGGCAATTGATGGTAGGGCAATTAGATACATACCATTATGTTTTTTGCGTGTTAAGAGATTACCTATAGTATCTCTTGCTTGTACATAACTTTTTATTCTTTATAAAATTATGATTTATATAAAAAAAGGTGTTCAAGTTATGTAATTTGAGTCTATTTGGATCATCAAAAGAAATATTGTTTTAATTTTATTTTCTAATAAAACCTCATTGTGGCATTGAAATTTTTAAACTCATCATTTAAAAAATTAAATTAAAATGTCGTCATTTTAAAAAGTGAATTACACATCTTGATTGAGTCCAATCCTGAAGTCTAATCAATTTAAACTCAACTTATTAATTTTGGGTTGAGTTAGACCAAAATTTTATTTCTAAATATTTCTATTTTGGTCTTCTTTTTATCGTACGAGTTTAGAGATACGTACCTAAGTGATATTTCTAATAATTAAAAAACTCAACTGATTCGACTGGTTCAACTATAAGAATTTTGAATCGGTCAACTTTTTGGTTCGATTTACTAATTATATGACTAATGATGAAAAAATTTGTAAATTTTGTTTTTTATTATTTATAACATTGATGGCCAGTAATCTGCACTATTTTGAAAAAATAAGTACATCAATATTCAATCCTTCTAACAATTTAAGGAACAATAAGTATGAAAATATCACCAATAATACTGAATAATAATATGATAAAGCCTCCTTAAAAGTATATAAGAAGAACAAAAGAGATTACAATTTCTGACTGATAAAATCAAAATTTCCCCTTTTTCTTCTTGTTTTGCCGCAGCCTCCCACTTTTGTCTCTTTTAATTGGTGTTGTGGTGCTGTCTAACCGCAATGTATATGTTGAGTTTTCTTACAATTAAAGATGAAATTGAGATATCTCCAAGAGCAAAGTTTATGCAACGGAGGTGTTTAATGGCAACTAAAGGAACAATCCTTGTAAAAAGGATTCATTTATTTTTAGTGATTTAAAATGAATTAAATTTATAAAAATATCTCTTAATTTAAAAAGTATAATTTAAGAGGACTAGATCCTCTGTTCTAGTTAACCAATTCTAACCTATGTTAATTAATCTCATCCACATATTTACGTAGAGTTCACGTAAATATGTGGACAAAATTAACTAGCACAGGAATAGAAAACCATTTGGGGAACAAAGGATTTGGTGTGAATTTAAGCATATGTATCTATTTCTAACGATCGAACTCGCACTTTGGTTGAATATCTCATCAATACTTTGTGCTTTGACACATAGATTAATTGTTCAAAACTTAGAATACAAATATAAAAATCCATAGATTTTACACTAAGCAATTAAAATAAGAATTTCGTATTTTAATATCTAATTTAAAAAAGAAGATAATTTATTTTAAAATTTTATTTTTTTGTTAACATTTTAGCTATATGTCTGATAGGTCCCAGAAAAAATAATAGTTACATAAATGAAGTGTCGTATTTCTTTTCACATGACTTTTTTAAATTAAATAAGTTACACAATGAAATACTCAAACTTTATTTTAACAAAAATGAAAAGTTACATAATTGATGTAAATATAAAGATTTACATCCTTTGTTGGTAGTAAAATTGGTCCATCTTAAAGTTAGAGTTGACTCCACCGAAATTCCATATGACCTAGATGACAAGGTCGATATAGGTCTGGTCCACATTAATTGGGATCTATTTTTCACCTCGGCTTCGACTTATTAATCTAGATCAGTTATTAAGCACTTTATTATCCTTATCTGGATCAAATTACGTAACTTCAACGATAATTTATTTAAAAACTAAAAAATGCAATTAATAATTGTTCAACTTTATGGAAAATGACAAAATTGTTCAACATTCTCCTATTAATTGCAGTTTTGACTCTAGTTTAAAAACAATTTAAAAACTTGGTTAAGCCACGTTATTGAATTAGTCGACTAAGTTTTAAAAACAAAACATTTGATCCAAAGATAATGAAAGTTCATCATTCTATCCTGCAAGGCTTTCGATACCAAAAAGTATCAGATGTATGTGTCATGTGCAATACAGATCGAATACAATTACATATACCTAATACCTCACTAACATGAATGGGAAAATAGAGTGTGACAAATTAGGATGATATTTTTATGATCTAAATTTATCATCTTCATTTGTAGGTCTCGATTTCTCAAATTTTAAGCTAAATTGTATTAGAGAAATCTTATTTTCTCTCAACAAATGCTAAACAATATTATTCTCACCTCTGTTTTCAAGCCACGAGTATACCAAAATGTGACTCTTACCTTAGCCACGTCCACTAGAAGCTCATACCCTTCTGTCCAATTATTCTTCATCCAACTCAATTCACCATTTGATATTTGGATACAAATGTTGAATTGGGTTGGATTTTTCTGTTCAATGTTGGATTGGTTTTGGACTCAAGAATTTCTTAGTTCCATTAATGGATTGGACTCACATTCATGCATGATTTGATCCAATATGCAATTTTGTACTCTCAAGTTAGGTACGCATTTTGGCGAATTAAATTAGGTTTTGTCAATTAAGTTTTGGTGTAAAAGGTCGGTTTAAAATCTAATTTGAATGATTTTGGTTTAGTTTATCTTCTCTAATCAATATGAAAATTTTAATATCAAAGAAGTTGTATATTAAGAGGGTCAAGTCAAATCTAGGATGAACTCATTTGACTTAATCTGTTCCCAAATCTATAAACAATAAACAGGATAAAGATTAGGTTTTAATATTTTTTTTGAGCTTGATTAAATTTGATTTTAATATATTAATTTTGGATCATCATATTTGATTGATTTGTTATAATCACTTAAGTTAAAATACAACTAAAATGTTATATAACATTTTAGTTATATGTCTGATAGATCACATAAAAGATTAATAGTTATATAAATAGAGAGTCGTTTTTTCTTCACATAATTTTTAAAATTAAATAAGTGACCATAATAAAATACTCAATGATTATTTTAACGAAAATGAAAAGTTACATAATTTTTTTAAATACAAAGCTTCACATCCTTTCACGATAGTTAAATTGGTCCGTCTTAAAGTTAGAGTTGGCTCCACCAAAATTTCATTTACCAATTGTCTTGGAGGTGAGGGCCGAGGGTAAGGCGGAGGTTGCGGTGCTTTATCATTTTTAACCATTGGTCACGTTAATAAAATGTTCATAAATATAATGTTTAAAATTTTGAATAAGTTTAAGTTTGAATTTGTACCAGCACGACCACCACGACAGTTTGGTTTTGACGGTGCTCTTGAGTTGGACTCGGTCGCGAAGTCTTTGGTAAGTAAGCCGCCATTAATCTTCTTCGGAGTAACCATTGCTCTTGCTTCCGCAGACCTGCAACTTGCAATCATGAGTATTATCAGAAGCAGCGTCACATACCTTTGGTTTTCCATCAGATGTATATAAACATATATAGCGATATGCTCTATCTCTGGACTGAAATTCCAATATGGAGAAAGTAGAGTAATAGAAGAAAGGTGTTGTGTTTTATGGTTCTGGTAAGGTGCTTTTTGCATATATAGAGACCAGGGAGAAGGGTTTGAGTCTCTACGAAACTTCGTCAGTCAACAATTACCACGGGAGGACTTTCACGCCAAAGACTAATAGTGGAAGACTAAAACTATGTGAGGATTCATGCATTATTTGTTCCAATCTGCAATTTTCTAGTCTTGGGTTAGGTATGCTTTTTGGAAATTTAATTTAGTCTAAAGTTAATAAGTTGAATATAAAGTGATGAAGTTTAGGTCTAAAAGGTCAGCTCTTCTCAAAGATATTGTTTCGGTTATGTAAATATAAGAAAATTAAGATTAAAATATTTTTTTAATCAAAACGTTAGACTTAAAATCAACCAAACTTTAAACTAATCTCGAACTATCTATTAAGAAGGTCATCCTCAAACTTAACTCATCTTAATCTATTGTCAAACTTATAAACGATATACGAGATAGGGATTAAGTCTTTTTTTATTCCAAGTTTGAATAAATTTGATTTTAATATATTAATTTTGGATCATTAGATTTGATTAATTTATTATAATTCGTTAAGTAAAAATTGTTAAGATTGAATTTGAGTTTAAATTTAAATTTAAATGGATTTGTTAACTTTAAATTGGGTTAAACTAAATTCGATCTAATTTATTATTTTATTTATGAATATTTGAATATTTAAGTTTTGAATTTTGAATTTTGATCTTTATAATAATGTTTATGACATATTTAGTTTTTTCAAAATATATATACAAATGATAATAGTTAAAAAAATTAAAAATGATAATAGTTTAAGACACATGTAATCACTATTTTGATAATTGAACCCAAACTATATGTAAAACAATTATTGAGTTTCTTAACTATTTAAATATTTATAGGTTCAAGTAAATAAGTTGGTACGTTTGTCACTAATGCAAGTTTCTTTCTCTCTTTGGCTATTTCACCGTATCAGACACTTGGTTTGAGACAAATATATAAGAAGTTTAACTGAAAATTGACCCCTTAACTTAAATATTAGTAAAATTAATACCCAAATAGGATTAGTATTTACGAAGTGATTGTTACTTTGGTTTGAAATTAAGTCAAGTTATGTTTCAGCATCGAATTAAATCGTGGACTTAGGGGTAACAATAAGCTGGGATAAGCCGAGCTCACCTAGGTCTAAGCTCGATCTGACAGCTTTTGTTGAGACTCGAGTACAACCTGAGGTCTGATCAGCTAGAAGCTCAATTCAATCCAACTCAACTTAATTTTTTTACTTTTAAAATAAAAACAGAATATAACATCATTTTTTAAAAAATAATATCATTTTTCTTATAACTATAAAGCTTTAGAGTGAGTAGGGTATGGGCAATTTGGAAGTGCCCAAACTGAATATATTTTGGCTGCGTTTGGTGAACAACGAATCAGCTAAAATTTAGTTGTTTGACTATTTCAAATAGCTGAAAGTTTTGTTTGCTAAGAACATAAATAGTTAGCTGATTTATATTAAAACGCTGAATTTAGAAAAGCTGCACAATAGCTCGTTTTGAGCAACTTTTTCATCTTTAGCTAAATATGTGGAAGTGAAAAATCAAGTATACCCTTCTAAATAAACAAAGTTATACATTAATTAATTTTTGCAAGTCAATTTATATTTTATGTTTGGATGTATCATCATCATCATGGTTATTGTTGTTATTGTTGTTGTTGTTGTTGTTGTGGTTGTTGTTGTTATTATTATTATATGTTATATGTTTTTTATTAGAGTTATAAACTTAATTTTTGTAGAATTAAATATCTAAAATCTAAATTTTTATAAAAATATTCAACAAAATATTAAGATATATAATATTCATACCCTTATAATTTTTTTAAAATTCATGTCCTTATAAGACATTTTGTACATAAATAGCTAATACTAGACAACTAATTTTACTAAATATCTTTAACAAACAGTTAATGTAATCCGTTGATCAAATCAGCTGATAGAATCAGCTATCAGCTAACAGCTAATGCAATCAGTTGATTACCAAATAGAGCCTTTGTTGACTTTAAAATAGGCCAAACTGGTTGTGTCAATCCCGAACCTGATTGCCAAACGGATCAAATTTAAATTATATAGACTATCTATTATTATTCTTTAAAATTTTATCTACTATTTATTTATTAATTTAAGTGAGTAATCATAATTATGAGTCCATTAATCTATAGCTAAATCAAAATAATTGTATTTTGAAACTTTTATCAATAATAAGATAATAAATATATTTCTTTATGTGATCAATGTTTACCTTTCTATAAAAAAACACTATTTTCCTTTATATGCCTTTAAGGTTATCTATAAAGGCTAGAATGCGAGGACTGAGAGAACTTACCGTCTACCATGAAACTGTCGTTCAAAAGCTGCATCAACTACACGTCTTGCAGAAGAAGGTGAAACTGAGAGCAGCAATGCTGCTTCTGGGTAAGCTAATAGAAAATTTGAATAGTCACACGTGATTCAGCTTCAGTAAACATTGCAAGCACATAAAAAATTTCATTTTCTTACGTAGCGAATGACTAGAAAATGACATCAATAATCAGTTATTCTTGCATTTTTTGAGTAAGCATATTACCCTACATCATGTCACATGACTCGTAACAAATAGAAGATCCCTTAGTATCTACATATTACAAACGACAATCACATATCTACATATTACAAACGACAATCACCAACACAATGAGGATTAAATCTATGGAAGAGCAAATTTCATTCTAGGTCATAATATGTTGCAATCGGTTTAAAATATCATGCAAGGAAACCACACGCATAGGATAAAGAGGATGTCAATAGAGATACCGAACTTACAGCTTCAATAAGTCGGATTATCGACTTTTGACATAACCAATCTACTATGTTCATTAGGACTTGCAATAATCAAAGCCACCATTTATTGTTTCACTGTACATTAATCTAAAATCCAAACACCACTGCAGTTGAGTGCAACTGACAGATGATACAAAATACACCACTAAGTAAAACTGTAGACCAAAACAACCATATGATTAATCACCATAGACTAAGTACATCTGTGAATAGCTATTTGATTCATCGAAGACCATATATATCTCATCAGAGCAAGTTGCATGCATTTTATTTACTCGGAAAAAATTAAAGCTGAAAATTTTCCAACATAAAACTCATCTATTCCACTTAACCATGGACTCTATATGGCAATAACTGGGATGGTTTATACATAGATCATAGTAAACATTTGACATTCGAAGGATATGGAAAGATAGAGGTCAAAAACTTGGAGAGAATTAAATTTCAAAAAAAGAAAATTATTACCAAACATTTCTGGAAGTGGAAAACTGCAACACATATCGCAATTCAGTAAGAAGATATGAGACTGCAACAAGATAATCAACAACACACATCCCAAACTTTCTTATTTATATTAATTGAATCAGCAATTGGATGCAATACCTGTTCATATCATGGTTAAGAAGAAATTAACACCCTTATATTTGAATACCCAAGTACATATAGTCAAGAAACTTGTACAATTGAACAGATGTATTTACACATCGAACTTATAGAACATATAAAATTTGAAAATTTGGCAATGACATAAACAGGTTGGAAAGTCAAGAATCCATGATCCCACTATTTGCATTAAGATTGAGCGTTTAAACAATCAATTTCCATGAGAAATATCAGTGGTTGATGGTGAGAGAATCCAGTCATTTGAATGTTAACTCTTCAGTTTCAAGGGAGAACAAACATAGAAAATTAGGAGGTGGGAATCAAAAAAAGAGAAATTTCATACAAAATCCATATCTTTGGTGTGGGTCCACTGACCCTACAACTCTTTCTTCCGAGCTATCCGTCTCCAATCAACCAAAACCCAGAACACCAAATCCTCAAAAGTGATTTCAACTCCTGTTTGCTTAAACCCAGAACACCAAATTCTAGAGTACGTGAGTAGTTGCTGGAGAGAAACAGTGTCTTTGTGTGTGTGTTTTGTTGGTAAAAGAAGTGTTGGATAACAGGTCAAAAGGAACATGAAGAAGAGGGGCGGTTGTAATAGAACAAAGAGAGAAGACGGATCTAAGAGCAAGATCGAAAAAGTAAAGCAGGAAACAAAATCAAAAGAAGGAGGAGATGTTGGCTTAGCTTAGGCGGGAGTGAAGTCAAGAGGAGATGTTAGTTTTAATTAAAACTTCGACATTTTTGTTCTCGTATAGAATAGGTCCAAAGTTGGTGGCATAGATGATTTAATGTCACAGAGTTAATGGCACAGACGATATGATGTCTAAATATATAAGATGTTTAACTAAAAACTGATCCCTTAACTTAAATGTTAGTAAAAATAACCAAATAGGAGTTGTAACAAGTCATATTCGAGTGGATTGGATTCTGGAAATAGGGTTCGTAATAGTCGAGTTGGGTCAGGCTGAGCTTACCCAAGCCCAAGCTCATTATGATAGCTTCTATTAGAACCCAGGTCCAGCCCGAGGTTTTATTGGTTCAAATAACTCAAAGTCAAACTTGACCTAGCTCGCCCTATTTTATTTTTATTTTTAACAATAAAAATAGAAGACAATGTTATTTTTCACACAATAATCTCTTTTTTATATATAGTTATTGGGCTTTAAGTCAGGTTGGGTCTAGGTAGCCTGAATTTGAGGCTCGATTTTTTAAAAAAATTAGACCTAAGGTTTGGTCAAACTGTACATAACCTGTTTACTTTAGGTCAAGTAGGACTAGGTCAAGTTGACCTCGAGCCTAATTGCTAAGCCTGTATGTTCTAAATATAAAATATATATAGATTCTATCTATTTTTAAAAGAATTCCTCTTTGATTTGTTGGTCTACTTTTCTTTTATATAGTCCATACGAGTTTCAAAATAAGTAAAATCCAAAGTATTAAGTATTCCTCCCTCGTTTACCAAACTTTTAATCTGTTAACTATACATGTTACTTATCAATAAATTGAGGCTAACAAACAATATATATGTTGTACCAATGTAAACATATCTTAAAAGATATAAATTAAATGACATAAAAATTACTTGCGGCTAAATTTTTAATTCAAACAAATTTATGATAAACTTTATAATAAAATTGTCAATTATATTCCAATTCCTAATACTTGTGTGAAAATTAGGAAAAAAATATGATATTTTATGCTAATTAATCATTCAAAATATAGACATAATAATTATGTGGATAAAAATTGATAACCCGATTCATGTTGAACGTTTATACAAGTATAATTTCAACACACAATAAATAAGAATATCATCTTTAGTTCAGTTAATAGAGGCTCACTATGTGCCCTATGTGAGTATGAGTTCAAGCCTCAATCATTGCATCGGAATTTGCTTTTAAATCAACACACAAAATTTGTTTTAATTTTTCAAAAATATATAAATATAGCACATTAACTTCTGTCTTGTTTTAATTTTTCAAAAATTTTGAATTTTGGAAAAATTTTCATATTTAAAAATTCATCTTAGAATTGTTTTTGAAAGTTTTTCTTCCGATTAAAGATTAAAAAACTTTAATTAAGTGTTTTAGATTAAAAACTTTAATTAAGTGTTTTGAAGTATTTCTACATTTAAAAAAATCAATTTTATGGTATTTTTATGATTTGATTTAGTTTGCTATCTAACAGGCCATAAATGGGTCATTATGACCTTGTTAGAAGTTGAAGAAGACCCTTTCACCAAAGGACGTTGCTTTGTGCGTTGATTTCAAAGCAAATTCCGATGTAAGTACTCGAACCCACACCCACACAGGGCACATAGTGAGCCTCTATCAACTGAACTAAAGATGATATTTTTATTTATTATGCATTGAAATTATATTTGTACAAACGTTCAACATGAATTAGGTTATCAATTTTTATCCACATAATTATTATGTCTCTATTTTGGATTGTGAATGTAATTTTGTATAAAATGTTTTAATGATTAATTATTAGGGCTTAGCCATAGTAATCTCGATTATATAAAATTATGTATTTATGTAACTAATCATATAAAGAGTTTAGGCATTTAATTGTATTTAATTATTTTAGTATAATAACATTTATCACACAAGAATTTTTATTATATTTGAATGATTAAGTAGAATAAAATATCAAATTATTTTTCCTAATTTCCCACAAGTATTAGGAATTGGAATATAATTGATAATTTATTATAAAGTTTAACATAGATATGTTTGAATTAAAGATTTAGCCGCAAGTAATTCTTATTTCATTTGATTTATGTCTTTTAAGATATGTTTACATTGGTACAACATATATATTGTTTGTTAGCCTCAATTTATTGATAAGTACCATGTATGTTTAAATTATGCAGCTGTTCAAACTCTTCATTTCTTTCATACAAGTTGTGAAATTCCCAAATTGAGGGGTGGAAACTATAAGATTCGAAAATAGAGAATTTTTCTTCATCTTAGGTGGATAGACATTGATTATGTTATCCGGAAGGATGAACTTCCTAAGGTAACTAAGGCTAGCACTGCAGTTGAAATTGCTCCTTAAGAGTGTTGTGAGCGATCTAATCGCCTAAGTGTGATGTTCATAAAAAGCAAAATTTCTATTGGGATTCGTGGTCTTGTAGAACAACATGACAATGTCCTCTACTGAAGGTTATTTATAAGCAATTTGAAACTTAAGACAAATTACTTGCAAATACCCTGATTATGAAGTTTTCATCTACAAGGCTCATTGGGTTGGACGTGTGAGTGAGCTCATCACAAAGATTAGGGACATTGAGGCTTAGTTAAAGAAACTCGAGATTGAAATATCTGATTCTTTCCTTGTACATTACATTTTGAACACTCTTCCACTACATTATAGACCCTTTAAAATCTCTTATAATACACATAAGGATAAGTGGTCAATAAATAAATTAAAGATCACGTGTTTTCAAGAGGAATGAAGATTATTGATGGAAGAGAGAGAGAGTAGCAGAGTGCACATCTAATTGTTCAAGAAAAGAAGAAAAATCAAGTCAACTCAAGGGGAAAATGTCAAATACTTGCCCAAGCTATCATTAAGAAGAATCCAAGTATTTCTTTTGCAAGAAAAAAGAACATGTGAAGAAGGATTGTGTTAAACATAAGGAATGATTTGAAAAGAAGGCAATCTAATCTTAATAGTTTGCCTTGAATCTAATATGACTGAAGTTTATCATAACATATGATTGATTGATTTTGATTGTTAAATTTGTATTACAAATGAGTTGCAGGATTTGCAAAACTCAAGGAAGTTAAGGGAGAAGTGAGCAGTATATCTTATATGGACAAAAAATGCGCTCACGTGTGGAGCCTTTTAGAGATTGCAATTTAATTTTATTTACTAGTTTTGTTTTAAAATTAGAAAATACATTTTATATTCCCATTTTCTTTAGGAAATTGATTTCAATTTCAATATTTGTACATTTGGGATATTGCTTTTATTTTTCAAATGAATATTTAAAGTCTAATTATAAATTAGAAATTGTTAGAAATGGTACATTATTTGATGGTCTTTTCCATTTTAATTTACAAGAGAATATCTGTTACAATGCAACACATGTTCATGTTGGAACAAAATGTTATGTTATGAATGAGAATTCCTCTATATTGTAGCACTAAAGATTATGACATATCTCCATAGAAATAATTAAAAGATCTATAATTGACAAAGTACTTAATACTTTGAATTTTATTGATTTTGAAACTTGTATGGATTATATAAAGGGAAAGCAGATCAACAAATCAAAGAGAAATTCATAAAAAATAGTAATAGAAGGAATCTATATAATTTATATTTAGTCCACTTAGGCTTAACAATTAGGTTCGGGGTCAGCCTGGCCCAGTCCTATTGATATGAAGTCAACATGTTATATACAGTTTAACCAGATCTCAAATCTATTTTTTTAAAATCAGGCCTCAAATTTAGGCTATCTAGGTTCGACCTGAACTAAATCCTAATAGCTATAAAGAAAATGACATTGTTTTGTCAAAAATGACATTGTCTTATATTTTTATTGTTAAAAATAAAAATAAAATCAAGTCGAGCTGGGTCAAGTCCGACTTTGAGCTATTCAAACCAATCAAGCCTTGGGCAAGACCTGGGTCCTAATAGAATGCTATCATACTAAGGTTGAGTTTGGATAAGCTCAGCTTGACCCAACTCGGCCATTACCAACCCTATTTTCACAATTCAATTCACTCGAACATGACTTGTTACAACTCCTATTTGGGTATTTTTACTAACATTTAAGTTAAGGAGTCAATTTTTAGTTAAACATCCTATATAGTTGTCTCAAACTAAGTGACCGATATGATGAAATAACCAAAAAGAGAAAGAAACTTGCATCAGTAACAAACCTACCAACTTCTTAATGATTTGCAACCATGAATATTTAAACAGTATGATTTCATTAAAAAATTACATTATTATTGGTAGTTCAAAATTAAGAGACCCATATAACATTACAAGAAATTGTATTTTTAGTGAATGTAAAAATTGTCACTAAAAGCAGTAATATTTATCACTATTATTATTAATAGTGTCCAATGTTTAAAGTCGTCACTTCCTGTCACAAATATATCTGTCACTAATGAAATAGTGACTAATTTAAAAAATGGTCACAATTATGCAACACTTTTGTGACACAAATACTGACATTAAAACTTATGAAATGTGTGACAAACTATATAGTCACAACAACTTTACATATTTATGACAAGTTTATCGTCACAAATAATATAAAGTAGTGACGAATTAAATCGTAACAGTATTTCATTTTATTGTGACAAAATTGTCGACACTAAAACCTATCAAATGTGTGACAACACTATATGGTCACAACAATTGTATTTATTTATGACAAGTTTGTTGACACAAATAATATAAAGTAGTGACGAATAAAGTTGTAACAATACTTCATTATATTGTAACAAAAGTGCCGACATTAAAACCTATGTAATGTGTGACAACACTATATGGTCACAATAACTTTACATATTTATGACAAGTTTGTTAACACAAATAATATAAAGTAATGACGAATAAAGTCGTAACAGTACTTCATTTTATTGTTACAATATTATCGCCACTAAAATAATTATAAATAATGACAATATTTGTCACTAATAATTTTTTATCAGTGTCCATTACTTCTTGGTCACTAATATTTTAATAAAAAAATGTCCATATCATTTCGTCACAAAAATGAAAATTGGTTCTTACAAAAAGTATTATCACTAATATGTTTATTATTATCATAAATAAAACTATCAATTCACCAACGGAATTACATTATTTGTAAAAGAAATTTGCAACAGTGGCTATATTGTCTAACAGATTTCGTCACAAGTATGAAAGTTATATGTTACAATCATGTTGTCACCAAATAAAGAATACATGTTACAATAAATTTATCACTAATGTCTTATCATATACATCTGATGTGTGTAACAAAACTTCACTAGAAAACCCAATGGTTGAAGAGGCTGAGTAGGCATCAATATATCTTTTCACCTACAACAGAAAATTGCTAAATGACAAAAGGTAACGAAAAGAAGACTGTTAGAGATAAACACCTACCAATACACTATCAAAGTTAGATACTGCAATTAAAAATCCAATCTGCACATTTTGATAAAGAAAGAAATAATAAAGCACCTGCCAATAGTTGACGCAGAGTACTTCAGCATAATTGTGCAACCAATTTTCCCATTTTGCCTAATTGCCGAAATTCTCCATGTTGGCACCCTCTAAACTCCATGTACCAATAGCTAAAGCATACATCTTCAGGTTTACCTGACCAATGCTTATAAAGGAAACTAAAAACCAAAATCAATCATATGGAAACATCTAAAAGATGTTGCAAGGATATTGAAGCTCGTTTTGGATACTTTTAAAAACAAGAACCAAACTCAAGAAGATTGTCCTAGGAAAACCAACAAATTTACATAACTGGTAAATGAGTTTTAAGGACTTTACATGATTTACCCTCAGATTATTTTCCTTTGACATTCTTTTGCAATCCCAGTCGATTCACATGTAAGATATCAATAAAAAATACAAACTAGTATTTTGCCAAAGAGGACAACATCAAGTCTGATTGAGCTTATTGAAAATATGCTCAAAATATATTCGTATAATTCCACCAAGTGATTTAGCATTTAAATACCATAAAGAACTTTTGATGACTAACAGATGGGACTTCTAAATCATGTAGCAAACAACTAACTTAATCTCACATATTCTTGGTGATTTGTGATTCAAATTTATTAGCATTATTATTTGATAGATGTACATCATACTTATCCTACCAAAGTATAATAACATAATCAGCTCAAGTCCAACAAATGAAATCATGATATGATAATAAAAGAAAAGTATACCAGTGAAATAGGGAGAGTAAGCATCCCCTCACGACCCACAACCCACAACTCACAACCGACAACCCGTGACAAACAAATTGGAAAAATGAATTAAACAAACAGAAGAATAGACACGCACAAGATAAACCAAGTAAAATATATGCTCACACATAAGACCAAAGCCCCAAACTAGAAAAAGTGGGGAAAAGTACCTTGATCATTTCTAGCAGTAAAGATTATCATTCCCGTCTTATCTCCAATCAAACATTCAGCAATCCAATTACAAAGACCAGCCTACCTCAATTACCTCTCTTACAGAGCTCATTACTACTAGCATAAGGGAGCAACTGATTATAAATCAGTTAAACCTGTCCCGTAGTAGGAAAATGACTTATGTATGGATTATATAGCCATATCTATTTTCTAATCCAAAAAAGCAGCTACTAAATCCACGCAATCAACTATACAGAAACTACTTTACAATCACAGAACCACAACCATAGTTCATAAAAGGAGATTAAAGAATGCACAGAAAAGATTCATTCCCCTTCTCAGGGATGAACACAGTATGAGGTACACAGTTCAAATTCATTATTCATCTCAATGAAAAGAAAGGAGAGTATGAGAGAATCTAAACACATACCTAGATAGGGTTAGCCTATCCCCTTTTCGGGAATGTTGTTGAAGTCCCTGTAATCTTATAGGGAAGCAAATCAACAACAGAAAAATCAGATCAGACATACCAGATTTAACAACAGGAATATATACAAGAAGAAATAGACAAATTCATGAAAAAGGATCTGACCTGAATCCTCTTCTTCCTCTTCAAACTGTCACCGAATGTTAAGCCCACATAGAAATCCCCTTCCATCTTCAAAAAATAAAACAATTTCTTAGAGATTCATTTTAAAAAACCCTAATCTCTAAAAGATGTCCAAGAAGGAGACGTTTACTTGTGGAATAGAGTCAGGTGGAAGTAGATTGGAGAACAGAATGTCCATTAGAGTAAGGAACGAAGAACTCAGGTGAGTCTTGGATATAAACATCAAAAACCTAGGTCTGGAATGGGTCTCGTGCATGCGTCCAGGTCTCCTCCTCTGTGTGTGCATCCCTCACGTGAGTCTAGGTCTTTTTTATTTCATTTTTGTTCCACTCCTTGTGACATGTCTCTCCAAACGCAGCAGTTACCGCCTTTCTTCGTGTGTCCCTCCTTTGCGTGAGATCCGCGTGTGCGTCCAGGTCTAGTCTCCTTGTCATGCGTCCCCCTTTCAGCTGCGGCGTATAGGTCTTCTCCGTGTGTCCGATTGGAGCTGCCCATTAAAACCCCTCAACGTTAAAATGTTTTCTGTCCTCCAAAATGTCACCGCTCTTGCAAACGTAACACAACTTGTTTGCTTCCTTCCTCCTGCTGTCGTTTCCTGCTTATGTTACCCATG
>JAOSBK010000206.1:1429728-1442103 GCA_027568895.1 Erythroxylum shatona | reverse complement strand
ATTAATTACAGTATTTTAATTAATGAATGAATTATATTTTAACTAATTATAGTAACTAATTAATTATATTTTAATTGATTAATTAATTAATTACCATATTTTAATTAATGAATGAATTATATTTTACTTAATTATATCGAAATTAATTATAATGTACTTAATTAATTAATATTAATATTTTAATTAATTATATTTGTAATTAATTATATTTTAATTAATTAATTGTATTTAATTACTTAGTATTAAAAATATTTTTAAAAAATGAGTCTCTACTAAGAAATAAGTTTCATTCCTCTACTAAATTGGGGATATGGAGGATTCTCTCAAAGTGAGATATCAAACTATTACCCCTATAATTATAATCAACAATCAACCACTCACTTTTTATTCCTTAGCTATTAACCCCTTCCCAAACCCATCAACTAACCACCCCCTCAGTCTTTGTCCAGGAAACTAGCACTGTCAAGGCAAACTATATAAATACCATTATTTTAAAAATCAAATTGAAAATTAAATTGATAAGACAAGAACTTTTAGTTTAAAAAGTTTAATCGGTATTAAACTATTATAAAACTAACTAATGATTAAATAAAATAAAAGAATTTGAAATATAATCGAAAGATAATGTCCTTGTTTATTGAAGAATTTAAAGTTTAAATAAAAAATATTATTAAATAAAAATTAATTAATTTTAATTTATAAAAATGTATTAATTTAAGAAAATTAATTAATTGATTGATAAATTAATCAGTTTTTAAGAGTAAGAGTTATTAAAGTAAATCGAATTAAAATTTTAAATAATTTAAAATTTTACAATTGAACTGATCTAATCAATTAAATTTTTTAATTATTGATAAATACAGATCCATAACGTAAGTATAGTTCCTGTAATTAGGATTATCTGCTACTCTCTTTTTTTTTTGGGTCTTTCTTATAAAATCAGTTTTCTATATTATAAGTCATATTGTATTACATAGCTTAAGTTTAAGATGAGAAAGGCGTGGGAATGAGATTCCCTTTATCAAAGCTACTAATTATTAGCTTATCAAATGAGTTAATTGAAATGAAGTAATTTTATATGTTGCAAATTAAGAGTCCAAATTCAAAATTTTTAAAAAATAAAAACCCCAAATTTGAATTCATGTTTAAGCCAACTCAAGCTCCTCTTTCTTATATTTGTCTTCTAAGTTTTGAATATTTAGTGCCTGTTTGTCAAATCACAAAGCATTAATGTGATATTCATTGAGTTTCATCGTTATAAATAGATACACATGCTTAACTTAATACTTTTTTTAAATCAAGAGGTATTTTTATAATATTTCTATAAATTCAATTAGTTTTAAATCGCTAAAAATAATCAAAGCCCTTTTTACAAGGCTTTCCCTTTACCGACCATTAAATACCTCCTTGGCAGACTTTGCTCTTATTAGAGATATCTCAATTTCATCTTTATTTGTAAGCAAACTCAACATATATATTGCCCTTAGAGAGCACCACGGCACCAAATTAAAAGAGACGAAAGTGGGAGGCCGTGTACCACGAAAAGAAAACAAAAGAAAAAAAAAAGGGCAGAGATTGATTGACTGATGTTTCTCCTAACAAATGGTGCTATAAGAAAAATATGTTTAGCCTCCAAATAAATAGGAGCTCTAAAACCAAAACAGCAACGGCCAGATCCCTACTTCAAATTGGCCATATGCTTCTTCAACACAATTTGAATGATTCCAAATTGATAATAAATGCTTTTGACAAAGTATCACCATAAAGTGTCCAAAACTAGGACATGATAACGAATATGTGAAGACAATTTGGAGAAATTAAAGGCTTGCATGTTTCACATTAAGTTAAAGGCTAAAAGTAATCGGTGCTATCATTTTGAGGCAAAATTTAAAAATATTAGAGTTAATACGCAATAAAGATAAAGATTTGTAAATAGATGTTTAAGTTAAGGGCTAATTTATAAACTTAAAAACATTAAAATTTATTTAAATTTTCATACAAAATTTTTCAGAGTTAGTTTATATATTATACCTTAAAGTTTAGAGACGAAAGTTCTCAAGCATTTTCTAGCTATCATCTTTCGGTGCATGTTTAATAGGTTAAGAATATAGAATCTTTTTTACTAAATTAATGAAATTTAGATAATTTTCTTACTAAACGTACGGTGCCTTAATTTTACAATATCTTATTTTAGTAAATTGATGAAATATAGAAAATGCCCACACCAGTTTTCTACGTAAAACTTTTTTGATGACTCGACTTTTTAGTCTTTGATGTGAAAGCTCTGACGTCTCTCCTATTTCCAGCTCCTGCCGAACCGCCTTGAAATCCTCTAATTCAGGTATTCTGCCCTATCTTGTACCATAAGATCTAGGTCATTTATTTATTTGAGATCTATTATAAATAAATAGCCCAAATTTCATGATACAGAATACGACTAGTGCGCTTAAAGTGGACGATTCTACCTTTTAAGTGCAAAGGATACGGCTAGAGGACCTGGGCTAGAGGATCAGCCCCCTGTCGAACCTCATCCACTTTGATGCGTCTCGGTGAATCTCAAGTCAGCACATACCAGTAAGTATGTTATTAAGTAAATAATACTAATTACAAACGGAATGGACGAACACCAAATTTTATCCTGCCTTCCTTTGATCCAACTGTTCCTCTAAGATCTATCTTATCGTCGCGTCACACTTGTGACTTATTGCTTGTAGGGGTGACTATTTGTTTTTTTGACTTAACATTTGCTTAACTACTTCATGCATGCATGCCATTAATAATAATAATAATAATAATAGATTAATTAAAAATAATTAATTGATTAATTAAAAAATTGTCAAAACATTTATAACGATTAATTAATTAATTAATTTCTTAATTAAATATATTAAAAATATTTTATTAAGCAAAACCAATATATTGATATCAATTATCTTTCGCCTACTAATTATGTCACACTCTATATATAATACGTGCAATCATCAGCTAAGTGAATCATTCAAATCACATAATTCTATTCAAAGAATTAGTTCCAAGTACATTTCAAACTACTTAATTCTATGTAGCAAAGTTGTGTCTCCTATTGGCCGGTAGAATTAGAGAATTGAAATCCACATTATTAGTTTGGCATCTAAGAAAATGTGTACATCAGCCAACAAATTGTTTAACGATGGTCTAACTCCATTACATATTGTTTTGGTTTTTGTCCTACAATTCTTCAAGCACTTTGTTGCTTAATTAAGCTTTTAGTTTAAACATCAGCATTCATCATGTGCAGATCGATTTATTGTTTAACTAAAAGGGAAGGACTCTTACGTAACAAGACTCAACCTTTATTTTAATTGTAAAAGGTAATGATGTAATCATTAGCTTCTTAAATTCTGTTGACAAATTTTATTTCCCCTCTATTGTAAACAAGTGTATGATTGACGCAATTTGGTAGTGTAAGGTTGTTTTATACTGGAAAGTTCATAGTGGAACAGGAGTTGAAATATATTGATGGCAAATAAGTATTTTTGATAATGTAGACTTTGATTATGTTCACTATAGGCAAATATGTGAGATGGGAAAGGAGTTAGGATACCATCAATTGCATAAGGCCTATTATAATGTACCCAATTTTCAATTTAGTGAGTCATTGAGATTGATTGAATCAAATGAAAGTTGTCTAAGGTTCATTAATCTTATAAAAATCCAACAAATGATTGATGTTAATTTATATAACTCATTTGTTAGACACCTAATTATTTGCACCTATGATATTGCCTATATCTGGAAGAGAGGATGGAGATAGTGAGGGTGAAGAGGGAAGTTGTCAAGCTAGTGAAGGAGTTGACGAAAGAGTTACATTGGAGTAAGAGTTAGTGAAGGAGTTAATGAAATAGTTGACAAAGGGTTTGGTGTGGGAGTTAATGAATGATTTGGTGAAGGAATTGATGTAGGATTTGATGAAAAGTTGGATGATCATGATAGAGATTGGGTTGAGGGTTTTTATACAAGTTGAGATTCCTGATAACAACCAACAAATTAAAATTGACTAATTGTGGTAGTTTTATTGATAGTGACGAATATCTAAGTGAAGAAGAGCCTGGTGAATCATTGCAAAGACCTAGTAATAGTATTAGGTATAATCCATCTGATTTGACAGCATATTGGAGATTGAAGATTGGAGATGAAGTTTGGATCAGTTAGAATTTAGAGATTTTATTGTGGATTACATAGTACAAACATGATACAATGTCAAGTTTTAAAAAAATGAAAGTCATAAGATCAAAGTTAGATGTATCGAGGGAAGCATATGTTGGTTTTGACAAGAATGTACGGTGGTGCTTCAAAGTGAAGACATACAATCCTGATCATAGTTATTTTTACTACGAACAAACTTAAATTAGTTTAAGCAAAGTTCCTTTAAGACATTTTAGGGAAAGAATACTTAAGAAGCCTAGTATCTCAACGACAAAGATGGTTGATGAATGCAAAGCAAAACTTAATATATTTGTTAACTCAAATATGTGCGGAACATTAAAGAGGAGATTGAGAAAAGATAGGCAATTGATTATATCCATGAATATGCCAAGCTACAAGGACATATACATGAGTTGACGATTAGTAATTCATGATCAATAGTAGAGTTACAACTGGTAAGGAATCAAGAAATTTATTTGTTACAAGTATGCAAAATTAAATTTTTACATATCATCGACAATGATAATTATGACATTTATTCATTTATTCATACATCTTTATCTCTTTTGTGTAGTTCAAAAGATTGTACATTTGTTTGGATGCTATGAAAAGATGATGGAGACATTTGAGGCCAATTTTTTGGTATTGATGGGTGCTTTCTAAAGATAGAATTCCAAGACCAACTATTAAGTGCAGTTGGGAAGGATGGTGATGGAGGGATGTATCCATTGGCTTAGGCTATTGTGGATGTAGAGAATACTAATTGTTGAACATGGTTCGTGAATATGTTGGCTTCTGACTTGGAATGGATAGTGGTGAAGGACTTACAATTATATCAGATATACAAATAAGTATTTTATTCTTCATTAATTTATAGTTTATTGTTGTATAAATTTTATATTAACTTAATCATTCCTATTATTATAGGGATTGACTAGGGTTGTAGAAGAGACATTGCCATATTCTTCTGATCGGATGTGTGCTACACACATATACCATAATTGGCATATAAATTGGAAGGGAAAGGATTTGTAGTAGTTTTGGAATTGTGTATGGTCAACTTACATTGAAGATTTTAATAAGTAGTTGAAAAGACTGGATAAAATAAAACCTGGATGTGCATCATCATTGCTTGAATATCCTAAGGAGAGGTGGGCAAGATGTTACCAATCCTTGAATGGAAATGTAGAAGTAATAAACCCTCCACCTAAAAAAGTTTTGCCGGGAAGACCCAAAACAACTAAAAGGAGTGGAGTAAATGAGCCTAGTACGTTGAAAAATTCAAAAAAAAATTTCTCAAAAGGGTTAAATACAAAAATGTAAAAAATGTGACAATTATGGCCATAATGTCAAAAAATGTAAGAATGAAGACTTAACTCAACCTGCTCAGCAATCTCTATAGGTATAAAACATTCTTTGATTACTATATATTGCTTCATATATCTAATAATCAATTATGACATTCTTTGATTATCAAAATAACAATGATATTCATGTCATATTTATTAGGTCATCTCTGAGGTCTCTTTACAAGTTGAACATATTGTTATACCAAGTTAACAAAACAATATTGTTAGTATAAAACCATTCATCACATTATTGATAGCTTTCACAAATGAATATTGTTAACAACATGTGTGTTTGTAGGTCGCTAGCTCTTTGCATAGTAGTAAATGAAAGTATGGAGAAGTTGATCTACATTCATTCAAGTTGTTTTTTGAACCAAGAGGTCTAAGGTTCAAAGGATAACCTAACATCACTTCCTAATAGTTACAAACCCAAGCAATGAGGAGAAGATCATCAATGAATCAACCAATATATGACAACCGTCTTAGTCAAGTGCAAATGAGGGAGCTAATGTGGTTGATTCCCAAACTATACATTAATATTATCTATATGTTGTTGAAACTTTAGTTATTACATCGAATCACTTTTGTATATGAATGGATAGATACAATCACTTTGGTATATGGACGGATAGATCCAATCACTTTTGTATATACTGCTCCAATTATTTATTGCGATATAACCACTTTTGTATATAGTTGTTAATGATTTTTACAACTATTAATTAGGCATTATTAAGGCATCTTAATGAATAAAGAAACAATAAAGACAAAGAATAATATATTACAACTTAGTTTAAATGAGGATTTTTTCATTCTTCATAATTCAAGTTCTAAACAAAATACTACAATTTAGTTCCATTTGCCCATAACAACCTATCTTATAACACTCACCATAAGCTTAAAAGCCCTTATTATGATAATCAGTAAAACAAATTTCAACTTATTTTTCTCTTTTGACAATAAAATAATGTCTTTTTTCATTAGCTTTTGCTCTTAATTTTCAACGTTGTCCGTGATTCAATTATGATTTATTGAGCCTCCTTTTTCAACAAACCTAATTCTTTCTTCAATTATGAATTACTTCAACAACTCTCTCACTTAATTTGTCATCGTACCACTTAAAAATCATATCCTCCAACCTGAAAGAAAATTAATAATTAACAAGAAAAACATTAAACATGTATACAAACAGTTTTAGCTTATCAAAAAATAAACTTAAGGGATGTTTGGGGCATCCATAAAATCTACTTCCTAGGTTATTATCACTCTATAAAGTTTTGAACAAGGTTTTTAACCATAATAACACACCAAATAATCATTATTTGAATTTAACGTAGTGTTAGTTAAAGACGTCACATCCATAGCTTTGGGTAGTTACTACAAAATTATATTAATACTCTTAGTTCTCCTACATAAAGTTGCATGATTGACAAGAAATGATTCAAATAAACAAGTGGACTAGCTCTGACCATCCACTAATCATGAAACATGTGAACTCATAGGAAAAAAAAGAGCTGTTCATTTATTCACCTATAACTTCTTAGTTAACCAATTTGATGTAGGATAAGGCCCTCTCTTTCAATCTCCATATTTTATACCAAAAGTACCAAAGAACAATAACTAATCTATCCACCAAGAAAAGTTAAAAAAAAAAGGTTCAAACAAATGACTAAAACTCACAAAGTGAGATATTAGGAAAGGCGTTAAGGGTTGTTAGATAAGCATAAGCTTATAATAATGCTAAAGCTCAAATTCTTAGCGTACTTACAAGTGAACAGAATTATGTTTAAACTCATAAGTTTACAGTGTCTAATACTAAACTAAACTTCCTCTACAAATTACTTTCAGAAAGTCTAAATTCCAATCCACCCATTTGAAATGAAGGGCTTAAGTCAAGATGATCAATGAATTAAAGCATTAAGAAGGAACTAGATTCAAGTACTGTCAACCTTAATAAAAAGTGTTATCTATAGATTTTCCATTTTCCATAATTTGAAACATTATGTCTTCACATACAAGTTAGCCAAGAATATGTGACAATAATGAAGAAGTCTACTTCACTCTTCTTTGAATTATATGGAAAAAATTACAAGTGATGGAAATTACAAATACAAAGAAAATGAAAAATTTACCATTTACAAAGAAACCTCAAAGAACCCCCTAGATGGAAGAATCAATTCACAAAACAATTCTCAATCTCACAATGCTTACAAAGGACAACATGCCCACAATTTGCGATATTCATGTTGTGATTTGCTTACTCAAAACAAACAAGACACTAAATGATCCCAAAACAAGTAATTCAACCTAAGAAACCCAATTTAGCACATCAATCTTTTTTATGAACATGAAATCAAAAATTTCCAAGAACAAGTCTCATTTCTATCTTTGATCTCCAAAAGTTGCTTTCTTTTGAAAACCAAGAAGCCAACAACCGTAATTTGCAATATTGATGTAATACCTACAAACAAAAGTCCAACCTTTTTCCCCATGTTTATCTTGTGACTTATGCTAACTGGTGGTGGGTGCTTATGTTAGCGAATAAGTAAAACCAATTAAGTTAGCCTCACATAACAGCTTAAGCTATTGTGGTAAAACGGTCACTTAACATGATATTAGAGCCTTTATGATCAAATGGTAGTGAGTTCAAATCCTACCACCCACCTATTATTCAGCATAAGGTAGAGTGAGTCTGTGCAAGTTTCAAGCTCAAAGGGCTTTCACTTGAGGGGTATGTTAACGAATATATAAAACTAATTAAGTTGGTCTCATATAACAGTTTCAGCTATTGTGGTGAAACGATCACTTAATAACTTATTCTTCTCTTTTTTTGTACAGGCTGAGCCATGGAAATGAAACCTACGTCTTGGTGGCTGCAGTGGTGTTAATCCTCTATTCTTAGGAGGTGGTGGAGGAGGTTATTTTAATGGCAGATGTGAAGGCAGTGGTGGTGTGACATTAGAGGTTGATGCAAATTTAGTTTGAAATTTTGACTCCATATGAAGAGCAAATGTTTGAAGAGAAGAAGAAGACAAGGGACTAAGGAATTGGAAGACTCAAAACGGTGAGGATTTGTGTGATTAAAATGGTGAGAATTGAGGAATTAGAAGACTCAAAATGATGAGTTTTATTTGTGTCAGAAGTTAACAATTAGAAGATTCAAAACGGCGAGTTTTATTTGCGTCTGACGTAAACAATTGAAAGACTAAAAACGGTGAGTTTTATATATCATTGTGAGACCCTTCATGTAAGAGAAAAGTGAGTCTTACTAATATGCAAAATTTAAAAAAGTCACTTCCTAAAAAAACCCACATGGCATTTAACTAATAGAGGTTTAACCTTCTTGAATTTTTCCGTTCTTTTAGGAACTGTTTTGAATGTTTTGTAAATGTTAGACTTAACTTGAACACTCCAAAATGTTATGATTTAACTTAGATTTAGTGTAAACTTTAGGGTTTAAAATACACTTTTGGCCTTAATTCCTTATATCATAGTTTGGTTTGGTGTATGCATCTTGTTTTTACTAAATTGAAGTACTTCATATTTATTAAGTACTTCATATTTATATATATGTGGTAAGCTTTTGTTGATAAATGATCAAATTATACAAATTAATGAAATGAACGCGATTACGTCTTTCATCTTTCAGCTCCAACTGAACCCACTTTGATGCAGAACCCACTTTGATAGCATCAAAGTGGGTTTGGAGCTGGAAAGAGGAATTGATGGACAGCATGAAAGTGGGTTTAGAGCTGGAAAGAGGAATTGATGGACAGCTTTTTCCAATATCAAAACGGAGACTTACTTATTAAAAAACAATATTTGCAAATTAATGAAATGAACAAGATTAAATAGTTCCATTTCAGTTCAATTAACAAATAGATCTACATTAAATTTTTTAAAAAATTAAAATTTGAAGGATATGAAAAAATTTAAAATATAATGATGTTTTATTTTATTGTTTGTGGTAAAGTTACCCTACTATAAGGATCATTATTGCGTAACCTGTACATTTTTTATGGATGGTAGTATCAAAATACGTATTTTATTGTGTGCATACAATAATTTATTAAATGCACATAATTTAAATGGTAACAATTAACGAAAAATATCATTAGCAAGTAGTATTTTCATAAATTCAA
This sequence comes from Erythroxylum shatona, assembly GCA_027568895.1. Lineage (NCBI taxonomy): Eukaryota > Viridiplantae > Streptophyta > Magnoliopsida > Malpighiales > Erythroxylaceae > Erythroxylum > Erythroxylum shatona. The sequence goes on along the minus strand of JAOSBK010000206.1, from coordinate 1,432,427 downwards.
TTCATTTTGATTAAAATATTATCACGTGTTCTCTATTATATTCAAAAAATACCGAAATGGATTATACTATATTAGTTATTTATAGTAGAATGCATCATGATAATTTTGATTTGTATTGATAATATTGGTTAATATAAAAATAGAATTGAAAATATTAAAAATATATTAAAATGGATAAATAATAAAATTTATCTTTATCAATTACTTGCTGATTATATAATTAATTCCTTATAATCATTGCTCGGTTTGGTGTTGATATATATATATATATATATTTTGGTACAGAAGAGGCGAAAAGCAATAGCTAGGTACGAAGAAAGCCAATGGCCTGAGCATCAGCGCGCAACAAATGGAGTAAGTCAGGTGGAGGAGTAGGCCACACGCACTCACCATGTACCATACCCGAGCCCAAGCGAGCTAAAAAGTCAACACATTGGTTACCTTCATGAAAAATATAGGCGACAGTAAAAGACGGTAGGGTAGCGAGGTGAGATCGAATGTCAGAAATCAAGCAGACAAGGGGATGGAATGTCAGGACATCCGAGGGGAGGCTAAGCAGTTTAGTGCATCCTCAAAGTCAGATTCTACTACAAGGCCATCACACTGATAGTCGCCTGCAAAGGCGAGACCGAAGCGGAGGGCCATGAGTTCTGCTGTTAAGATAGTAGTGATCCCTGTGCAGGTCCAACCGATCCCACTTCAACACGTACGAATAAGATAAGACCAGTCTTCTTTTTGATAATGGAGGTGGCCATGTAGCAATTGTCGGTCCCAATAATTGTTTTTCTCAACTGTAAGAATCAGAGACATAGAAAATTTATATTTTAATCGAAATTTTTATACTTGGGTTAATTTAGTGACTTATTCTATAAATGGTAAAAATTCCAACGACTTGTTTTAGTATTCCACAATAAATCTTCCACTATGTCTTCCACAACAATTTGGTGAAGTTTCGTAGAGGCTCACACGCCTCTCGCTAATCTCTATGTAATGTAGAGAGCAACTTATAAGAACCGTACAACACAGCACTTTCCTTTTTTTTTTTTTTTGGACAGAGCACTTTTCTTCTAACACTCTACTTTCTCCGTATTGAATTTTCAGTCCACAGTATATATATATATATATAACTGATGGAAAATCAAAGATTTGTGACTCTGCTTCTGATAATGCTCATTATTGTAAGTTGCAGATCAGTGGAGGCAAGAGCAACGGTTACTCCGTCTGGCGGCGGCTCCCTTGTGCGAGAACTTGGATATACGAAATCAAAAGAGTTCGTGACCGTGTCCAAGCCAGTAGCACCATCAGGACCAAACAGAAAAGGTGTAAATTCGAACTTAAAACTTTTTCAAAATGTAAGTTTATTCGAAAAATTCTTCTGAGATTAAGTTTGAATCGACTCAAGCTCTCTTTTTTACATTCTTCTTCAAAGTTGAATACGCAGTCTGTTTACCAAAGAGAACTGCAACAATCTTCGCAGCATATTAATCCTAATTGTAGTTTGATCGTTATAAATCATGCAGATGCCTAACTTGTACTTCTTTTTTACCAAGAGGTATTTTTATAAATTATGCTTATTTTAAATCATCATAATAATTAAAGTCCTTTTCCGCAAGAAAATTTGAATGGTTCCAAAATTGATGATAAATACGCTTGATAAAGTATCCTTGCAAGTGTTCAAAAGTTAGGATATGATTAGACGCATGTCAAGTCAGTACAAAAATTCAATATTTGTTTCACATTAAATTTTAATTTAAACCTACAAATTTATATTTACTTTTTAAAAAACTTAAATAAGTTTTTAATGTTATTATGTATTTAGAATATGTTTTAAGAGTAAAATTTACTAATATAAGTATTTATTAATACTTGCTTTTAGTAAATTTTACTCTTAAAACATATTCTAAATAAAGAATAACATAAGTATTTATCAATACTAAAAAAAAAGAGATTGTTATTAAATTTTTAATTAAATAAAAATTATTTTTAAATATATGTTCATATTAAGAGTTAATCTATACATTTAAAAATGTTAAAATTGTTTAATTTTTTATTAAGTACATTCAAGTTTAGAAACGAAAGATTAGTACCTCTGTAAGAGATTGTGCATATATTATAGGATATTATTTTATAAAAAAACAAATTAAAGTATTTTTATATGTTTATTTGAGTTTATTTAATTTTAAAATTTTAAAGTATTATATTTATTAAACATTTTATTAACGTGTAATAGTTAAAATGGTAATGTGCCGAATCAAGGCTAGCGCCACGTCCACATACTCCAAGGCAAAGTTAAATCGATGTCATTTGGTTCAATCGAGCCGACTCCATCTTTAGGACGGACCGATTTTACTACCAACAGAAGATATAAAGCTGGGTCGTTTGGTTCTATTTTTATTTTTTTGTTGTTATTTTTAGTTTCTGTTTTCTGTTTTTGGTTCTATTTTTTTCTAAAAAAAATAAAAACCTATTTGATTGAGATTTGTAATATAAAAATTGAAAATAAAAACCTATTTAGTTGAGATTTCTAATAAACTTATTATTATTATTATTATTATTATTATTATTATTATTATTATTATTAATTTTTTTATAAGTTATTATTATTATTATTAATTTTTAATAAGTTATTCTTATTATTATTAATTAATTAATTAATTAATTAATTAATTTATTATTATTATTATTATTATTATTATTAT
>JAOSBK010000206.1:1411293-1429628 GCA_027568895.1 Erythroxylum shatona | reverse complement strand
AAGGAAATATTAAATCAAATTAAGTCACGACAATTGCATCAACAAGAGGGATAAAAAGGGATACTTAAAACATAAATATTGGACAAATATGCACTTATCACGCCACGTCCACATACTCCAAGGCAAAGTTAAATCGATGTCATTTGGTTCAATCGAGCCGACTCTATCTTTAGGACGGACCGATTTTACTACCGACAGAGGATATGAAGACTTATATTTAAAGAAGCCATGTAACTCTTCATTTTTGCCGAAATAATCTTCCTGTAAAAGACAAAAGGACGACACTTTTCTTGTATAACTATTAATCTTTATGTAATTTATCAGTCATATAACCCTTTAGGAGGCTTTATTATACTGATATTCGTTATTATTGGGGATGTTGATCTTTAAATTGTTTGAAATTGCGAACATTAATGTACTTTTTCATAATAGTAAATATTATTTTACTAGACTAAGCATCTATTTGGTTGGGCTAATACCAACAGAGTTTTTGTCAATAGAGCTTTTTTTTTTCTGTAGAGCTTTTCTAAAAAAACTTTTCTAAAAAGCCAATTAATTGTTTGACTGACATTTAAAAAAGAACTTAGAGCTTCGTACAGTAGACTGCTTGGCATCATAAAAATAAAAATCACTTTTAATTTTAACTATATTTTATTTTATAATAAAAATTATTTATGCGTATAAGTATTATTTAAAATATATTAAACAATATGTAAAGTACAATATATTAATTATTATATATTTTTAAATTTATGTTTAACCAAATCTTTTATATAGATTATAACATAAGTAAACTAATATCGAAAATAAATATTAAAACATATAAAAAACTCAAATAATATTATATAAATCCCAAAATAAATATCCAAATTGAGTAAATAGTTAAATACATAATAAACAGGAAGAAGAGTTTGTGAGTATTGTAGAAATTATGTGTAAAATATAAGAGCAAAAGGGATTAAAATAGACTTATTAATTGATCTGAAAAATCTATCTAAAAATGCACTTTTTGAAAAGCTCTAAATTTGAGCTTTTTAAAAAGCTATATTTTGGCTGCAAAAAAAAACTATATCTATTAAAGAAGTAATTTTTTATTTTATGGTCAAACACTCATTTTCTTAAAAAAGACTTTTGTGGTGGAGAAAAGTGTTTATTGGTCTCCCAAAAACTCATCCAAACAAGTACTAAGTGTTGTAATATGCAATAAAAGTTAATGCAATAAAGATAAAGATTCATTTATATTACAATAAAAATAACAAGGAGTTACTTTTATATTTTGCCTAAATAACAATTATTTTATAAATAGATGTGAAAATTAAGGATTAATTTATAAAATTAAAAAAATTAGAATTTATTTAAATTTTCATACAAAATTTTAAGAGTTAGTTTATATATTATACCTTTTAGTTTAGAGACAAAAGTTGTCAAGTTTTTGCTGGCCATCACCTTAAGAGGTTAAGAATATATAATCTCGTTTTACTGAATTAATGAAATTTAGATAATTTTCTTACTAATTATTCATGTAAAAATAAATATTAAAGTAAAGGATAAATTTATAAATTTAAAATTGTTAAGAATTTTAATCCTTGTATTAAACGCAAGGTTGGCAATGGTGCTAGTGCTTAGCTTTGGTATGATAACTGGATTGACTCGAGTCTACATAGTCTCAACTGACAGGTCCATTACCTAAGAAGTAGAATTCCTCTTAATCTTAAAGTCTCATCTTTGCTTTGCAATGGCCAGTGGAGTGGGAGTTTATAAGGCTTTGATTCTTTGGTTCAATTCTTTCCTCCTCAGGTTAATGTACTGATTGATGATTCTATCGGTTGGTCTATTGATCTGAGTAGTAAATTCCCTAAATTTCTTGCAAGGGGTTTAAGGGAGGTATCATGGTTTAATCTTTTACGGCGGAATTCCATTCACCCAAAAGCATCTTTCATTTCGTGGCCTGCAATTAAAAACAGTCTTGGGACTAAAAGTAGATGGCATGGCACATTGGATACAACGTTTGTTTTCTGTAAAATGGGAGTAGAAGATAGAGATCATCTCTTTTATCTTTGTAGTTTCTCTAAAGCAGTCTAGAGTAGGGTTTTGCATTTGCTACCTGATCATAACTATTCTTAAACTTATGATTAATCTCTTAACTGGGCCATAAGGAACTCTAAATATGGTATGCCTAATGCCACTCTTGCTAAAGCTGCCTTACTATTGGAAATTAGTTTGTGATATCAGTTAAAATCAAACTTAAAAATAAAAGATTGCTTCTTTTCCAATAGTTGTAACTTATCAAGAACAGATGTGACTGTTTTGAAGAGTTGCTTCTTTTTTAAGAGTTGTGACTTATTGTAAACAGACGTGATTATTCTCAAGGGTTGTTTCCTCTCTAAGAGTCGTGATTTGTCATGAACAGACGTGAATGTTCTAAAGGATTGCTTCCTTTCTAAAAGTTGTGCCTTGTCATGAACAGACGTGACTGTTCTAAAAACTCTTTATATACCTGAGTTTTTGTTAAGATTAAAAAGTTTTGAACACCAACACAATCTCTAAATTCATAATTCTTGAAAAACATTCATACTCTTGCAACTTGAATGTTTTTGTGTTCTTTGTATCCTAGAAGTAATTTGTCTTTAACCCAGTTAGCAAGTATAGTGAGGGAAAATAAAACTTTAAGGAAAGTATCCAATATGCCTAGAACACTTTAAACTTTGTGTTTTGATCTCAAGTTCTCTCAATTCTCTATAACACCATTTAATTCATTGTTCATCCTTTGTTTTGTGGGCTTCCAACCCTATTCTATTATAATCTTAAAGTGTTATTTGTTGTTATCATGAAGTCCACTCAAGAATCCACTCTTAAAGTGATGAACCAAGAATTTGTGAAGTTAGATCGCCTTGACAGAACCGGCACCAACTTCAATCGTTGGAAAGGCAAGATGATGTTCTTTCTTACCGCTTTGAAAATTGCATAAGTACTTGATCCCACTCTTCCTGCAATTCCTCTTCCAAAGAAGGGTGAAGTTGCCACAAGGAAAGATGAACGAAATAAGTGCCAAGAAGATGAATGTTTTACATGGTTCACATTCTCAATTCCCTCTCAGTCAGCTTTTATGATCTCTTTACAACTGTGAAGAGTCCAAAGGAGATTTGGGCATCGCTTGAATGTGAATATGCATCTCAAAAGCAAGGCGCAAGTAAGTTTCTTATTAAAAGATATTTTGAGTTTAAATTTGTTGATGGTTCCTCTCTTATGGATAAAATTCACAATTTACAAGTGATCGTTTCAAAATTTAAAGACTTGGGTGTTGAAATTTTAGAATCATTACAAGTAGCAATTATTGCTAAGTTGCTTTTTTCTTGGAATGATTATCAAAAGAAGTTGTTGCTAAATGATTATCAAAAGAAGTTGTTGCTAACTCCTGAAAGATGATGTGACAACTTATATTTAATGAAATTATGTAACGCTTCTTTTTTTGTCAAAATAAGTTGAGCATTTTATTGTGAATGTGATCACTTATTTACTATAAAAAAAGTTATGTAAAAAAAAGATGACGCTTAACCTATATAACTATTAATTTTTTGTGATTTATCGGTCATCTAACTAAAATACTAACAAAAAATAAAATTTTAACTAAATTATCTTATTTTAAAATTAAACATAAAAATAAAAAAATTCTTATTTTGATTCGTCATCCTCTTTTAAAATAAACATTTCTTCACAAATGAGAGACTATGGTTCGATGAACTATTTAGTTATAAAAATAAATGAAATTTAAATAATACCATTGACAGATTTTTCATGAAAAATAATTTCTTTAAATCTCGTTAATCCAACCCTCCCCACTCCTCAATTTGTTTTAGTTTCAAACTCGTATAATATTTACCAATAGATTCTTTGTGGGAACGACCCTTACTTTTCATTACTACATTAATTTGTGTTGCAGGAAGTTAATTTACTTTTATATTTGGTTGCAGGCACACTATTACCAAAGTAAAAGAAAGACTAAAGTGTCTCCATATGAAGTATAAAAAGGAATGAAGACTAAAGTGTCTCCATATAAAGTATAGAAAAGAATGAAGCCAAACTTGTCTTGAAAGTTTGGGGCTGTGTAGCTTACTATAAATCTCTGACAACAAAAGAAGAAAGTTGGGACTAAGAGCACTTAAAAGTGTGTTAGTGGGCTATGTAGAAAATTCTAAAGCTTATAGGCTACTAGAAGTTGACTCTAATGTGATTTTAGAATCAAGGGATGTTGAGTTCTTTGAGGATTTGTTTCTTAAAGACTCAATGGTAAATAAGGATCCATCAAATGGACCTACCCCTTCTCCAAGTGTTGAACTCTCAAGTGCTTTAAAAAGGCCAAGTGTAGACCCTCTAAGTGAATCTAGAAGGAGTCAAAGGAAGAAAAAATATCTGCCTTCAGATTTTATTTCTTCATAAGCTATTGTTTTCTTAGTTGAAGGCAATAGGGATACTATACTAAATAAAACTTCGGTTTTATAAAGTGTGGAGGAAGATCCTAAAACTTTTAGTGAAGCAATGAAATCAAAGGATATGACATTTTGGAGAGAAGCTGTACATGATGAAATAGACTCAATATTGTCTAACAATAGTTGGGTTCTAATTGATTTACCTCACGTGTCCAAAAAAATTGGTTATAAGTGGGTATTTCAAAGGAAATATGCCACAGATGGTACTATTCTAACTTATAAAGCAAGGCTAGTAGCTAAAGGTTTTAGGCAAAGAGGAGGAATCAATTACTTTGACACATATGCACCTATTGCTAAACTTACATTGGTAAGAGTACTTTTGGCTTTAGCTTCGATCTATAGCCTTCATGTATGCTAAATGGATGTAAAGACAACATTCTTAAATGACGATCTAGACGAAGAAGTGTTTATGGAACAATTGGAAGGCTTTGTGGTACTGAGAAATGAAAAGAAATTATGTAAACTAGTCAAGTCATTTTATGGCTTGAAACAGACACCTAAATAATGGCTTGAGAAATTTGAATCTATTTTACTCTCATATGGATTTAGATATAATAATGCCGATAAGTGCATTTATTATAAATTCAATAAAGAGTATGGTGTGATTATTTGTCTCTATGTAGATGACATGCTAATTATTAGTCATACATGTAAAGGTGTGATTGAAACTAAGAAGTGTCTTTCTTCTAAATTCAAGATGAGGGATCTCGGTGAAGTAGATACTATCTTAGGCATTAAAGTTAAGAAACATAGTGGGGAGTTTTACACTCTCTCAATCATATTACGTTAAGGAAATCTTGAAGAAATATCAACATTTGAATATGAAAGAGGAAAGTAAGTACTCCTTTTGATCCAACTTTAAGTTGTATAAGAATAAAGGCAGTCTAATTGTACAACTTGAATATGCTAGTATAATTGGAAGTATAATGTATGTAATGAGTTGCACTAAACTGGATATCTCATACTCAATGTGTAGACTAGCTAGATATACTAAAATTCCTAGCCAAGAACATTGGCAAGCTATTAAAAGAGTGCTAGGATATCTTAAGAAGATAAAAGATTTTGGACTCTTTTATAATAGCTTTCCAAATGTTCTTGAAGGATTTTTAGATGCTACTTGGATTACTAACATTAGTGACCAAAAACCCATAAGTGGTTTGGTATTCTTGCTTGGTGGTGGAGCTGTTTCTTGGGCTTCGAGGACAAAAACAATGATTACTCACTCTACCATGGAAGCTGAATTTTTAGCTCTATGCTCTGCTTGTAAGGAGGCTGAGTGGCTAAGGGATTTGTTGTTGGATATAGATCATTGGCATCGACCTATGCCTGTGATAACCTTGCATTGTGATAGTGAGTCTACTATGTCTAGAGCATTAAACAAAGTGTACAATGGTAAGTATATACATATAAGCTTAAGACATGCATTTATTAGAGAAATGCTAAATAAAGATGTAGTCTCAATTGTTTATGTAAGGACATATAACAATTTGGAGGATCCATTTACTAAACCTCTAGCAAGAGATTTAGTTAGTTCGACAACATTTGAAATGAGATTAAAATCTTTTAATAAAAATCACTAGCAATGGTAACCCAACCTTCTTTTAGTACTACTCCTAGATTGTAAGGTTTAAAGGGTAATAACAAATTGTTTAGTAGTTGTGAGCACTAAGATTGTGTAAACCATTCCAAGAAATTAGTCCTACAATTTGTTACTTTTAGGTGAGAAGGTTGAGAGAAATCTCTTAATTAAATTATTCTTGAGTGCTTGTTTAAGGTTATGTAAACATAGTTAGAATACTTTTCACCTATATGATCATTAAAAGTGGTGCCACTTCTAGCAAGAGTTTAAGGTAATCTCTTGTATATGATCTTGAACTAAGATGAGCAAATGGTCGATAATAGTGCTAAAATCGTAATGTGAATTAATTGAATGCTAAGAAGGTTCATATGTGCGATATGTCTGAACCTTTGTGAATGGTGGTTTAAGCAATGAGCCACCAATCATTTCCTTTGGATTTTGTGATATATTTGTACTATAGGATGGTTTAAGGAGAAAGTTACCTTCCTTTAGGCATGATTTCTTGTTTGTGTTGTGGTTTTTCTAATAGCACAAACTAAATGGGGGATTATTGGAAATTAGTTTGTGATATAAGTAGTTAAAGTCAAACTTGAAAATGAAAGGTTGCTTTTTTTCCAAGAGTTGTAAACTTGTCGTCAACAGATGTGACTATTTTGAAGGGTTGCTTCCTTTAAAAGAGTTGTGACTTGTCGTGAACAGATTTGACTATTCTGAAGGGTTGCTTCCTTTCCAAGAGTTGTGACTTGCCATGAATAGATATGATTGTTTTGAAAGGTTGCTTCCTTTCCAAAAGTTGTGACTTGTCATGAACAGACTGAAAATTCTATATATACGTGAGTTTTAGTCAAGATTAAAAAGTTTTGAACAATTCTACCAATACAATCATTGCATTCATAATTCTTGAAGAACATTCATGCTCTTGCAACTTGAATGTTCTTGTGTTCTTTGTATCCTAAAAGCAATTTGCCTTTAACTCAGTTTGTAAGTATAATGGGAGCAAATAACACTTTATGAAAAGTGTTATGTTTTGATCTCAAGTTCTCTCAATTATCTGCAATACCATTTAATTCGTTGTTCATCCTTTGTTTTGTGGACTTCCAACTCTATTCTATTACATTTACGAGTGTAACTGTCGCATATACACTAATCGTGAAGAGGAGAAATATATAGTAGCCGACAAGATAGTTAATTGGATTAGAGAGGCCTTAATTGCCAAAAATCTTCAGTCTTCTCTCTCTCCTAACATAAGATTTAGGTGGAATCTCTAATATGATTTCTCATGTTACTCTATTGGCTTCGTTTATTACTCTTTTGAACCTGTATATTCGGTTCTCATTTTGAACTCATTGTAATGTTGTTTCAGTTTTGTGTATAGTGACTGCATTTTTTTTTTGGGATGACTCCTTATTTAGTCTTTGGCATGAAAGATCACACGTCTTTCTTTTGTACAGCTACAACCTCACCTCACCTCACCTCCTTTCATGCTTCTCAGTCAATCTCATGTCAACACATACATTTATTGAATGTGAAATTTAGATATCCATATGGTTGTTAAGGTTCAGGAAAGCTCGTCAAGATCTTATCTCTTTTATGCTTGCGAAGTAAGTGTACTTTTTGACGATGGAAAAAGGTCTGTAGGTATTGTCGGTGTGCTTCATTATTAGTCTTTCACGTGAAAAACGTTCCGCGGAAATATATTGATTGATGAACTTTTCAGAAAAGGGAAAAGAAAAGGGTAAAAGGGGCTTATTCGGAAGAGAGTAGGCAGAGAAAATGCGTTAAGAGGGAGAGAGTGAAAAGTTTTTTTATCGGTTCGATTTTTATTCATTATTAAAATTTCAAACCACATGGTCTTTGACGTTAAAGTCCTTGTGTGGAAATATTGACTGATGAAGTTTCGTAGAGGCTCGCACCCCTCTCTCTAGTCTCTATATACTTAAAGACTAGAGATACAAAAACCTATTGTTACAAAAAATCAATATAAAAAACCCACTTAAACCCATAAAGGAAGATCAAAACGATGCCAAGAAAAATGAAAAGAATTTAAAGAAAAAAAGAACCTTATAAACCCAACAGTTGTGGGTAGCACGCGGATCCTTGACCTATCCAGCCAACAAACAAGAAAACCAATGATAAATGGATGGTGGGTTTTGTAAAACGGTGGAATCAACAAAATGGATTACTTGAGAAAAGGAGAACGCGGATTGTTCGTCGAAGAAATGGTCAGTGATTGCGATGAAGTTGCTCTTTTTAATTTCTCTTTCGAAGGTGAATCTCTTCAATATTGGTATATTCACCTGCTGATGCTGCTTTGGAGATTCTAAGTTGAATGAAGATCTTATTCGAGTTAGATGTGATAAAACCCTTAACTGCCCATTCTATACCCATAAAGTGTTTTTCGCTGATCAGATTGAAAACCTGAATTTGATAACCAGCCATGGAAAGCATACATATTCAATCATGCGGTCTACCAAGACATAAAATATCATCACAAAATTGAAGCATAATCAAAGAACTCGTAGATTATAAACACCCAAAAGCAAGAACTCGTAATAACATAAAAGAATAAAGTACAAACGTGAATAAGAACTGGAATCTATTTGTTATGACATGCGAGTACAGATCGCAGAGCAGAGTAGAGGCAGAGAGAAGAGAGATCGTAGCACAGAGACAGAGAGAAGAGAGAGTTTTCTTAAACGTCCGATGTTATAAACGTAAACAACACAAATTATAAATGTTAAAGTCTACCCGAAAAAGCTAAAGTGAGGGATTGTTTTTTAAACTCCAAATTTGAATTTCTCAAAAAGCTATATTTTAGTTTTTAAAAAAGCTATTTATATTTAAAAAGTATTTTTGAATTTTACAACTATATACTCATTTTTCTTAAAAATAGCTTTTGCTGTAGAAAAAAGTAGTTTTAATTTTCCCAAAAGCTCAACTAAATAGGCGCTTATTAATCTTCTAACCTCTCAAATTCTCATATTAATGGTATAAAATTTTCTTAAAATTAAAAGCTGCAAAGTAGGGGCTAAAAAATTAATCTATAACTGTCTATTTATTGCTCAGCCCATTGTAAAGACAACGGACAGCAAGGGACCACTACAATATATTAATTATTATAATATTTTAAATCATATAAAGCACAAATAAAAATACATCTAACCAAATCTTTTATATCGATTATAATATAAGTAAAACTAATATCAAAAATAAAACATATAAAAATCAAATAATATTATATAAATCGTAAAATAAACGTGAATATGCGTTTGTGAGAATTATGTGTAAAACATAAAGATAAACGAGACTAAAAATAGTCTTATTAATTAATCTGAAAATTTACCTGAAAAAGTATTTTTTTGAAAAGCTCCAAATTTGAGCTTCTCAAAAAGTTATATTTTATCTTCTAAAAATGTAATTTTTGTGAAAAAAAAATGATTTTGGATTTTACAGTCAAACACTCAGTTTTTTTAAAAACAACTTTTGCGGTAAAAAAGTACTTATTTATCTTTCAAAAGCTGAAACAAATTGACACTTAAAATTTTTAAAATTAAATGCTAAAAATTAGGGGCTAAAAAATGAACGTATAACTTTCTATTTATTGCTCAGCCCATTATAAAGACAACGGACAGCTAGGGACCACCACAACAGTGATGAATTGTATGAACCTCAAGAAAATTCCATCATCCCGCCCACAAAAATCCCAATATGTTATAAAACCAAAATTAAAACTTAAGAATATTTGGGAGAGGAGAATTCTTCTTATAAATTGGGATCACTTACATCAAGTTAACCCTTCTATTTATAGTACAAAATTTCTAATAAAATACTATTATGATAATAGGAGTGGTACACTAACTATTAAGTGGTGCATTTGGTGTACTAACAATTAAGTGGTGCATTAACAATTAGTGGCACACTTTATTATTTCTATCTTTTATAACACTAACTCTATTTTGTCTCGAAACCACATCATCTTATACATAAACAATCACAAAATAATCTTATTAAAAAAAAACAAAATAGAATAATTGAGAAAAAGATCCAAAGTTAGGCTGTGGACCATCTTATTAAGCAGGCAAAATCGAATCAGAATTGATCTTGCAAGGAGTTGACTCGACTTCTCCACGTTTTCTTTCTTTTTCTTTTTTTCTATTCTTTTGGATTTTTGTTCTTGAAGAGCAATCGTCAATAACATACGAGTCATAAAAAAAAAAGGTACTGTCAACATCCTGACAAAAACAAATTTCTACACGTCCTGATAAGTACGAAAACAAAATTATTTTATTTTTAATTAGTATAAAAATATAAAATTTATGTAATTTAAATTTTTTTAAAAATTCCTAACCATTAAAATTTTTAAAATTATATTTTAATCCATTATCTTAAAATTTAGTTAAAATAATGACAAAATATATGTCATAAAAATATTATATTTATACAAAATTAAATGCTACTTATATAACAATTCAACTCAATTTTTAAATTTGAGTTGAATACTTCGAAAAATTATTTTTTCAAAAAATCGAAAAATATAATAAATTTTTATAAGATTTATTGAATGACAAGAGAGTTTTAATCTTTTATGCGTTTCAAATGTGATCGATCAGGTTTAGATATATGCTTAAGAAACTTCTAAATGTGATTTCCCAGGATTGGAGACACACCGAATTAATTAAAAATACGAAATTTATAAAATATTACGTGTGTTCGTGATTTATCCAATCCTAGCATCTGCAAGTTGCAATATTATATATTGAAAAAATATCTGGGTTTTTTAAGAGGTTTAGCCATGTAGGTATGCTTTATTGCATATTATCACATCGCTTCATTAAATGGATCGATCAGTGACCAGACAAGTTAAAAATTCATGTTTGGAGATTCTCGGTCACATTACTTGAGGGGAGCTAACAGGTATTGGACATTTCCTAGAAAATTGAGGTCTTGATTATACAAAGTTTCATGGGATTCGATTCTGTTTCTCCCTAGAATAGTGCAAGTTTTGGTGGTGCCTTCCATGTGCACGGTTTTACAAGAAGACGATGTTGCGAAGGAGGAGATCAACCTGTTAGACTATTTTATGTCCCATGTAATTTATCGTATTGAGTCCTATGAAACGCACCCAAGATAATGATTATTGGGTATTATTGAATGGGTCTCAACTGGGTCACAGACCTTTTTCCTCTCTCTTCCTCTTACCAAAGGACGTGTCCTTTGGTAATGATATATAAGTTGCAAAACTTATGAAATAAATAATTCTGAACCATTGAGGAATTTGCTAACGAAAGAAGACGAGAGGAAATAAAAGCATTTAACAACATCGACATCTAACGAACACAAGATCATGGATACGGGTACGCAAATCGAATCGATCCTATAATAGTTTTACACAACCATGACCTATGCCTTGTGGGGAAGTTTTTTGAAAAAAAGGACAATTAACTTTGAGGCTATGGACAGAACATTATTGAATTTATGGAGGCCGATCCTAGGGGTGCATATCAACCCGATTGATGAGAATCTTTATCTCATTCAATTGTTTTCGTATTGTAGATTTGAAAAGGATGATAGGAGGTGGCCATTGGTCATTTAATAATTGCTTTCTACTTATTCATCATTTACAGTGAGAGGAAGATCCAGCTCAGGTCGATTTTCATTATAGTGATTTCTGGGTTCAAGTTCTCGATATTCCATCATGATTTGTATCGGAAAACTGGCCAAAAGTTTGGGAAATCTCATGGGTTCATTTCTTGAATACGATGCAATGCCTTGTAAAGCTTCATAGCAAAGGTATGTTCGGATTCGATACAAATTGGACATCAGACAGTCACTTATGAGATGGAAAACCATTAGCAAACAAGGGGAGAATAAAATGGAGATGAGATTTCGATATAAAAGAATTCCACTGGTTTGTTATGTATGCGGTATTGTTAAGCATAGTGAGATAAACTGTGAGTAACTTTTGGATTTTCCGGAACGAGACTAGTCGGAAGAAATAAGAGCGGAGTTTAAGGGCATAAACGGTGGTGGAATCAACAGATAGAGGAGTAATCTAAACGGATCAACAGGAGCGATGTCATTGCCTACAATCACGGATACTTGAATTTCAAAAAATAAGGATAAGATGCCATGCAGAATCCATAATAATTATACTTCCTATTCTAAGAGTTTCCAGTTTAAGTCCATTACTAAAGGGTCAACGAAGTCTATAGACCAAAATGAAGTATTGGGCCCAAATGAAAATCTAAGCTAAAACATGTCAAAAGAAAAAGAAAATTCAGTTATGGAAATTAATGAGAATAAAAAACGCCCAGGCAATGAATTTCCAGTAAACAACGATGGGAAACAGAATAGTGGTGAAGCTTTTTCTTTGTTTAAACTCACATCTTCCATTGAAAACTCAATGGCGGGACTTGCTAGGCAAGCCTACCGAGACCAATGATTGGCCTAAGTTGGAACTGTCAGGGATTAAGGAATTCCTGTGCAATGTTAGCTCTTAAAGAGCTTGTTCGTAACAATAAATTGGATGTTCTTTTCTTAATGGAGACACTTGTCCATTCAAATAAGATTGAGGAAATTCGGATTCAATTGCGGTTTGATTTATATTTTACAGTTGATAAGATTGGTAAAAGTGGTAGGTTAGCTGTATTATGGAATAATTCTTGTAGTGTTTCAGTTACGGGTTTTTCTAATAACCATATTGACATGGAGATTGAGGAGCTTCATAAGCCAAAGTGGAGGCTGACGGGTATTTATGGTTTTCTTAGCTCGAATAATAAACGAAACACATGGGAATTACTGCGAGCCCTTAATAGAAGGTGTTCTTTATCATGGGCAGTTTTTGGAGATTTTAATAATTTGTTATTGGTATAAGATAAAGTAGGTGGGGCTGATTATCCTTCTCGTCTCTATGAAGGATTTAGAACTTGTATTGATGACTGCAATCTGAAGAATATTCCTCTCTTGGGATTTGGCTATATATGGGTAAGGGGTTGAGGTACTGAGGATTTCATTATGGAGCGTCTGGATCGTCTTTTTGCAAATGAGGCATGGACTAATATTTTCCCCTATTATCTGGTTAGTGCTTACTATGATCACTTTCCTATTAAATTTATTGCTTTACATGTTTGGCCTTGTAAAATAGATGCCAGGTTTAAATTTGAAAATAACTGGTTCATGGAAAATGATTTTTTTGAGGTGTTTGAATTATCCTGGCCTGTTGGAGAGGGTTTAAATATTATGGAAAGATTGAAAGGTTGTTATAATATGCTTGAAACCTGGAATAGGGGATTGGATGATAATTTTTAGGAAAAAAATAAAAAAATTAAAGATGATTTGTTGAAGGCAAGGAGTGAGGGTACAGATGATGATCGGGTTTCTATATTGAAAAGGGACTTGACCAACACCCTTATTCTGGAGTCAGTTTACTGGAAGCAAAGGGCCAAATTATTTTAACTCAATTTTTGTGATGCTAATACCCATTAGTTTCATAAGCAAACTATGGATAGGAAACACATAAATCATATTCCTGTGCTTTTGGATAATTCGGGTACTCCTCAAACAAGCCATGAAGCAATGAGTTCGATACAGCAGGGTTATTTTCAAAATCTTTACTCAAATTCTGGAGGTTTTGGTTTTAAGAATTTTGACATGATTTAGCAACTGGTAAGTGAAGAAGACAATGCTAGTTTAACGACCCCTTTTCAACTGGAAGAATTTAAGAAATCTGTCTTTCAAATGCACCCTGAAAAAGTTCCTGGACTAGATGGCCTCAATTTGGGTTTTTTTCAAAAATGTTGGCATATTATTGGAGATGAAATTTTTAATCAATGCACCAGTTGGCTTAATCAGGGTGAGTTTCCTTCTAATCTTAATGATTCGATTCTTGTTTTAATTCCTAAAAAAGATAAGCCTAATTCGATGAAAGATTTAAGCCTTATTGCTTTATGTAATGTGCTGTATAAAATAATCTCAAAAGTTCTGGCTAGCTGTTTGAAATCCTAAATTAATTTCACCGATGCAGTCTGCTTTTGTTCATGGTAGACTTATTTTGAATAATATCCTCATGACTTTTAAGATTATCCACTATATAAAGGGAAAGGGTAGGGGTAAATTTGGTGATGTTGCCATTAAAGTTGATATAAGCAAAGCTTATGATCGGGTAGACTGGAATTACTTACAATTCATTTTGATTAAATTGGGCTTTCATCCAAAATGGGTGCATTGGATTATGCTTTGTCTTAAGACTGTTGCTTATTTGGTTTGCTTAAATGGTCATTTGCTGAATATTATTCTGCCGCTTAGAGGGTTAAGACAGGGATACCTCCTATCTCCTTATCTTTTTATTTTATGTGCTGAGGGTCTTTCAACTCTCTTCAGATAAGTAGAAGCTAGGGGATCTCTTCATGATTGTATTATTAGAAATGGGTGCCCAAGTGTGTCGCACTTATTATTTGTTGATGACAATTTTTTCTTTTCTAGAGCATGTTCAGGAGAGAGTCAAGTGGTGAAAAATATTTTGACTATCTATGAGAATGCTTCTGGTAAAGCCATTAATTTTGAAAAATCGGGGATTTTTCAGCTCAAATACGAAGCCTGATGTTCGGACTAATATTAAGAGGGAGCTTGGAGTGGAAACTCCTATTGATCATGGACAATGTTTGGGCTTGTCCTCTTTAATTGGGAGAACTAAAAAGCATGTTTTCTCATTTATTAAAGACTGCATTCACAGACGGTTACTTAGTTGGAAGAATAATTTTCTTTTAAGAGCGGGCAAAGAAGTTATTATTAAAACAAATTTTCAAGCTATTCCCTTATACTGCATGAGTGTTTTCATGATTCCGCAGTCTCTTTGTAATGAATTACAATAGATGATGAATTCTTTCTGGTAGAGATCAAAGGATGATAATAGGTCTATTCGTTGGGCTAATTGGAATAGGTTGTGTGTCCCAAAGAAATTTAGAGATTTAGGCTTTTGAAATCTTCACTGCTTCAATTTAGCACTTCTTTGCAAACAAGGCTGACGTTTTATTAATTACCCAGAATCTCTTCCAAGTCATATTTTCAAATCTAAATATTTTCCTGATGAGGATTTTTTAAAAGCTTCTGAAGGGTCTCACCCAAGCTTTGTATGGAAGAGTATTTGTGATGGAAAAAAGTTGTTTACTGAAGGTATTCGGTGGAGAATGGGAAAAGGTGAAAGGATAAGAATTTTTGAAGACTCATGGTTGAATGATAATGACAATTTCTTTATCAAGTCAGCTCCTCTTGATGGTATGGAGAACATGCGGGTTAGTAAGCTTCTTTCAGATAATGAACAGACTTAGGATATGAATTTAATTAATGAAAATTTTGCTCCGTTGGGTGCAGCTTAATGAAAATTTGGAATAGTTCACTCCCTCCTAAAATTAAAGATTTTTCTGGTGAGTTTTTAGGAATTTTTTGCCATGTAAAACACAACTTGCTACAAGGGGTGTTCCTATCGATACACACTGCCCGAGATGTGGACTTGGAGAAGATGAAAACCAAGTGTTATTCAATTGTGTTTTTACTACAAACACTTGGCATATTAAAGGCGTGAATTTTTCTAATACTCATGCAATGGATATCATTTGGGGCATTTTTAAGGATCTTATGGAGCTTATGGTACCATAGAAATGTTTTTATTTGGCAACAAAAATATGTTTCTTGCACTAATGTGATTTCTTTGGTAGATAACTATATTACCTCTTGGAACAAAATCATGTTGCCTTGAGGGAAAGTTTCATCTAGTGCTCCTGCTGTCCCACCTCAACAAAAATGGAAGAAACCAGCCCCATCTTGGATGAAATATAATGTTGACGCTGCAATTTTCTTGGAAGCCTCAAGCACAAGTTTGGCTGCTATTTTACGGGATGAAAATGGTAACCATATTGAAGCTTTTTGTAATTTGATTACTATGTAGGTGCATCTTGTTGTTGTTGAAGCTTTGGCCTTGAAGGAAGCTTTATCTTGGCTTAAAGATAAGGGCATGAATAACATTGAGGTTGAAATGGATTGTTATGAACTTTTTTGTCTAGTTTCGAGAACTTCATTTTCAGACACTGAATTAGGGCTTATTGTGTCAGATTGTATTGATTTTGAAAATCATTTTATTTCTTTGTCCTTTAAATGGACGTATAGGGATGCTAATAAAGCAGCTCATTGCATTGCTAGGGCGGCTCTATTACAAGCTCACTATGTTTCTTGGTCTAGTCCTCCTAGTTGGCTAGATGAAGTTTTATCTGTTGATTCTTGTATTCTTACAAGCTTTGAGATTGGAGGATGTTAGTTTGGGTATACGAGAGAGCCTATTGGCTCAGGGTTAGATTCATCATCTTTCTCTTTCTATGTTTTGTGCTAGTTTTTTAATAATAATATTACTACTTATAAAAAAATATTGCATATTATTAAATCTCTCAAAATTTTACGTATTAACGAGATTTTTATTAGGTGGTATTGTTATTTTTGAAATAGATAATCTATGATTTAACTTAATTGTCTTAAGAACCACCGTATATTTAAACAAATTTCTTTATTGACAAATTCACACTATTTATAAGCATATTCACCAATTACGTCAGAACATGTCATGATTAACATTTAGGATTAGTTTGAGAAGTAAGGAAAGAGGGATTGAAATCTTGATTGATGCATATATTGTTGGCCCCAAATTTTTCTTGGAAGTTAGAACTATTATATGTGAAATATTGGAAGTTAAAAGTTGGAAGTTATAAGTTGAAACATATTCACTGAGTATGATTCAGTGTTTTAGCCATAACTTTTTCTCTAGTTATCCAAATGAGATGATATTTGATTTGGAGTAAATTAGAGGCATAGTGCTACAAACTATATGATGAAATCGAGTTTTAATTCAGTCTCTAAGAATATCAATTTTCGGATGAAAGTTGAGTACATAATATTGTTTCAGTATAAGAACAGTTCGGAAAAGTTTGAGATATGACTTTCAAATTTTCCAACCAAATTGAATGATTTTGATGTCATTAGAAAATTGAGACAATGAGGAACCTTTTTTTTTCTAGAAGGAAGTGTTATCAAATTCCTTCAATTACCTAATCAAAAAAGGTCTTGATATTTGGAAGAAGTTAGGCAATGACTTAAGTGAATTTTAAGGTCTTAATAGAATATTTTTGTGGAGTTAATTAGCATGTTAATATGAGTAAGGTTTTATGACATGGGTTAATTGAATTATAGTGTCAAGGAGGTAAGATTGCATGAGGGGCAAAATTGGCAAGTCACTTAAGCATTTAAGTTACAAGGCATATAAGTAAGGGCAAAATGGGCATTGTTCAATCATTAATGGTATAAAAGGAAGAAGAAAAGAGTGTCTTACATTTAGAAGGAGCAAAAAAACGTGAATGAAAGGAGAGAAAGAGAGATAAGCACGAAAAAGAGAGAAAGGAGAGAAAAAGAAGAAAAAGCTAGGATTTCTCCATTTCTTGGTTCTCAAGAGGGATTTTGAAGTTTATTCAAGAAGGAAAAAGGAAGAGAAGGATGAGAGCTTCCATTATAGCCAACAAACTCTTCATTTGGTGAAGGATCAAGGAAATCAAGAGAGGCAAGAGGAGCAAGAGTAAAGGCTTTTGAGCAAGGTTTTCAAGAAAGGAAATTTAAGATGGGTTTCATGTTTATAATTGGATAATGAGCCAATACATTTTCCCTTTTAGTCAAGAAAATAAAAATAATTTTTCATTGCTTTATAATTGTGGCAATTGTTGCTTTTGAAATGATTTGTGAAATTGCTACATGTTTTAGTGTATGAATTTTGGATAATGAATTGTGATATGGAAATGATTATGAAAAGGCTTTATGTTTGTGAAATTAAGTTTCAGAAATGCATATGAAATATGTCATACTCATGAAAAACAAGTTTTAAAAAATGTGTCATTTGGGGCAATTGGTTTTCAAGTCATGAATTACATGTTATGTGGGTTTATGGTGGTCTGTTCTGTCAGTCAAGTGCACTTGTCTAAAGGCTTCTCCTGCCTGCCCGCTAGTGGCATGGAGATCCTTCACGGATTTTCATAAGTTCACAGCTACGCAAGACCATTTTGTGGGATTGCAATAGTATGTTCTGTTCACAGCTACACAGGACCCTTATAGGAAATGGGTAGTACGTTTTGTTACAGATCCACCCAAATCATTTATGATGTTCTTATGTGTTTATGAATTGTGAACAAGTTGAAAAATGCATAAATTGTGTTGTTGTGATTTTGATTACATGACAAGAA
>JAOSBK010000206.1:1393100-1411193 GCA_027568895.1 Erythroxylum shatona | reverse complement strand
TGAGTCGATGTCTTCAACCAGTGAGTGGTTTAGGAGAAGCGTTAAGCTAGTGAGGCTTAACCAGGTCATAGTTTCCTCCAGTATTCCCTGTGTCACCCTATAACGGGATGGGTAGGGCCCATCTCGACCTTGATTCCCAAATGATAAAGGACGGCGCTGCTGAGCTCTGTTTTTGTTTTTGCCAAGAAACACATTTTCTTTCTTTTTTCTTTCCTTTTTGAAGAATTAACATATATAATCATTTATTTTACATGAATTTCAGAATAGTTATTAGAAAACATAATATTTACACTTATGAGGTTGTCGGCTGCCGAACAAATAGTTATCACAACACAAAAGTCATCCTAGCTTAGTTAGTTCCGGTCATGAATACAACATTCCATCTTAACACAATAGAGACTTCTTCTGAACTATGTAAGAGTTACTGCAATATGTATGACAGGAGACTAAAGTAAGGAAAATAAGAAGAGATATTAATCATTTTTATTATCAATATCAGGTTATATTAAGGATTATCATTAAATCTCTTCTTATAGTTATGAATGAGCTCACCAAAAATATCTAAAAAAATGAGACTTTGATTATGTTATTTGCTGATAACATTGCTTTAATAGATAAAACAAAAGAGGATACTAGTATAAGTTAGAATTTTGAAGGAATATGTCATAGTCGAAGGGTTTTAAATTGAGAAGAACTAAAATTGAGTACTTATAATATAACTTTTTAGGACATGAGATTGTATCCATTATGGAGATAAAGATTAGTTCAGAAGTTATACCACCAAAAGATTATTCTAAGTACCTTAAATCTATCATCCAAATTAATGACAAGATAGACGAAGACATAGTTCACAATATTAAATCAAAATGGCTTAAATAGAGAGATGTATAAGGAATTTTATGTGAACAGATAATACCACATAAGTTTCTACCATTTAGCTATTAGGTGAACCACCTTATATGGAGCAGAGCGTTAGTCTATCAAATAAGTATATAATCATAAGTTAAAGGTGACAAAGATGAGAATGCTTCGTTGAATGTGTAACTTTACTAGATGAGAAAATGCTATAGATGTGAAGAAAAAAGACAACTTGTAGTTGGCTAACATTGATGGTAAATTAAGGTAGATAAAGCTTAAATAGTACGAACATATTAAGAAGAGACATCATGATGTCCCAATAAAAAGATTATACTTGACTTGTTAAAAAAGGAGAGAAGGATTTAAGAAAAACTAGGGGAGGTAATTAAGTGCCTGTTTGGTTCAGCTTTTGGAAGGTGAAAAAGCACTTTTTTCCACCGCAAAAGCTATTTTTAAGAAAAATGAGTGTTTGGCCCTAAAATTCAAAAGCACTTTTCTAATAAAAATAGCTTTTTTAGAAGCTAAAATACAGCTTTTTAAAAAGCTCAAATTTGGAGCTTTTAAAAAAAGCTCCTCATTTTAGCTTATGCGGGTAGACTTTAGGTTTATAATTTCCGACGTTTACGCTTATAATGTCCGACGCTTAAAACCTCTCTAGAAACCAAAATTCAATCTCGCTCTTCTCTATGCCTCTGCTCTATGATCTGGTCCATTCTCTCTTCTCTCTGCCTCTGCTCTGCGATCTACGCTGTTGTGCCTTAACAAACAGGTTCACTTCATTAACGTTTGTACTTTATTATATATAATTTTTAAGATTTATTCTTTTATGTTATTACGAGTTCTTGCTTTTGGTTATTTATAATTTACGATTTCTTTGTTTATGCTTCGATTTTGTGATGGTAGTTTATGTCTTGATAGACCGCATGATTGGCTATGAATGTTTGCCATGGCTGGCTATCGAATTCAGGTTTTCGAAGACGAAGACTTGCAAACAGAGAAGGAGATCGGTTCTCTGGTCAAAAGCTACCCCAGCGTCCGCGTTCTTCGTCAAATGCACTCATATATCCTTGCAAATGTGAGGAGATAGAGCACGCTAAGAAGGTGTTTGAAGAAATTACTGATAGGAATTTGGTTTCTTGGAGTGCCATGATAAGTGGGTATGCGAGAGTGGGAATGGTCAATGAGGCTTTAGGTTTGTTCAAAGAAATGCAGAAGGTAGGTGTTGAACCGGATGAAGTTTCAGTTGTTAGTGTGATTTCTGCGTGTGCTGCTATTGGGGCGTTGGGAGAAGGATGATCAATATGGATCTGCAGCTTAGTACATCATTGGTTAACATGTATGCCTAGTGTGGTTGTATTGAAAAAGTAAAAGAAATTTTTTATGAAATGCCAGTCAAAGATAGTAAAGCTTGGAGCTCAATGATCAACGCATTTGCCATTCATGGTCTTGGAGGGGATGCAGTGGAGGCATATACTAGAATGGAGGAAGCAAAGGTAAAGTATTACAGAAAATTATATAATTGTTGCAAACGTTTATGCTTTAGCTTCACAATGGGAGATGATAAGCCATGTGAGGAAATAGATGAAGGAGACAGGCATTAAGGCTGTGCCACGGTGCAGCTCCATTGAGGTTGGTGGTTTAGTGCATGAGTTTGTACAGGGTGGCTGGTCACATCCTGAGGCACAAGAAATAAAAGAATTTTTGAAAGATGCATATGTGGCAATTCATGACACTGGGCACAAACTAATAGTATCTTCTGAATTACCCAATGTGGGTGAAGAAGTGAAAGAGGATGCGCTATATGAGCATAGTGAGAGGTTGGCAATTGCTTATGGCATGTTAAAGAACAAAGCACCAGCTGTAATTAGAATAATGAAGAATTGTGTGAGGATTTTCATGAAATAGCAAAGTTTCTCAGTAAAATTTATGAACTAGAAATTATTGGTAATGTATATCTTGCATTCTCATTGCACTTTAGTCATATCTTTCAAGCCTGTGGTTGTCCACCAAATCTTCCCCTTCCTCCCTGTTCCTCTTTGATTTGTTAGGCTGGAATGGAGTTAAAGCTATAATTTTAACCTTTGATTGAAGATCTTCAATGCAGCAGTTTTTCATATTCAGACTTGTGGGCGCACATATAGTCTTTCAAGCATCTAGATCTTAGAACTCGTATAAGAACACAAAGTGTTGTACAGCTATGAGAAACTTAATTTGATTCAAAGGCAAACAACTTCATTATTCATTAATAACTAAAGTGATCAATATCAATGTAGCTTTCTCGAATAGGGAATAGGAGAGCTTCGTGTTTCTAGTATGATAATTAGCCCAAGTTAAACCCTCTTGACACGTACCTTTCCATCAGATCATCCACCGAGGACCTTACTATATTAGAGATAATTCTTCAGAGTATTACGAGTTATTGTAAATAACATCCTATCATACTCTACAAACCGTAATGAGGAGGACATAATTTTATGGGATGCCAATTCTTTGAATAATTTCACTAACAAATCTACCAATAAGGTTCTACTCTACCTCCATTTAATAGTTCAATTATTGCATTTCTAAGACAAGCTTAACTATGTGATTTGGCTATCAAGCAGAAGTAGAAAACTAAGCATAAGCTTCACTTCTTGAACTTGTCCTCTTTATATCCCCTATAATAATAACGTGAAAAGTCATGATCATATTTTATACGAGTGTAGCTATTGTAAAGACATCTATAAACCACTAATTCACCTTTGCCTTACGGACTGGAACGGCCTTGCATGGCAAGAAACCATTCAATGGGCTCTTATTCTTCTACAGAAATCTTGTTATTGTAGTCATATTACCATACTCAAGTTGTCTCTCGGTTATTGCATTTATGGCTTACGGAATGAGAGAAACAAGTAGGATATTTTGGATGAAATATAAAATATTGGAAATCGAGATATGACCTTTTAATTACTTGTTAAGCAAGTTTTATATATAATAAAATTCTCAATACCTGCTAGTATACGAATCGTATCTTATAAAATAAGAGGTTACTGTAAACATAATACATTTATATTTTAAATATCATTTATAAGCATAAATAATTTTTATTACAAAATAAAATATAGTTAAAATTAATTAAAGTATTTTTTATTTTTATATTGTCAAACAGTTTACTGTATGAAACTCTTTCAAAAAAGTTGTTATTTTAATTAACAGCCAAACAGTGAACTGACTTCTTAAAAAAGCTCTTCTCAGAAAAACTCTACTGATATAAACTCTACTAATATAAACTCATCCGAGCAAGCAGTTAGTCTTTCATATGACGTCTTTCCTTTGTACAGCTACACCGAACCTCACCCCCTTTCACGTTCTCAGTCAATCTCAAGTCAACACATAACATTTATTGGATATGAAATTTAGATATCCATAAGGTTGTTAAGGTTCAGGAAATCTAGTCAAGATCATATCTCTTTTATACTTGCGAAGTAAGTCCCCTTTTCGACAATGGAAAAAGGTCTGTAGCTATTGTCGGTGTGCTTCACTGTCCATCCATGTTGTAAATAATAAAAAACAACATTTACAATTATTTTTCATCAATTACTCATTAATCATATAATTAGTTCCTTATATTATACTTTGGTTTGGTGCGTTTATGTTATAAATTATTTAGTTATACAAATTAATGAAATGAGCAAGATTAAATGGTAAAAATTCCAGCTTCTTGTTTTCGTCTTCCACTATTAGTCTTTGACGTGAAAAACGTTGCGCGTAAATATATTGATTGATGAAGCTCCAAAAAAGGGGAAAAAAAAAGGGTAAGAGGGTCTATTCGGAAGAGAGTACGCACTACACAGAGTAAATGCGTGAAGAGGGAGCGAGCGAAAAGTTTTTTTATCGGTTAGATTCGTATTCATTATTAAAATTTCAAACCACTTGGTCTTTGACGTTAAAGTCCTTGTGTGGAAATATTCGTAGAGGCTCGCACCCCTCTCTCTAGTCTCTATATATGTAAATAGCACCTTACAAGAACCATAAAACCCAACACCTTTCTTCTATAACTCTACTTTCACCATATTCGAACTTGGATGGAAAATCAAAGATACGTGACTCTGCTTCTGATAATACTCATGATTGCAAGTTGCAGATCAGTGGAGGCAAGAGCAACGGTTACTCCGAAGAAGACTACTGGTGGCTTATTCGTGCGAGAACTTGGATATACCAAATCAAAAGAGTTCGTGAACGTGTCCAAGCCAAAAGCACCATCAGGACCAAACGGAAGAGGTATAACTTCGAACTTAAAACTTTCGCAAAATTTAAGTATATTTAAGATTTTCGAGCTCTAAGTTCTGAGATTAAGTTTGAATCGACTCAGGCTCTTGTTTACATTCTTCTTCAAGTTTTGAATACGCAGTCTGTTTACCAAAGCGAACTGCAACAATCTTCGCAGCGTATTAATTCTAATTGTAGTTTGATCGTTATAAATTATGCAGATGCCTAACTTGTAATTGGGTATTTTTATAAATTATGCTTATTTAAAATCATCATAATAATTAAAGTCCTTTTCCACAAGAGAATTTGAATGGTTCCAAAATTGATAAGAAATACTTTTGATAAAGTATCTTTACAAGTGTTCAAAAGTTAGGCATGATTAGACACATGTCAAGTCAGTACAAAATTTCAATATTTATTTCACATTAAATCTTAATTTAAACGTACAAATTTATATTTACCTTTAAAAAAGCTTAAATAAGTTTTTAATGTTATTATTTATTTAGAATATGTTTTAAAAGTAAAATTTACTAATAGCAGGAAAGTAAATGCATAATAAGAATAAGTATTTATCAATACTAAAAAATTAAGAGATTGTTATTAAATTTTTATTTATCATAATAAGAACAAGTATTTATCAATAGTAAAATATTAAGAGTTGTTATTAAATTTTTATTTAAATAAAAATATTTTTCAAATATATGTTCATATTAAGAGTTAATCTATACATTTAAAAATGTTAAAATTGTTTAATTTTTTTATTAAGTGCATTCATGTTTAGAAACGAAAGATTGGTACCTCTATAAGAGATTATGTATATATTATAGGATATTATTTTATAAAAGAATAAAATTAAAGAAATTTTATATATATGTTTATTTGAGTTTATTTTTTTAAAATATTATATTTATTAACATTTTATTAATGTGACTAATGGTTAAAAATGGTAATGTATTGAATCAGGGCCGCGTTCTCCCAGGCAAAATTAAAACGGTGTTAGGACGGATTGATTTTACTGCCGACAGAGGATTTGAAGACTTATATTTGAAGAAGTTATGTAACTCTTCATTTTTGTCAAAATAATCTTCATGTAAAGTACAAGAGGATGACACTTTACTTGTATAACTATTAATCTTTATGTAATTTATCAGTCATATAACCCTTTAGGAGGCTTTATTATACTGTTATTCGTTATTATTGGGGATGTTGATCTTTAAATTGTTTGAAGTAGCGAACATTAATGGACTTATTTTTTCATAATAGTAAATATTATTTTACTAGACTAAGTGCTGTAATATGCAATAATAGTTAATATGCAATAAAGATAAAGATTCATATATATTACAATAAAAATATCAAGGAGTTACTTTTTAAATTTTGCCTAAATAAGAATTATGTTATAAATAGATGTGAAAATTAAGGATTAATTTATAAACTTAAAAGCATTAGAATTTATTTAAATTTTCATTCAAAATTTTAAGAGTTAATTTCTATATTATACCTTTAGAGACGAAAGTTGTCAAGCTTTTCTGGTTATCACCTTTCGGTGAATGCTTAAGAGGTTAAAAATATAGAATCTTGTTTTACTAAATTAATGAAATTTAGATGATTTTCTTATTAATTGCTCATGTAAAAATAAATATTAAAGTAAAGGATTAATTTATGAATTGAAAATTGTTAAGAATTTTAGTTTATCCTCATATTAAAGACAAGGTTGGCAATGGTGCTATTACTTGACTTTGGTATGATAATTGAATTATCTCGAGTCCACTTATTCTCGACCTTCAGGCCCATCACTTGAGAAATAGAATTCCCCACAATCTTAAGGTCTCATCTTAGCTTTGCAATGGCCAATGGAGTGGGAGTTTATGAGTTTTTTATTCTTTGCTTAAGTTCTTTCCTCCTCGAGTTAATGTACTGATTGATGATTCTATCATTTGGTCTATTGATCCGAATAGTAAATTCTCTCATAAATCCTGTCATCAACTTCTTACAAGGTATCATAGTTTACTCTTTTATGACAAAATTCCATATACTTGAAAGCATATTTCATTTCGTGGCTTGCGATTAAAAACAGTCTTAGAACTAAAAGTAGATGACATAATACGGTAGATGCAACCTTTGTTTTATGTAAAATGGCAGTAGAAGATAGAAATAATCTCTTTTTTCTTTGCAATTTATCTGGAGCAATCTAGAGTAGGGTCAGCATTTGCTACCTGATCACAACTATTTTTATACTTAGCATCAATCTCTTAATTGGGCCTCAAGTAATTCTATACATTGTATGCCTAATGCCGCTCTTGTTAAAACTACCTTTACTATTTCTACTTAATTTCTTTGGAAGGAGTGAAACCCTCACATATACATTAACCTTGAGGAGAAATACATAGAAGCTGACAAGATAATTAATTGAATTAGAAGAGCCTCAATTGCCAAAAATTCTCGAGGCCTTCTCTGTCTCCTAACATGAGGTTTACGCGGAATCTCTGCTATGATTTTTCATGTTACGGCTTCATTTATTACTCTTTCGAACCTATATGTACCATTCTCGTTTTGAACCTGTATATACCGTTCTCGTTTTGAAGTCATTATAATATTGTTTTAGTTTTGTCTAATGCATTATTTAATTTCAAAAAATATGTTTTTGATGACTCCTTAGCTTTTGGAGTCCAAATCTTTTGTTCAATTTTATGGTATTTTATTGTGTCTAGTGAATCTCAGTCATTCATTTATATGAGCTCCACGTTTATTTATGTGAAGCCCACGTGAAACCTACATAAATAAATGACTGAAGTTTACTGGACATAATAAGACACCATAAAACTGGACAAAAAATCTGATCAGTAACTTTTGATGTGAAAGATCTTACGTCTTTTCTTTGTACAGCTCCAACAGAACTTCCACAACCCCCCCTTTTCAGGGTTTAAATCACCTTTCATTCTTTTCAGTTGTCAAATCACCTGTGCTGTACACTTTATTCTAATAACATCTCATCTATCTATGTGCTCTTTAATCCAATAGCATCCAATCTATTTAATTTTTTTCTCTCTCAATTATTATATGGTTAAATGTTGTTTAGTACCGAAAAAAGAGCGCAGATGATTTGAATCTGCTTCTCAGTCAATCTCAATTCCCGAAGATGTTATTTTGCTGCTTATTACATATACACGCTCTTCCAAAGCATATGGTTTACACGCTCTAAGACAAAGCTCGAAGAATCATTTCCTTGGTTACAGTTTTTTTTTTTTTCCTTTCTTGTTTTAGTTCTATCATAAATATTAGGCTCAGGAAAGTTAGTCAAGATCTTTATCTCTTTTATACTTGGGAATTAAGTCCCCTTTTTGACAATGGAAAAAGGTCGGTAGCTGTTGTCGGTGTGCTTCATTGTCCATCCATGTTATAAATAATAAAAAATAATATTTACAATTTTTTTCACCGATTACTTATTAATCATATAATTAATACCTTATATTATAATTTGGTTTGGTGCATCCATCTTGTTATACTATATATATATATATATATATATATATATATATGGTAAGTTTTTGTTATAAATTATTTAGTTATACAAATTAATGAAATGAACAAGATTAAATGGTAAAAATTCCAACAATTTGTTTTCGTTTTCCACTGTTAGTCATTCGTGTGAACAACTTTGCGCAGAAATATATTGATGAAGGAAGTTTCGTAGAGATTTGTTCCTAAGATTATAGGTTTAAATAATAAAAATAATTTTTTTATAAAATATAAAATAATAAATGCGTACATGATAACTGTTATGAATGAGCCAATGAATCGATAAGGCCCATTATGAATGAGCCCATGGGGCCTGTTTTGCACAATGTTAGCACAAGATATATACGAGGAATCGCAAAAAGAAAATGGCATGAAAATGGTTATGCAGATTTACAGTCACGATTATTGCTTCACGCTATCATCCTTGCGGACAAGGATGTTTTCGAGGGGTCGGTAATGTTATGAATGAGCCAATGAATCGATAGGGCCCGTTATGAATGAGCCCATGGGGCCGGTTTTGCATAATGTTAGCACAAGATATATACGAGGAATCGCAAAAAGAAAAGGGCATGAAAATGGTTATGCAGATTCTCTCTCTTTCTCATCTCGATTCTCTATGTTTCCTCTTCTCATCCCTTTCTAGTTAATCTTTCTCTTAGTTGCTACATATTTTCCTTTAAAGAACACTTTATAATCCACTGTTTAATCAATATCAGTCCACCAGATATTTCCCTGTTGCTCTGTATTTGGCTTGTATTCTCTGTTTATACTAGCGTTCACAACAATAACCTTCCTTAGATTTTGTAAAGAGAGAAGCCTTGTATACTAGGTAAAAGTACAAAAAATATGTGTACATTATTACCCTTTTACAATTTGGCAAAACAAAGAGCCAGTGTGGATAGAATATATGGACTTTTCCTTCTTTTTTTTCCCTAAAGGCTCACACCCCTACGAAACTTGTAATTGCAGGCAGTAGGTCAGTGAAGGCAAGAGCAATGGCTACTTGAGAAAAGATGGACAGCCGTTCGCGAGACTTTGGTTGTGCCAAAAAAGACCTGGTCGAGACTAAGTTGAAGCCAATATCACCACCAAACCCTACGCACCCATAATCATAAAGCTTGGTGTAGTTCCCACCATACAGGATCAAATGCTACTTTCTTTTCCTTTTTATTGTTGTTTGTTATTATTATTGATCTTTATGTCCCTAAAATTGATGCCTTTCTTTTGTACAAAGTCATGTGACAATTCTTAGGAGTCTAACTCATGACTTTGGTTAAATAACACGCCGAAAATTTTATTTAAATCTTTTAGACCACTCTTTTTAGTTAAAATTGACATTTTTATTTTGGACTAATTTGATATGAAATTAACAAATTAAATTTTAAACTAAGTTTAAATTTAAGTAATTGATTCAATTTATATTAAATAAGTAAGATGATATTGTTTAAATATAGTTAATTAAAATAATAACATTTTATTTAATATTTAAAAATTTTAAAACAAAAATAATGTCATTTTAGTGTTAAATCAAGCTTAATAAAACTAAGTTAAAATTGCATATAAGAGATTGATAGAAGTCGAGTTAGAGATAATTTAAACTCTTAAGTAAACCCGTTACAAACCCTACTTTTAGTCCGAAATTTTTAGGGCAGGTGATCCTTTGTTGTGCAGTCACCCTACCATAATCATCCTTAACTTATAATTATGTATATCAATGTTGGTAAAGTAAGAGAAACTTTTATACAACAAGTGACCCATTCTGCCTTTGTGAAATGAGAGAAAGCAAATTGCCTCGCATGTGAGGCTTCATAAAGGCACTCTTTAATTTATTCGGGCTTTTCTAGTGTATTGTCTAATTCATTATGTCCACACAACAACGACTTTTAAAATCAACGAAGTGAATTTAAACCAATTAATATTAATAAATTACATACTTTTTTATTTCTAACCAATATTTTAAAGACCGGATCAAAAGTTAAAAAGATAAAACAAAAAATTTAAGGTTTAAAAGGTTCAACCGAGATTAGACCATCATAAAATCCACTAAAAATTAAATAAAATTAAAAATTTTAAAATATGATTGAAAGAGATTGTTTTTTTTTCATCGAAGAATTTAAAGTTTAATTGAAAAAAGGGCTTGTTAAAAGAAAATCAATTAATTTATTTTAGTTTATAAGAACTCATTAATTTATGAAAATTAACAAATTAATTAATAAACTAATCGCTTTTTAGCAATAAAAATTATTAAAACAAATCGAACCGAAAAGTTAAATAGTTTAAAGTTTTTACAGTTGGACCAGCCAAACTGATTGAGCTTTTTGGTGATTGTTTCTAACTAATCACACATTAGTAAAGACTCACAGTATCAATTCACTTTAAATAAAAAATCTTAAATACTTTAATTAATATAGAATAATATTGTGAAAGGACTATTTCTTATTTATATGATATTTATCTTACATATAAATTACAGAATAATATAAATATTTAATAATGATTGATTTTTTTAAAATTAACAGTTAAATATAAGCAATATTTAATTCCTATTTTTAAAATTTTAAATAATATTTATATATAATATTTTGCGAAGTTATAAATGAATTCTATTAAATAAGTAAAGTGTGATTAAAAATCATATAATAAAATCCTCATCTCACCACTATATTTTAGGGTTGGCAATCACATTAAGTAAGTTTCAAATAGATCATGTTAGGTAAGTAGTGTGTGATTACTTAATAATCACTTTTTAAAGTATAAAAAATTTAATAAAGTCTAATTTTTAAAAGTTTTATTTAATTCTTAGATAACTCTAGCTCAGAATAATGTTGGTCAATATATTTTTTTAGCTCCGAAACAAGTTGGGCAGCTTGATTGAGTAGTCGTTATTAAATAAAAATTAATTAATTAATTATAGTTATAAAAATCAATAAATTTATAATAACTAACTAATTAATTAATTAATTTGTTAATTTTTATAATAAAACTATTAAAATA
Source organism: Erythroxylum shatona (assembly GCA_027568895.1). Classification (NCBI taxonomy): domain Eukaryota; kingdom Viridiplantae; phylum Streptophyta; class Magnoliopsida; order Malpighiales; family Erythroxylaceae; genus Erythroxylum; species Erythroxylum shatona. The sequence continues at coordinate 1,399,574 of JAOSBK010000206.1, read as the reverse complement.
AAATCAAAATTTTTATAATTAAATTAACTCAAAGTGAAATTTCAAACTTGTTTCGAAAGTCCTTACGTGAAAATATATTGATTGACGAAGTTTTTTTTTGATAAATCAGAACTTTATAAAGAATAAAAAGTTATGTACAAGCAAGAGATACCATAGGTAATCTCTTAACACGCAAAAAACAAAATGGCATGCAACTAATTGCCCTACTATCAATTGCCCCTAGTAAGACTTGCATGAAAGATTTAACCAATAATATGCCAGAACATAAGGTGACAAGAACAAGCTAAAACCAAGTACCGCAAATGCCCAGTTAGACACCAAGCATTAACACAACATCAAAAAACCACAATATATCTGCATAAGCTCACAATACACTAGCTAAACCACAGCCCAAGCAAGAAAACGAACACAACATCATCAAAACCTGCTAATCTGTAATCAGTATCCCAATGAACTCTAGCAACAACTTTTATAGGCAATGGTTTGTGGAAAACCATTGACGTCGTTGCCCTTGAAAATGTTGCCCTCCCATATGAGTAGGGAAGTGAGGTCCCCTAGTTGAACAGTAATCTGCATCACAAGGCTAGAACAAAATAGGTCTAAATACCTCTCTATATGTGTAGGTGGAGATGCTCCAGAACTTGGAAGATAATCTTGGCTTATAAGCTCTCTACCTCCATGGCGACATCCTTGAACGTTTTTAAATTCCTTTCGGCCCAAATGTGATAAACCGTAGTGGAAAGAAGTATAGGGAACAAGGGGGACTGTGGGGGGTGTTTGGTAGAACTAAGTAAGGATAGAATGAAGGTTTGAAGAGTTGGGGATAGAAATTTGGAAGTGGGTGCGGCAATGGTCCCACACAGAATTAGAGAAAGGACAATTGAAAAACAAATGCTTAGTGGATTCCATGTCCGACATACACAAGGAACAGTGGTTGAGAGTATATAAAAAGCGAAGTTTATCCCATGTTTGGAGTTTTTTTAAGGACTGCTAGCCAAAGAATGAATGAACACCGTGGGCTGTAGTTTTTAAACCAGACCAGATTATACCAAGGCACCTATTGGGATGAGGGTCTCAAGAGTATGTAAGTTGAACCATTGGTATAAGTCTTTGAAGAGCTAGGAAGCCATTCCAAATAATCCGGAGAACTAGTTGGTTGAAATTGAACGGCCTCAAAATCAACTATGAGTTCCAAAGGAAAATCCTACCACCTCCACACATGATTAGTAATGAGATCAAAAACCTTGGCTGTTATAGGTAAGCTCGACCCATTTATCTCTCTAGGAGAGAAGAAGTTCCGTAGGATTCCCCTTGGATGCCAAGGATCCTGCCATAAGAGAGTGGACTATCCATTACCTATCCTAAATCTGAATTGATTCCCTAATTTGTCCCTTACACTTAAAATTTTCCTCCAACTCCAGGAACTATTATGAGAAGGCTGTGCACTCCAAAAAAAATTTCGTCTTAAAATGACTGTATGCACCTATCTAATCCATTTAACTTTGGATTGATGGTGACTATTCACCCTCCCAACCCATAAAAAATTCCTGAGTTTAACTTCTAGTTCCTTGAGGACAGAAGACGGGAGAATAAAGTGAGAGACCCAATACACCTGAAAAGAAGAAAGAACATAAAGGCTTTTATGGGTCCATTTATTGACTCTCGCATCAATCTTCTCCGATAAGGATAAACAGTCTCTCCTCGAAAGCCTACCTGTATGAAGGGAACACCTAGATACTTTATGGGTAGGGAACCTTTCTTGAGGCCAGACAGTTGGGCCAACTGGTTTTCCAAATGAGCCATGTCATGAGAAAGGAAAAACTGACTTTTGGTCCTATCCATATTCAATCCTGAAAATTGAGAGAAGGAGTGTAAGCAATTGAGCAAAACTAGAGAAGAACTGATGTCCGCAAGACAGAACAATAGTAGGTCATCTGCAAACAGAAGATGGGTGAGTTTAAGAGTTTTGCATCTCTAGTGGTATTTGAAAGAAGGATTTCTAACTATGTAGTCATTCAAGCCCCTAGAAAAAACTTCCATACAAATAACGAAGAGGAAAGGGGATAAAGGGTCTCCTTGTCTAAGCCTAGATTTGCCTTTGAAGAATTTAGAGGGTGATCCATTGATCAAAATGGCATACGAAGGAGAAGATATGCATTCGTGGATCCAAGCTATGAACCTAGGAGGAAGGCCTATAGCTTCTAAGGAATTGATGAGGAAATCCCAATGGATGGAGTCATAAGCTTTTTGGAGGTCAATTTTAGAGGCACGTCTCTTTTGACCATTGGAAAGGTGGTAGTTTTTGAAAATCTCTTGGGCTAGCAAGATGTTATCACCAATTCTCCTATCCTTAATGAAGGCACTTTGATTAGGACTAATAATATTAGGAAGAATGCCTCTAAGCCTATTGGCAATGATCTTAGCAATCACTTTGTACAGCATGTTACAACACGAGATAGGCCTATAATCAATCACTGTGGAAGGGTGAGCTTTTTTAGAGATAAGTGTAATAAAGATAGAGTTAAGCTCTTTAAGATGTTTACCATGCTGGAAAAAATCTTGGATAGCCCTAGTAATGTCCTCCCCAATAATGTGCCAAGTTTGTTTAAAGAAAAAACCATTGAACCCATCCGGGCCAGGCGCCTTATTCGGATTGAAAGAGTTAAAAACCTCGCGAATCTCTTGATCTGAAACATCAACGATGAGTGAATTACTAAGACTTTCAGATAAGGCTTTAGGAAAAAGAGGTTCCACAAAGTCCTTCGAAGGCAAAAGGGATTTTCGACTTCCAATTGAATACTGAAAGAATTCAACAAAATGTTTTTGGATCTCCTTATGACCTACTATCCTCCTCCCAGTACCCGTATCTAGAGAATTGATAGAGTTTCGGTTTCTATTGGCTATTAAGGAGTTGTGGAAAAACCTGGTGTTCCTATCCCCTTCCTTTAACCACTAGATTCTAGAAGCATGCTTTAAGAAAGACTCTTGATCATCTAAGGCACTAATGAGGGCATGGATGGCTTCAGATTCTTGAGTAAGTAACTCAGACGACTTGGGTAAAAGCCTCAGTTTATCTTGAATGACATTAAGAGTATCCTAACAACTTCGAACTTTATCATGCATATCTCCCATTTGTGTAGAATTAAGGGCTTTAAGAGCTTTTTTAACCATCTTAAGTTTAGACACGACACAAAATATAGGGGACCCCCGAACCTAAGAAGTCCATGCTTCTTTCACTAGTTGAAGAAAATTAGGTTGAGAGGGAAGGAAATTAGAGAATCTAAAAGGAGAAGCTCGTTTCTGACTAGGGTTACCAAACTTGACCTCTAAAGGGGAGTGATCTGATATGTTCGGATAGTGAGTGACACTATAAGCTCTAGGAAAATTGGAGCTCCAAACAGAATTAATGAGGGTCTTATCTAGCTTCCTAGCCATAAAATTAACCCCACTTTGTTTGTTGTTCCAAATGAAACAAGGACCACTTGAGTTGAGGTCATACAGAGCATGACCATCAAACCAATGACGAAAGTCACTCATACTTTGGAGAGCTGATCTCGTGTGGGTATAGGATGGCATTAAAGTCACCCGCAATTATCCAAGGCGTGGAGGAGAGGTGAAGACTAAGAAGAGACAAGTCATTCCATAGGTTCTTCCTGTGGTTAAGGTCGTTGGACCCATAGACACAAGTCACTAGGAAAGGAAGGGAATTGTTCCTAGGAGACAGCTCGACATGCACTAACTGATCAGTAGATCTCAGGATTTGACAATGGTAATGATCCGGATTCTAAGCTAACACTATTCTGGCATTTGAGGCATTATCAATGTTGCTATAAACAGGCCACCTAGGGAACAAAGAGGAGCAAGCAGTATTCAAAAAGGAAGGGAATCGAATCCTCGATTCTAGTAAGCACACAAAATGCACTGACACTCTCCTAAGCCAAGCGCGTAAAGCTAATTGCTTTTTAGAGTTATTAAGCCCCCTAATATTCCAAAAGACTAGATCCATTTTATAGCACCTACTTTTGTTTTTTCCTAGGTTTCCGACCTTTTCTCAAAGTAAAGTCCCCCTCTTACTTTTCTCAAAGTAAAGTCAAGAGTTTGTACCTACCTGACTTATGGCATTGACCTATAGATCCTCAAGGTTTCCAGTTGGAGCTTCGAGGTCTAGCGTTGCCTAACCATGTATGTTTGGGCTGCCAGCAGTAGTGGAGAACTGTTCCATCAACTTATTCATTCCAACTATATGTTCCATCAACAATGGGCCTAAGCCCTTGCCTGGGGAGTCAGAAGCCTCCTTGTCCTTCTGGGTGGGTTGGCTTGTAGATGATAACTCCTCACATTGCTGCTCTTGGTTAATTGTTTGTGACTCTTTTCCTTGGCCCAATTCATGGTACTCTTCGGTCTTAAAAATCCTCCCTGTCGGTATCCATTCTTTTTTCTGACTGACCAGCTCAGGTTTCCATTCATATTCGATTCTAACTTCTTTAAAAGTTCTCTCACCATCCTCAGTTTACGTTGCTAATTGAAATGAAGTAGGCCAATGAGTTTGAAAGTCCATTTCAACACACATCCTTGCATACACTATCTGTGCCATTCTAGCAGCTGGAGAATCCATTAGTAGTGGGTGCCCAATCGCACTCGCAATACGACCCAGACCTTCGGTGGTCTAGTACTCAACAGGAATATTAAAAATTTTTGCCCACACTAGAGATTTCCGCACAACCTCCTGTTCACCTCCATTCAAACTCCATTTCTTCAGAAATAGGGGTTTACCTTGGATATGCCAAGGTCCTTTCTCCAAAACCGACATCACTCCTACTTCAGATTCAAACTTGAACAGAAAATTATCGGAACTTGTAATCAAAATTTCTTTCAACCCAAACTCAGTCCAAGATTTAGTCAAAGCACGTTGAACTACCAGGAACGTTGGTCTCCTACCTATGAAGAAGCCAATAAGTGCCAACCGGAAATTGGCAACTCCTTGTTTCGCCAGCTCCAGAGGGGGTATAACAAATATTTGGTTTTCCTTAGTCTCCGGCGGGTAATAGGTAAGTGCAGTGTCAGTCGAGGTATTTGCTCCATTTGCAACAACAGCTTTCCACGTTTTGGGAGCTCCCTGAACAGTTGTGTTTGCCGCATCAGATTTTTGTAGCACGCCACAGGCGTCAGAGTCTAGGGTTCTTTGGGAAGGCTGATTTGAAGAGGGGTGTTTGGGGACATGAGTGGGAGGCAAGGGAGCTGGAAGATAGGGGTTAGAATTTTGGTTTTGAGGAGGGTTTTGGGTAGGGATTGCGGGAAGCTTGAAAACGATGGTCTCCAGAGGGGCGTGGGTAGGAGATGAGGGACCAGGAAAAGCCATGGAAGCATCGCCCAGCCGTCAGATCCTCGAAGTTCTGGAAGCAAGTCGTGCCAGTCACACGCTCGCTCGCCTAACGCTAACGCTGTCGTCTTCTACATCGCTCGCCTATCGCACGAACCATAAAACACAACATCTTTCTTCTATAACTCTACTTTCTCCATATTGGAATTATAGTCCAGAGATAAAGCATAAAGCTATATATATTTATATATATCTGATGGAAAATCAAAGATATGTGGCTCTGCTTCCGATAATACTCATGATTGTAAGTTGCAGGTCAGCGGAAGCAAGAGCAATGGTTACTTTGAAGAAGATTAATGGTGGCTTACTTACGCCAGAAGTTGGATATACCAAATCAAAAGAGTCAGTGACCGTGTCCATGCCAAGAGCACCGTCAAAACCAAACGAACTTAAACTTTTTTTAATTTTAAGTTTACCTAAAAAAATTCGAATTTTGACTTCAAGTTTTAGTTTGAATCAGCTCAAGCTGTCTTTCTTATATTCTTCTTCAAGTTTTGAATACACAATTTTTTACCACAGTAAACTGCAACATATTAATCGTAATTATAGTTTGATCGTTATAAAAATTGCAAATGCTTAACTTGTACTTCTTCACTACAAAAAAAATATACATTTCGCGTCGTCTTCGTATACGACGACGCAAAATGTGTGAGGCTTTTACGACGTCATGATAGGTGGGAAAATTCGGTGACGTTGAATGCAGACGTCGTTGAATTGCCATGTATTTTGTGTCGTTTTAGTAGTAGGACGTGGGAAAGTACTATTCACGACGTGTTGGAGAGTTAGACGTCGGGAAAGGCCATCTAAATATCATTCTCCCGCTGGCCCACCAATATTTTCAACTCCCGCTGTCTCTCCCGCGTTTAGCTCTCTCCCACGTTTAGCTCTCCGTCTCTTATCTGCCACCGTTAATTAGCTCTCCGTCGTGCCACCTGCCCTCTCCCTCGAGCCACCTTCCCTCTCCGTTGAGCCACCATCCGTCTCTTATCTTCCGTCTAGCCACCGCCCTTGGAAGCGTTGTGTTGCTTCACGAGTTGGCGTGCTGTCGTCTACTGTACATCGGAGTGTTGGTTGAGGTAAGTAGTTCAACGAAT
>JAOSBK010000206.1:1342087-1358320 GCA_027568895.1 Erythroxylum shatona | reverse complement strand
TTCACCAAAAGAGACTGACTTGAGCGTCGGAGGGGCTAATCGGGACACAACCCCCGACGTGCCTTCTTTGTTTTGCAAGGATATTCCCGTCGAAATCATCACAGCAAGCAACCGACTCCATGGATCCAAACGGTAATGTTCAGTTCCGCCAGAATCCGGCAGAACCATAACTAAAAGTAATGATGTTATCATCTGATCACATATTATTTTTTATTAATAAAATTTTAATAAAATTATAATTAATAAATAATAAGAATAATAATACATTTATACTGTAACAAAAATTAAGAAATCATTATTAAATTTTGTCTATATAATAGCTATATTTTACATATATATGTGTATATTAAGTATTAATTTGTAAAATAATAAGGTCAATAATTTATTTATGTTTGTATAAAAATTTTAAGAAAATTTAACACTTCCAATTTAAGAATCAATAACGTCAACAATTTGTTTATGTTTGTAGATTATGTACTTTACATGTTTACTAGGTAAAAATTCCGATGACTTGTTCAATCTTGGACTGTTATTAGTCTTTGACGTGAAACACCTAACAAGAACCATAAGACACAACACCTTACTTCTATTTTCCTCTCAACTCGCTACCTCCATATTGGAATTTTAGTCCAGATACGACCAGAGATAGAGCATTCGATCCATATAAATAATGGAGAGTCAAAATGCAACTAGATATATGTGACTCTGCTCCTGATAATACTAATGATCGTGAGCAGCAGGTCAGTGGAGGCAAGATCAGTGCTACTACGAAGAAGATTCTGCCAGAACTAGGGAATATATACCAAACTAAAACTGCTTAATGCCCTGTCATTAGGATTGGAGCACCTTGTTTCGATTAGGGTATTTCAACCCTATGTTACTTAATTTTGTTTTTTTTTTAGAAACTATGTTACTTAATTTTGTTAACACATTTATATAAACTTTACATAAATGTGTAAATAAAATTTAATAAAATGAGGTAAGAACTGATTAATAGAAACAAATGATTTTTTTTTTGGTAAATAAACAGATGATATATCACTAGCACCATCAGCACTAAACAATAAAAGTACAAAGCCATAACGTCCTTACAGCTCCCATTATTAGGGTTACGTGCTATTTTTTTTTGCAGGCCTTTCTTACCAATGATGAAAATGGAGTGGGAATGAGATTCCCTTTGTCAAAGCTGCTAATTAAACATTTTCTTATCATACTACTTAATTGGAATGAAGTAATTTCTTACCCTTCATGTTCGTAATTAAAAAGCAGCAGGTTTGAGATTAAGCTTATTTAAATTTTAAACTTAGTTAAATAAATGTAAAAGTCCAATTTCTGAGTTCGAGCGGACCTAAATCTTTTTTTCCTCTTCAATTTCTAAATTTTATAAGACCGATCTAAAAATTTTCTAATTCTATCTATAATTTAAATGACATAATTTTAATTTATGAATTTAAAAATTTAAAGACTAAAATAACATCAAATGCTCCGGTCTAATTTAATTCATTGTAATCCCTAACTCTTGGAAACGGAGCATCTTATAAGTGGAAGGAGGAAACAAATATTATAAGAGGAAGATCTCACAATCCACACCTAGAATTATACACAAGATTATGGGAAAGAAATTTTTGGGATGTGTAAAACCTTAAACAATTGCCTCCTATATAGCCTTAACGGAGGTTTCTGTGTTCTCTCTTTGCCAATATAGGATTTAAGTCAACATTAAACCATTTAGACTGCCGCTTTAAGATAAGGTTGACATTTTATGATCAGTTTAATTCTATTCAAAATCAACAAATTAAATTTAAATTGAATAGATTTTAGGTCAAATTTAGACTTTAAGAGTTGATTGATCAATCTAAATTAAATTGACAAAATAATGTATTTTAATATAATTAATTAAAATAACGTTTTTTAATCACTGATAAGACACATGTTTTTTTTTTGACGAGATAAGACACATGTTACGATGAGAAGAAAAAAATCAAAGTTTACTTCACATTGAATTTAGGACTAAAAGTAATGATGTTATCTATTAATTTTTAATAAAATTTCATAATATTATAATTAATAAATAATAAGAATAAGGATGCATTTATACTGTAAGAAAATAGTATTAATTCGTAAACTTAAATATGGTCAAGAATTTATTTATTTTATATAAAAATTTTAAGAAATTTGACACTTCCAAATTGAGAATAAATAACGTCAACAATTTATTTATGTTTGAGATTATGTCGTTTAAAAAGAAATATGTTAAATATTTAGCTAATTTTATAACTGACACTTTTAGACTTCAAACATTTTAGTTTTTAAAACATTTCAAACATGTGAAATTAAGAATATGTCGTTTACGCGTTTACGCGTTTACCGATGACTTGTTGAGTCTTGGACTATTATTAGTCTTTGACATTAAATTCAAATATATTGACTGTTGAAATTTTCGTCAAAGCCAACGGACATTTTCACACTCCTCTATATATATATAAAGAGCACCTTACAAGAACCATAAAACACCCCACCTTACTTCTATAACTCTACTTACCTCTCAACTCGCTAGCTCCATACAACCAGAGATAGAGCATTTATATGAATGATGGAGAGTCAAAGTGCAACTAGATATGCGACTCTGCTCCTGATAGAACTCATGATCGTCAACAGCAGCTCAGTGGGGGCAAGATCTGTGGCTACTCCGAAGAAGATTAGCAGCCGTTTACTTCTGCCAGAACTTGGATATACCAAACCAAACCTGGTTGAGAATAAGTCCAGGGCTCTAGCACCATCAGGACAGAACACTAAAGGGCCATAACGACAAAAGTTCGGCGTAGTTCCCAAGATTAGAACTTATATGTTAGTTTTTCTTTTTTTTCTTCTTTTCTTTTCTATTATCGAATAAGATTATAAATATTGGTTAGAATGAATGGTTATTTTACCCAAATATCGATAATAATATTAAGAGAATTAAGAGAATTCTATTTTGTCTATTTAAATCTTAGCTATTTATTTCGTGCAATTGATGAACATATCAGATTATTCATATTAAATTTAAATCATTTTCGATTGAATTAAACTTCTCCAACTTCAAACTCAAATCTTGAATTGTCGAACCAAAACTCCATCTCTTCTTAAAATCAACGTTTTGATAATCATTTCATCTTTGATTGTGAGAGTTGAAATTAGAGTATAATACTAACATGCAACAATAATTTTGTACTTTTGTTAAATTAAAAATCATAAATGAGGGCAAATGCTTAAGGTAAAGTTACTCATGTGTAACTAGAAGGTCACGGGTTTGAATAACAGAAACAATCTCTTTGTAAAATACAAAGAAAATGTTGCATATAATTGATGATCTTCTCTTAACTCCCGCAAAGCAGATTCTGTAGTTTGAAAAAAATAAATGTTTAATATTATTTGAATTAAAAAGAAATATGTTAAAATATTCGTGTTTATCTAACTAAACTTACTATGATTTCTAGTAAAAAAACTCAATATCAAAATATATCAAGTTCATGATTTTTAAGAAATAAATTTAAAATCAAATATATCATGTTTAAAATGATAGATAATTTCATTATGCGGCTCAAATATTTTAGTTTAATCATTTAAGTATATGAAATCACATTAGTTATTTGAATAAGGGATATTAGGCTTAGTTAAAGTAAATAATGTGATGTATTTACGTTGACGGACCGTAAAAATAAAGATAATGAGAAGAGGTATCGTTTAAATTTTAAACCGATAACTACTTCTTCTCTCTCTCCACCTATTAAGTTTTTCATGTGTTTCTTCATCAAACAATATACAAAAAATACGATAGAGCAACATACGCTTATGTTATTATAAAAAAATTAGAATCTAAGATCCTGTAATTTATGTGTTTAAATCTACATGATAAAGTTTTCATATTAGAAAGGCTACATTTGGTATGGTTTTGAGAATCAATAATTTTTCATTTAAGATATTAAATAAAGAATTATTATGATATAATTACATGCATGATATACATGATCAAAAAGATATTTTTATAGTGATTTATTTACCAATTACGGCATGTTTTTGTTTTTAAAAGAAAACAATCGCTCCTTCTCTCTTTCTTATACACGGAACATTACAAATGTTTTTGTTTCCACCTAAATCACGTTATCAAGATGATGAGGGAAAGGAAAAACAATATTAAGTGCTTCCCTGCCGAGTTGACACGTGAATGGAATTAACAAAACCATTAATTGCATTCATTAAATATGTTTTGTTTTATCCTATGTTTCTTCGTTAAGGATAGTTTGAAAATATTGCATTAATGGACATGAAAGGTTCTCTCTCCCATTGATTGTGTTTCATCATATATTAATGATTGTTAGTGCAATAAAGTAATTATACATATGAACAAGAATTAGTTTCAATATGAATTCTCTTATCATTTATTTATTTGATATTTATATAAATAATAATTTGTTAGTCATCAAAGTGACCGAATTAGAAGGGTTTTATAAATATCAAATTAAAATAGATATATAGTTACCCATGATAATGTGATGCTTATGATTGCAACGACATAATGATATAGTTAATGAGTATACTAAAATTTATTGATACTAAATATTTAAGAATTACCTAAAGGTTGATTAGTTAATTTTATATCAATGAGTATCATCGTGATTAATTAGTATACTTTATTAGATATTTTTAGTATATCCAAAGATAACTAATATGTTTAATCAGGGTATGCATGATTATCAATTATGTACATATTACTAAGCATCAATTTATGTGTTTAATGAATTGTTGTTTTACCCAAAGGAAAACCACAATATATGTTTATTGTTGATATATTTGTTATTTAATTTTAATTATGTGTTTAATTATGATTCAAAGAATTAACGTAGAGTATTTCTTATATAAATTTTGCAACATTCAATTATGTTGCTATCCAATCGCAAGTTTCGTCTATTATAAAGTTTAATGGGCTTAACTTTAATGAATGGTGTGAACAAGTTCAGTTCAACCTAAGAATCTTAGACCTTGACTTAGCACTCCAAACTGATAAGCTCGTTGCACTTACTGATAATAGCAGTGCTGAAGAACAATCTTTTCATGAACGTTGGGAAAGATCAAATAAACTAAGTTTAATGTTTATGTGAATGATTATGGCTAGCAACATTAAGGCTACAATTTCCAAAACTGAAAATGCTAAGAAGTATCTTAAGCTTGTTGAAGATATTTCTCAATCTAATTATGCTAATAAGTCTCATGCTGGAACCTTAATCGATATGTTGTCCACCATAAAGTTTGATGGTTCTCGTACTATGCATGAGCATGTTACTAAAATGATAAATATAGTAGTAAGATTAAGATCCATGGGAAAGGAAATGAGTGAAAGTTTCCTTGTGCAATTTATCATTAATTCCTTACCTCCTGAGTATGGTCCATTCCAAATGAGTTACAATACTATTAAAGACAAATGGAATGTGAATGAACTACAAAGTATGCTTATTCAAGAGGAAGCAACGCTTAAGAAACAAGAAATTCACTCAATTAATCTCGTAGGTAATCAAGGAGCTAGAAAGAATTCAAAAAGGAGAAAATAAAGGGAAAGGATGTATTGCATAAGGGCAATGCATCAACTTCAATCTCTAAGAAGGAACCAAGGAACAATAATTGTCATTTCTGTAAGAAAACTAGATGTTATCAGAAGGATTGTCTGAAACGTAAGGCATGGTTTGAAAAGAAAGGTAAGCCTAGTGCTTTATTATATTTCGAATCTAATTTAACAGAAGTCCCTTATAATACTTGGTAGATTGATTCTGGATGTATCACTCATATTACTAATATGATGCAGGGATTCCTTACGATCGAAACTGTAAACCCAAATGAAAGATTTGTCTTAATGGGAAATCGAGTCAAAGCTACAGTTGAAACCATTAGAACTTATCATTTAATTTTAGACACAGGACATTATTTAGATCTTTTCGAAACCCTTTATGTTCCTATAATTTTTAGAAACTTAGTTTCTTTGTCAAAACTTGATACTGTTAGATATTCCTTCAAATTTGGTAATGGATGTTTTAGTTTGTTCAAACATAATTGCCTTATTGGTTTTGGTATACTCTGTGATGGTTTGTACAAATTAAAGCTTCATAACCTTTTTACTAAAACCCTGTTGACATTGCATCATAATGTTGATACTAAAAAGAGTTTTATAAATGAAACTTCAGCTTACTTGTGGCATAAACATTTGAGTCATATATCGAAAGATAGAATGACCAGATTAGTAAAGAATGAAATTCTTCTAGAATTAGAGTTTACTCATCTTGGAATTTGTGAAAATTGTATTAAGGGAAAACATACAATTAAGAAAGAAGCCACAAGAAATACACAGATCCTTGAAATTATACACACTGATATATATGGGCCTTTTGATATTCTATTATTTAGTGGAGAAAAGTTTTTTATCACTTTCATTGATGATTTTTCACATTATGGATATATTTATTTGTTTTATGAAAAATCTCAATTAGTAAATGCTTTAGAAGTATTTATCAATAAGGTAGAAAAGCAATTAGATAAAAAAGTGAAAATTGTCCGATCTAATAGAGGTGGTGAATATTAGGGAAGATATAGTGAAAGTGGACAATGTCTTTGCCCATTTGCTAAATTTCTTGAAAATCATGGTATATGTGCTCAATACACAATGCTAGGTACACTATAACAAAATGGTGTAGCAGAAAGACGCAATCGTACCTTAATGGATATGATTAGGAGTATGATGAGTCATTGTTCTCTACCATCATCACTGTGGATGTATGCATTAAAAACTGCCACGTATTTATTAAATAGGGTTCCTAGTAAAGTAATTTCGAAGACACCTTTTGAACTATGGATAGAAAGGACATCTAGTTTAAGGCACCTACATATTTTAGGTTGGCCGATAGAAGTACAGATATACAATCCACATGAAAGGAAATTGGATTCAAGAATCACCAGTGCTTTTTTTCATTGGTTATCTATAAAAGTCTAAAGGTTATATATTTTATTGTCTTAATCATAGTACAAGAATTGTTGAAACTGAAAATGCTAGATTTATCGAAAATGGAGAAATTAGTGGAAGTTCAAAGCCATAGAAAGTAAATATTTAAGAAGTTAAAGTGCAAGTTTTCCTGCCTATAACTTCTTCTCAAGTGTTTGTTCCTATAGTTGTTGAAAATTTTAACAACTTACAAGAACAACAAATGCATAACCAAGCTCCAAATAATGAAGTCATCGTTAATTAACCTATTGTAAATGAGTCACTTGAAGTTTCATTAAGAAGATCGCAAAGACAAAAAAGATCAGTAATTTCGGATGATTATGTGGTTTATTTACAAAAAGTAGAAGGTGATTTAGGTATTGATAACGATCCAGTTTCGTTTTTACAAGCCATTACAAGTGAAAATTCTAATAAATGGTTAGACGTCATAAAAGAAGAGTTAAAATCTATGGATGACAATCATGTTTGGGATCTTGTTGAATTACCAGAAGGTTGTAAAAAAGTCAGATGTAAATGGGTCTTTAAGACCAAACGTGACTCTAATCATAATATTGAGAGATATAAAGCTAGACTTGTCGCCAAAGGTTATACTCAAAAGGATGGTGTTGATTATAATGAGACATTTTCTCCTGTTTTAAAAAGGGATTCATTTAGAATTATTATGGCAATGGTAGCTCATTATGATTCAGAACTTCATTAGATGGATGTGAAAACTGCCTTTCTAAATGGGAATTTAGAGGAAGAAATCTATATAAATCAACCTTAAGGTTTCCTAGTTGAAGGAAAACAAACCATTATGTGTAAACTTAAGAAACCAATATATGGACTTAAGCAAGCCTCCTGATAATGGTATCTCAAATTTATTGATACCATTATTTCTTTTGGTTTTAAAGAAAACATTGTTGATCGGTGTATATATCTGAAGATCAATGGAAACAAATTCATATTTCTGATCCTATATGTTGATAATATCTTACTTGTTACTAATGATCTTGGATTGTTACATGAGACTTAGACGTTTCTCTCTAAAAATTTTGAAATGAAAGATATAAGCGAGGCATCTTATATGATAGGAATTGAAATATTTCGTAATTGATCACAAGGAATATTAGGGTTATCTCAGAAAGCATATATCAAAAATATTTTAGAGAGATTCAATATGGAAAAATGCTCCGCAAGTGTGATTCCAATTCAAAAAGTAGACAAATTTAGTCTTAAGCAATACCCAAAGAATGCATTGAAACGCACAAAAATAGAAAGAATTCCTTATGCATATATTGTTGGGAGTTTAATGTATGCTCAAACCTGTACTAGGCCAAATATCAGTTTAGATGTTGAAGATACTAGGGTAATCCTAGATTGGAACATTGGAAAGCTGCAAAGAAAGTTTTAAGATACTTACAAGGAACAAAAGATCATATGCTTACTTATATAAGATCTAATCATCTTGAAGTGATTGGATAGTCATATTCATATTCAGATTCAGACTATACTGGATGTGTTGACATGAGAAAATTAACATTTGGCTATATTTTTCTTCTAATTGGAGGAGCAATCTCGAGGAAGAGTGTGAAGCAGTCTGTCATTGCTGCATCCACTATAGAAGCTGAGTTTGTGGTATACTTTGAAGCCACGGTTCATGGTTTATGGTTGCAAAATTTTATTTTAGGACTCTGGCTAAGGAATGGGAAACCTTTCTCCTATTACATGAATCCAATTTTCATTTCATCCGGGATAGCTGGTATATTTGGCAGCTCCCTATTTAGTGTTATGCATGGTTCCTTGGTAACCTCTAGTTTAATAAGGGAAACCACAGAAAATGCCAAGCGGCTGAAAATTTATTGTGATAATTCTGCAGCAGTCTTCTTTTCAAAAAATGACAAGTATTCAAAGGATGCTAAACATATAGAAATCAAATACTTTACCATTAAAGAAGAAGTTTAGAAACAAAGAGTGTCAATCGATCATATTAGCACTGATATTATGATAGCAGATCCATTAGCAAAAGGATTGCCACCAAAGACATTTAATGAACATGTCTAAAGAATGGGCATCATTTGGTAACATGATTGAACAGCATGTTATTATTTATGTATTTTATGTATTTGATACTCTGGGCTCATTTATATATATTATTTCTGATATTATATTTGTTAAGATATATAGTATATATCTTTTTATTTAGTTTTGGCATCTTATTTATTAATTGGACATATAAGATATTAATTAGATAATGACTTGGATTCAAAAAGCTATTGGTAATAATCTTCTAGTTATGATAAAGTTCTATCTCTAATTAATGTGTATCTTGGCAAGATGTGCTCGTGAATATCGTGTATATTCTATCCATAGAAGATGTGCATCTTGTGTAGGAGTCTTGCAATCAACAGTGGAGTGGGCATTAATTACATATGGAAAAACCAAAGCTTACGTGAAAGCAAAAGACCTATTGGCATCATTGGTTTTTACGAAAATTCAAAGAAGCAATACATGCCACTGTTCTTATTGTGTGCATGACTATCACGTAAACATAGAGAAGCAGCTTATGTGGAGTTGGCCTTATGCAGTGGGAGTGAATTGAAGATTGAAAAATATGTAGCTGAAGTGGTATGGCAGAGGTAGATTCGGTATGGGTGGTATCAATGGCAGCTGCTAGTTTTACTTTAAGAGGAAGACAACTTTGGAGAGGAGAACGTGGGTGGCTCACATTGGCAAGAAGCGACCTCAGGAGTTGGTTTTAGAGATGTCTCTTACTTTAAAGGGAGAGTTGGCTGCGTGGGCTGCGCAATTGATGTGGTGAAGGTTGTGAATGTCTTGTTTGTCGTGGGTGTGTGACTCATTATGGTGAGGCTTCAGTAAATTATTGTGTGGAGGTTTATTTGCTGGATCTATCTTGCATGAAGTCCTTTTGCCGCAGCTGTAACTTGGATTTGGAATGTGCATGAATCAACCTAATTTGTGTAAACAACTTTCTGATCTATTTCAGAGGAGCTGAACCCACAGGGAAGTTGTTATGTTTCTGTCTCAAGTGTTTTTTGTTTTCGTTCTTAAATAGTTAAACACTTGAGTTATTTATTTATTATTTTTCATTAAAGGAGTGTTGAAAAATCCTCTGACGAGGTTAACACGCGTTGGTCATATTATTGGGTGTGAAAATCTTTGACGGGAAGTGAGGTTGAGAGATAGTGTCAAGGGTTAAGTGGTGTTGGGTCAACAAAGTCTTGGATAAATCTATTATACTTCGGTGAAATTATTAAGTTGAGTGAGGGCCCGCAAACATAGACAAGGTGTGTCGAACTACGTTACCAAGTTTCTAGTGCTTTTTATTATTTCATTGTTTATTGCTTTTATTTTCTTTTGTGCTAGAGACATCCATGATAAAATTGGAAAATTTGTGAAAGAATTATCACCTTCGGTTTTTCAGTATCAATTTATTTATTGTTAGTATATATACATGAATGGTTATGTGAATTTTAATAGGATTTGTCTTTTACAAAGACATTATTTGTTGAACCAATAAGATATACCTCATAATAGATCATATTAAGTTATGAACTAGTTTTGTGATGCATATAAGGAAGTATGTCACATTAAAAGATGTACAACCGCTATGATCCTTTATAGCTTTTACTTAATTATGATTAATGTTGCGCCTAAAGAAAATAAGGAGGATTTAAGTTTTATTATATGCATATTATGTTATATTGTTAAACCATGATTAACTTGCATGGGTGCCAAGTGGGAGATTGTTAGATAATTTCATTATATGACCTATATATTTTGGTTTAATCATTTAAGTATATGAAATCACATTAGTTATTTGAATAAGAGATGTCATGTTTAATTAAAATAAATAATATGATGTATTTACGTTGGTGGAATGTAAAATAAGGATAATTAAAAGTGGTGTCGTTTGAATTTTAAATTGATAACTAGTTCCTCTCTCTCTACCTATTAAGTTTTTCACGTATCTCTCCATTAAATAATATACAGAAAATAACGAAATAAAGGTCAAGAGAGAGAAAACAAAATCTAATATTATCTTGAAGATTGTTGGCGCTCACTCATTTTCCCGCCCATTCTTATATGTTTATATATTTTTCATTTTCTGTTATAGTTTAGCTTGCCAGCTCAGCATGTGATAGATAACTTTCTTCTTCTTCCTTAAAGGATAACCGACTAACTAAGCTCTATAAAGAGAGCTGAATTCTTTTGTACAGGTTCTGGAAATAAGATTTTCGCTCTCTGTGCTATGAGAGTTTAACTTTGTTCTTGCGTTCATCACTTTTCTCTTCTAATCTTCAAATTTTATCATGGTATCAGAGCCATGACCAGGTTCCACTTCTTCAACGCTTTTCTGTTGCATTCTTAAATGTGTTGTTGATTTCTAGTTTCAGCATAACTCGACATTTGCTTTATTCTCTCTTGATTGTTTCACTTTGAATCTGAGCATTTTGTTGATGAAGCTCTTTCGAATATGTCTACTGAAGCTCAATCACAATTTTTAACTGTAATTGATGTCAATAGTAAATTGTACATTCATAATTCTGATCATTCGACTCATAGTCTTGCTACACAAAAATTGAATGGTGATAATTACAACAAATGGCAAAGATTTGAGAATAAGTTAGGTTTTGTTAAAGGCACTTGTGAAAAACCTGCAAATGAACCTGTTCAGGAGATGCAGTGGGAAAGATGCAACAATTTGGTGATATCTTGGATTCTACACTATGTAGAACCAAATATAGGTAATAGCATTTTAAGTTTCAGATCTACTGCTGACATTTGGAATGAATTGAAGGAGAGATATGGACAGTCCAATGGTCCAAGGAGATATCAGGTGCAGAAGGAGTTGATAGGAGTTTCTTAAGGCAATCAATCTGTGAGTAGTTATTACACACAGATGAAGACGAAGTGGGATGAATATCTTGGTCTAGTTGAGTTACCAGTATGTAGTCCTTGTGGCACAACTAATGTGTTGAATAAATTCCTTGAGGATCAACAGGTTCTACAGTTCCTTATGAGACTTAATGATGATTTTAAGATAGTAAGAGGGAGTATATTGATGATGTAGCCCATGCCTACTTTAAGTCAAGCCTGTAGGTTGATTTTGCAGGAGGAGAAACAGAGCGATTGTTAAGTACCACCTGTTGTTTTGTCAGATGGAGCTACTTTTGCTGTTGGATATCAGAAACAGAAACCAAATGTGTATCAACAGAAGTATAGTAACAGTGGTAGTCAATTTCAAATATCTGATAATAAGAATGTGGTGATTGGAATTACACCTAATGGTAGGCGATCCAAGTTCTTTTGTGAATTTTGTAAGGTTTATGGACACTCCATAGACAGATGCCTCAAGTTACATCCTCCAGCTGGGAATGGTACTAAGTCTTGGGAAAGGAGCAAGACGTTGATTGCTAATGCGCAGCAAGATGTTTGTGATATTGATTGTCCAACAATTGTAAGTGATGAAGTTGATAATTCAAGGAATTCAGCAGAAACTAGTATAGGGATGAGCCAAGAGATGTATGACCAACTGGTGCTTTTGCTAAACAAGTTTGGTCCAGCTGGAGGTTAGTCTTTGGGAACTGGCAACAGTGAATCTAATGGTTCATATGCTTTCTTTATAGGTAAAAGTCTATGTTTCTTTAGTCATTATCTTAAACCTATTTGGATCATTGACAGTGATGCAACAGACCACATAGCCTCTAGCCTTCATTTGTTTCAAAACTTTCAAAAATTGCACACACCTTTCCATATTACTCTACCTAATGGTAAACAAGCCTCAGTAGCTCATATTGGAACTGTGAAAATTAACTCAAACTTGATTTTGACCAACTATCTACATATGCTTGACTTCGAATACAACTTGATTTCTGTTCAAAAGTTGTGTGTTCAATATCATACTAGCGTTATGTTTACACATTCTCATTGCCTTATTCAGGACCAAGCAATGAGGCCTCTGGTGCTTGGTAGAGAGCGAGATGGATTTTACTTTGTGATTGAGAACCCTGACATTAATATTCTTCCTTCTTCAACCACCATCTCTTGTAATAGTCCTAGCATACTTCATTCTGTCCATAAAGTGAATAATACTTCCTGTACTCCACTATATACATAGCTTTGGCACTGTAGACTTGGACATCTCCCTTTTGAACGATTGAAGTTGATCACTGATCTGAATTGTAATGTGAAACTTGCTCATGATTCTGTTATCTGTCAAATATGTCCTAAGGCAAGATTTTCTAGATTGCCTTTTCCTCACAGTAGCATTAAAACCAAAACCATTTTTGAGATGCTCCATGTAGATTTGTGGGGACCATATCCTACTGCTACTTATAATGGACATAAATACTTTATCACTATTATGGATGACTTTTCTAGGTGTATTTGGGTGCATTTGTTGTCCAGTAAGAGTTCTGCTTTGCCTATTTTACAGTCTTTTATTGCACATGTTGAAACACAGTTCTATGCTTCTATATAGATCATACGAAGTGATAATGGTTTGGAATTTTGTTCTAAACTTGCCACGACATTTTATATTTCCAAAGGCATTTTACTCCAAACATCATGTGTTCACACACCTCAACAGAATGGTACTGTTAAGAGAAATCACAGACATTTGTTGGAATGTGCACGTGCCTTGTTCTTTCAAGCCAATCTACCCATTGTTTATTGGGGTGAAGCACTTATTACTGCTTGCTACCTTATCAACAAATTCCCTCTTTCTTCCCTACAAAATTGAACCCCTTTTGAACTCCTTCATCAAGCAGCACCTACCTATAGCCACTTATGATCTTATGGTTGCCTCTGTTATGCATCTACCCATGTTTCTTCCCAAACCAAATTTTCTCCTTAAGCTATACCCTGTGTTTTCCTTGGTTATCTGTTTGGCTAAAAGGCTTATAAGCTGTTGAATTTGGAGACAAGGCAAGTTTTCACTAGTAGGGATATCAAGTTTCATGAGCAATATTTCCCATTTCATTTCTTTTTTTCTTCCTCCACCAATTCTGTTTATCCCATTCCACCTCATGACTACTCTCATATATTCATACCTTCTTCTACATCTTCCATCTCTTCTCTTTCTACCCCTAGTCCTATTGACTCTATCTTTCCGCCTCTGCGTCATACCTCATCTCCTCCTACTCCTTCTTCTTCTCTGCCTTCCTCATCTTCTCCTTTACCTTCATCATCTCCTTCTCCTCCTTCAATCCCTCCTATTTTACAACGGTCCACCAGGGTTACTAAACCACCTAGTTACTTAAACAATTATGTGTGTAATGTTAGTATTGCTTCCTCTATGCTTATGCCTTGTCCACTTATTGCTTTTACTGCTTTACCTTCTTCACAACAACATACACTTACCACTTTAGCCACTTACACTGAACCTACGTCCTATCATGAGGTTGTTAATGATCCACATTGGGTTGATGCAATGAATACAAAGATTATGGCTTTACAAGCAAACAATACTTGGTTATTGACTGATTAACCACGAGGTAAGAGAGCAATTGGAAATAAATGGGTGTATAAGGTGAAGCTTCAGTCTGATGGCATGTTAGAATGTTGCAAGGCTAGGCTAGTTATTCAGGGCAATCATCAGAAACTTGGTGTTGATTACACTGAGACTTTTTCTCCTATGGTCAAGATGACCACTATCAGATGTATTCTCGCCTTGGTACTAAGCAAGCAGTGGTCTGTTTATCAGCTAGATATCAATAATGCATTTCTTCATGGTGATTTGCATGAAGAAGTGTACATGAAAATGCCTCTTGGGGTTCCAAATCCTGAGAACAAAGTTTGTCGCTTGATGAAATCACTTTATAGGCTCAAACAGGCTAGCCGCCAGTGGTACTCTAAGTTAGCTACTGCTCTTTTGCATCTTGGTTTTGTGTCCTCTAAGTATGACTATAGTTTGTTCATTAAAAGGTCCTCAACGCAGATTACCATTGTTGCGGTCTATGTAGATGATATTCTTGTCACTGGCTCTGACTTGACTTAAACTGCAGCTTTGAAATCTTATCTTGATCAACGGTTCACCATCAAGGATCTAGGCGTTTTACATTATTTTTTGGGTATTGAAATCTCGTATCTTCCTAATGGTCTTGTGCTTTCTCAGAGGAAGTTTGCTCAGGAACTTTTACGTGATCAGAATATGCTTTCTTGTAAGCCTGCTCCTGCTCCTCTCCCTTTGAATCGTAAACTTGGTCCTACCAGTGGCACTCCTATCGCTGATCCCACCATCTACCACACACTCATTGGGAAGCTGAATTTTCTGACAAACACTCGTCCGAATCTTTCCTATGCTATTCAAACCGTCAATCAATATATGCAGCGTCCACACACAGATAATATGGTAGCCTTAATACATGCCCTTCGTTATCTTCGTGGTTCTTTGGGAAATGGTATTTTTTTTTACCGGTTCTGGTTCTCTCCATCGTCATGCTTATTGTGACTCTGATTGGGCCTCTTGTCCTACTACTCGACGCTGGGTTTCCGATTATCTTGTTAAATATGGTGAATCTCCTCTGAGCTGGAAGTCGAAGAAGCAGACTACTGTTGCTAGGTCTTCGGCTGAAGCTGAATACCAGGCTATGTCCCAAGCCTCCGCTGAACTCACTTGGACTGTCTGCTTATTGGAGGAACTCATTTTCCTGGCTCCGCTAAACTCACCTGGCTCACTCATTTTCCTGCCTATTCTTATATGTCTATATATTTTTCATTTTCTGTTATAGTTTAGCTTGCTAGCTCAGCATGTGATAGATAACTTTCTTCTTCTTCCTTGAAGGATAACCGACTAACTAAGCTCTATAAAGAGAGCTTAACTATTCTTTTGTACAGTTTCCGAAAATAAGATTTTCGCTCTGTGCTGTGAGAGTTTAACTTTGTTCTTGCGTTCATCACTTTTCTCTTCTAATCTTCAGATTTTATTAAAGATTATTGAAGATTATCTGTTCAGAAAGAATCGAAAATACGATGGAGCAAGGTGCGGCTATGTTATTGTGAAAATTTATTAGATTCTAAGATCTTGCAATTTATGTGTTTAAATTTACATATAAAGTTTTCCTGTTAGAAAGGTTACAAAAGACAACAATTTATATTCAATAAATAAATTTAACTACGTATGTTTCTAAAATTTCCTATTTTCTAACCCCTCTACCTACTCCATTTAGTCATAAGTATATACTAATGTCATTTGTTGATATTTT
>JAOSBK010000206.1:1272242-1298843 GCA_027568895.1 Erythroxylum shatona | reverse complement strand
TATATCTATACATCTTCACCGTTGATAGGTCCAGTCTCAGATCTAACGGTGTAGAAACAACACAAGCCTGCACCGCCACGAAATTCTCCAGCCCAGCCCATTGCCACACAGAGACACGGAGAAGACAAACAGATAGCGAACCCTAAGCTACAAGACCACAACCATTTCTCGATAGAAGAAGAAGAAGAAGATCAATCTTAACTGATCATGTCGTTCGCTTCTCGTGTTCTCTCCAGATCCAAACAGGTACCTTTCATTGATCGCGTTTTCCCTGTCCGTAACTGATAGCCCATCCATCCTTCACATCATTTCATTGTTTGTTTTGAATTCAGATGTGACTCCTTGTATTTCTTTCTGCATTTTGATTGAACTGCTGATTTAAGCATCGGATAGTGTTGGAGTTGGATCTGTGATTTTCTGATTTTCATATGTGATGATTGTTCTTGCGATTATGAGTGTAGTGGCCTTGTGATCAGTGTGAGACTTATGCAATGTTGAAATTGTGATTAATATTACTGTTTATGTGTTGCTTCTGCAGCTGCATGGTAGTCAAGTGGTTTTGCAGCAGGAGCGTGTCATTCCAGTTCGCTTCTTTGCCAAAGATGCTGCCCCAAAAGGCCTTAAAGGAGATGGTTAGTTTATATGTAGATACATTGTTTGTTATTTTAATCAGATTGTGCTGTTTCTTTCCGGAGTGTGTTTTTACTGAGGAATCAGAATCCGTGAAGTGCATTTCATTGGTTTAATTACTAGCATATCATAATGTTGTTAATCTTGAAAGTGAGCTCAAAACACTTGGATAGGTCACGCAGAAGTGCATTATATAATTTAATATTTGGAATCTTTGGAACTAATTTTTCTCCCTGATTAACACAGCACCCAACTGTAATTGTGTTCCATTCCACTTTTTACGTGACTTTCAATGGCATTGATGTACCTAAAAAGTCTACCGTTATATGCTCTTGGCATCTCTCCCTCTCCCTGTCTTTGTATATGCACGCTGACGTCAACATTACACTTCTATGGTCACATATGCAATACAGGTTGAATCTACAACCTGAGTGCAACGGCCCTTTGTTCCAGTTGCTATAAGTAGTTGGCTAATTGTTTCTTGTTTAGTCTGAGGTTATATCAACTGTTCTTTTGGGTGTTCCTCACTGGGCATGATGTTACATTGGTTTGTGAAACGACATATTTTGCATTGTCTCAACTTGTTATTATGCTGCTATTAATCATGTATCCTAAAGGCTATGCTACAGGAGTATGATTTATGTTGACTCCCTTGCTTGTTTGAATGTGAATGAGTTTATACCATGAATGGGCAGATCAAAATTGGTGGGACCTGCAGGTCTTACATTTGCAGCCGATTAAATATTTGCATTTTACACATTTACAACAGGAGCTAGGTTTCGGAAGGTTGTTTACTATATACAACCCCGAAGCAATTGGTGGTGATATAAAAGATTGCTGGTGCTGGCACATGTTATACTTGAGCTTACTTTAACCCATATAGTGAATTACAAGCAAATTTGATAACTGTTCTCTGACTTTAGATCTATAATCTATCTGTGATGTATTTGACCCTTAATGGATGGATTTATAAACTTTGTGTTAAGTCGATTTGTGGTTTTCTGACAATTTTTTTATCTGAAAAGAGATGTTAAAGAACATCTTTTTGGACGTAAAGAATAAATTTGAGACTGCCCTTGGAATACTTAAGAAGGAGAAGATCACTATAGCTCCTGAGGATCCAGCTGCTGTGTCTCAATACGCCAAAGTCATGAAGACTATTAGAGAAAAGTAAGTTGTTTCTTTTCTTTTCTTAACTTTACTCATTTCTCTCCAGTTGTCCCATCTAATCTTGACACTTGGTGACTTTGCCCTTTGCTCGGAACATCTGTTTTATTGTCTTGATGCTTGAATAATTTTGTACTATATTTGTTTCTATTGAAGGTGGAATTGGTTCAGTACTACTCTGTGAGAACTTATGTAGTATTTCCTGGTGCTGCGTATTTTTTCTTCTATCTTTCTTTTGATATCATGACCGAAACATTCCTTACTTCTTTAAAGTGCTTTATATTCTTTGTGAGAAAGTGTGGCAAATCCTGTTTGTAGATCATTAAGATCTGAAGCTACCAGAAAATGAGAAAATATATTTGAAAATATGCTTTAAGATTCAACTTTGCCAACATTTTTCCGTGAAGTGAGCTGCCCTTTTACTTCTTTTTAATGGCATTCTTTTATTGTTTCATCAAACATTACAGAGAACCTTAACCAATACCTTTTTTTCCAGAGAAATCATAAAAACAAGCAATATTCATTAAGAAGGTATCTTAAATAACTCTGCATTCACCAGCACATTCTAGTTGCCATTGTAATTACAATTTCGTTCGATGAATTCACGTAACTTGCTTGTGAATTTTTGTGAGCTCAATGTTATGAATGGTTAAAATCATGTCAGAATAAGTTTGAGTAGAATTTTAAGTATGCTCGGCAGCCATCTTATGTTGAATAAGGAGTTAGTAGTTTATGTTTGCAGCCATCTTTCCATCTTTTATCATATTTTAAATTTCAGTCGGCTTGTTCTAGATCTTTATCCACTTTGCTCCCATCGTAAATCAATGCTACTGCTCTAAGTAGTCATAGTAACTCCAAATTGCATTGTTATGCATTGTTAGTTTGCTGCATTTGCATTCATCTGTATTGCTAAGATTCAAATTTTATGTTTGCCAACTATTTCTTGTATCTTCTGCAGGGCTGACTTGTTCTCTGAATCACAAAGAATCAAGTATACCATTGATACACGAACAAAAGACATTCCAGATGCTCGAACATATTTGTTGACATTGAAGGAAATTCGAATTAAGTATGTCTCAAGTTCTGTCCTATTTCTTACCGTATTTGAGGTTCTGTTATGTTGCAATTAGAGCTCAAATACCCCCGTTTATGTTTATGTGGATGCACCATTTTCCCCTGCATTATACTTGACCCTTGGAGGGAAAATAAGAATGATTGTCCTCTGGTGATGACTCTTGAATTACTTAGTGGATGTCCCGTTTCCTCAAAACAATCATTGTTGTCTTTTCCCTGCAGGAGGGGTCTCACTGATGAACTTGGTGCTGAGGCCATGATGATGGATGCTCTGGAAAAAGTAGAAAGTGAAATAAAGAAACCTCTGATGAGGAATGATAAGAAAGGAATGTCACTTCTGATGGCAGAGTTTGATAAGATCAACAAGAAGTAAGCTGTTATACATGCAATTAACCTTCATATGTATATGCTGTTAGGTTGAATGGTGATAAAGCTACTATCACAGTTGAGTGTAGCATGAGTTTTAAGGACTTGAATGACTGATTTCTTGCTGGCCATTAGTAGGTGCTACTGAATGTCCCTAATCATCTTAGCTCATGCATGTAGTATGGTTATTAGCGTACTTGCTATCATGAATTGTCATAATGTGATTTTATACCTTTTGTTACCGATCTCATCAGGCTTGGAATTCGGAGGGAAGATCTGCCAAAGTATGAGGAGGAATTAGAAGTCAAAATTGCAAAGGCACAATTGGAGGAGCTGAAGAAGGATGCCCTTGAGGTTATGGAAACCCAAAAAAAGAAGTAAGACATTATAACTCTTTCCCTCTTATAGATTTCCCTCAAATCAGTTATTAAAATTTGGGTGAAACTTAATATTGGTTGTGCATTGGATCTTATCCTGAAGCTCTCTAATTTCTTCTGTCATTGTGAAGTTTTTGTCATTAAGTTTCACAAGTATTTTGCACGAGCATGATAACATTTTCATTTCAACAAATGGCTATGTTTTCAAATTGCTTGAACAAATTTTCTTTAAACCTGCCTCTAAATCGATCAGTGGCTGGTGATTGTCACTTTATGTGCAAAAGAGAAAATGATCTTTGGTTTTACCACTTCTGTGTCTTCTTCTGCTTCGTAAGTGTTACTGCTAATATGAAACATCGATTGGTTGCAAATTTACTGACCTCATCCAAATTATTTAACAAGATTCTCGCTTTTCTTTTTCTTTTGGCAACAGAGAGGAATTCAAGGATGAGCCAATGCCAGATGTGAAATCTTTGGACATCCGGAACTTCTTCTAAGGTCTTGTATGGCTTCTTGAAGGGTTTAACTTGTCCAAATACAGAGACTGCCTTTTCAACAATTAGCGGAAAATAAAAGATTGTGCCATATGTTGGTCGAATTATGATTTTGGCAACTGATCATATACTTGTTCACCGTAATCAAATTTTTATTGCCTGTAGAGAACTTGGAATCGTGTCTTGAATGTTGCTCTTACCATGGAATCATATGTTCCTGTCAGTTGTGAACTTGGTTTTATTCAAGGTTGTTCAAATTATTTTTTCTTATCCAATTACTTATCCTGACTGCCTTTGACTTATGTGCATCAATCCTTAAGACCTCATAGGATATGCATAGTTTCAGAATGTTGAACATTTGTGTTTTATATAATTCTAAACGTCATAATTTTAATATGCATAACCCCATATAACTGCACAAACTCATATTTCAACTTTGCATTTTTGCATCTTCTCATTACTTTCTCATTCATATATCTGTTTGGTATTATGTTTATTCCCTTCATTTTTGGTTAACTTTTCAATTACATTAATTATTTGCAAAAATACATCAGCCAAGTACCTAAACAAAATTTCCTGTTATTACATCGAAGTGATCTCTGTTAGAACAAAGGCTGCAAGAATTCTTCCTCCGTAACCCAGCTTAACTTGTTCTCCAGAGCTCTCAATTGGCACAGGAAACAAGCAACTTCCCATGGAGACATTGTAAGTTACTGTCTCTGCGTACCCTTTAAAGTCACAGGCTTGAACCTCTTGCTCATTCACCTCATAGTACATGTTAAAAGCATACGAAATATTCCGGATTCGATCAAGCTTGTTGCACGAGCAACTCGATAACACATGCTTTACACTTGAAGGTAAACTATTTAGAGATAATCTTGAAGATAGATGTACTAGATCTGTGGAAACTGACTCCATGTGGTTCATCTTTCTTTGCTCTCACTTCTTAACTTGAATCAATATATTGCCCCCTTGAGTAAGATGCGAAGATTGACTATGTTTCCAAGGTTGTTACAAGCAGTAGTGAAGACCTACGCGAGGAGTAAAACTCCAAGGGGTAATGGTATAATTCAAGATCTATACCAAGAAGTCTGATCTCATTCATATATGGAACGACGTTACTTTACTTGTACAAAAAGTAATGTCGTTTTGCTGTTATGTGAATTGAAGCAAAATCTATAAGCGATGTCGTTTCATTTGGTGAGATTAGGTTTGGTTTATTAAATCTATTCAAATTAAGTATTTTGTAATATTCAAAATTTATAAATAATATTTGATAGTTAGTTTTGTCAAAACCAAAATATAACGCACATGAATTAACAAAAAAAATTTATAACACACATGTAAAAGGTTTGTATGAGAATTTGACTTAAATTCAATCCATATCAAATTCAATAAAGTTTTAATTCACAATCTCAAATATTCAAAAAATGTTCCAAAAATTAATTTAATGAACATTGAAACTTTCAAGTTTTAGTAAAATTTTGAATTATGATATAATTTCATCTACATAATTCTACAAACACTACTCAAAAAATTGTTTATATTTTATTAAAATAATTTGGCATAATTTTAATTAAAGTTTTTAAAATTATAAAATAGTTTAAAATAATATAATGAAATTATAAGAAAAATAAGCGTCTTTAATTATATTTTTATTCTTATTTTGACCTTTTCAAGTCTGGTATGGTCTTAAGAAGAGAGAAGCCCATGAGAATTGGCCCATAAACCGTATCTATATATATATATATACACAGATACCCAAATCACCGTCTCTCTTACTTGTCTATCTCTGTTTCGTCACACTCTCCGGTACACCAGAAGTGAGCTTGGGGTAAATTGTTTTAGCTCGAATCTTTACGTCTTTTGTGCTTGTGCGTGTGCTTGGTTTTTGTACCTGTTTCTGTAGTCTTAAAGAGTCTGTATTTGGTCTATGAGAGTTAATGGATTAATTATTGTAGACTTGTGGAGAGGGTAGCTTCATGGGTGCTCTAAAGTTAGCTGTGGATGGAAATAACTCTTCCAGACCCACCTCAGGTAACCCTTTTGTTCTTTTGGATCTTTTCTTTTTATATTTTCCTTTGTTCTGCATGTGCTGCATAGTATGAGCACTGTAAGTACTGTCAAAGATTCTATCTTTTTACGTTGTCTCCTTTGCAGAAGCACCCAGTAGGAAAATGAACGGCACTCAGCTGCAGATGAGAAAGCCTTTTGCATCAATTGGCACGAAAGAACAGCCCTTTGATTTTTTGCGGATTTTTTTCGGTAATTCACCAGAAAGAAGCATGAACTTTTGCATCTCATTAGCTTGTTACTGTTTAACTAATGTAAGTAAATCAAGGATTGGGGTTAATGAAGGTGAATGTTTTTAATTGGAAAATTTTGTTCTTCTCTTTTAGAGCAAGTTTGAAGAATTTTTGTATTTATCTAACGGGCATTATTGAGATTACTTATCCTAATAGGTGAGATATTTTGGTGCCATATATCTATGCCTCTGTTTGTCATCTCTCTATATGGTCCATTCTATTATTCTGAGTTTCAATTATACATTTAAGGATGGATGCCATCTTATTTGTCCAGCATTGTGAATGAAAAGGATTTATTGCATGTTAGAAGGCCTTGGAGATGTTGCAAATTCAAAATTCCAAATGAGAAGCTATGATAATATGGATGGGAGTTTTCCTTTCTGAGGTCCTGATGAAATAAGTGCTCCTGTTATACTTGTCTGAACGTTTCTGATAAATCTGGTAAATTTTGCAGAGGGAGTTATTGCAGGAGGTGCAGCAGGAGTTGTTGTCGAAACAGCATTATATCCAATTGATACAATAAAGACAAGGCTGCAGGTAGTTTATCAATAGAAGAGTTTGAAATGTTCTTGTTGCTCCTCTTAAGATTCCACAGGCTAGGAAATCCCTTGCATGTTGTTTTTTTGGAATTGAAATACATCTCACCCAAATATCTCTTTTAAGATGTAGAATGTTCTATGATCCTTAGAAAAGATTTAAGTGTTCTTGTTATTTGTCTGTATTCATGATGCAAAAGGTATTAATGTTGCTTCCTTAAGTCAAATGCTTGGTGAGGTGCATTCAGCAGCTTGTAAAGTAGGCCCAAAAACTGCAAAATATTCCATCCAGTACTTGTATATTATATTATTTAATAAATGTTCAACGTGCACTAGCTATTGGGAAAGAGCATGCTGGAATAAATCAATTAACTATTTCTACAGGCGGCTCGTGGTGGTGGGAAAATAACTTTGAAGGGTCTTTATTCGGGATTGGCTGGAAATCTAGCTGGGGTTTTGCCGTAAGTATCTTCTGCAGTTTGCAGCTTCCATGACTTGTGGTTTATCCGAAGTTCAAACTTTGTAAATTGACCATGTGATGGTTTTCAAAGCTCCTGAAGTTAGTTAGTACTAATGTGCTTTTGATACGTCAATGAATTGTATCGGTGTTCCACTGGGATCTTAAGACGATTGCTTGGTACATAAAATATTGCTTTAATAGTTTATAAATGTTCCAAATAATATTACTTTAATAATTTATACATGTTCCAAATATCCTCTTGTTCATCCATCCGTGAGTCACTGTTTACTCAACAAAATTATAGAAACATAACAGCTACGTTACTCCGATGGTCACTTATTTTCTTTTGTTACACTTGCTGATGAGCAAAAAGAATTTAGGGACTAAAGATCTTATCTTTTTAGATCTAGAAGAATCCTTTTGGCATTAGGGGGCTCACAATGTAAGTTAGTCTAGGAATTTAATGTATAGAGATGTATCTGAGTTTTATATTACCATTTCTTTTTCCATTTTTCTGATCAACAGTGATCAATAGGTAGAACATGAAGATATAACCTGTAGTAGGCTACCCAGTAATCTTGTTTTTGTGAAAGACTCAGAGGTGTCACGTAGATAGGCATGGATGTAAATTAATTTAAATAAGATGCCTCTCCTTATTTTATGATATGCATTTCTTTTAATTTTTCTTTTGCATTTTTTTTCAGGGCTTCTGCCCTATTTGTTGGAGTATATGAGCCTACAAAGCAGAAGTTGTTGAAGACTTTTCCTGAGAATCTTAGTGCTGTAGCTCATCTAGTAAGGTTTTACTTTTCCCTTTCTGATTTATCCCGTCAAATTTTCATTTTCTGGACTTGAACACATAGCATATAGTGCATAGTAAATGTCACAATTTTCTATTCATGTCTGGTTGTGTCTTAAAATGGAAAAGAAGGTTCTTCCGGAAAACTTTTATTTATTGGGGTTGCTGAAACACCCAATATGTTGCTCATGAAAACTTACTCTGCCATGTTCACACCTGAAATACAAGTTAGAATACGGTGATTCTTACCTTACTTTTATGTTCCTGTTTATTCCATTATTTATGACATTAGTCATCAGGGAAATTCAAAGGAATCCAATGATCAATGATATTGTGAATGGCAAAACGCCTGAAAACAAAATTTTGATCAATTGTTCCATTACCCTTATTTTACTGCAATATGATTTTCTTTTTGTTTATGTTACCATGTGCACTTCTTGCTTTAGAACGTAAATTTGTTGACTTATTGTAGACTGCAGGTGCCATAGGAGGGGTTGCTGCATCTCTTATTCGTGTTCCAACAGAGGTACATTTATTTCGTTATACATTTCATAAATACACATTTATTTTCTATGAATTTAGCAACTATAAAATAATCCTCAGGTTGTCAAGCAAAGGATGCAGACTGGGCAGTTTACCTCTGCTCCAGATGCTGTCCGCCTCATTGTCTCCAAGGAAGGGTTCAGGGGTCTTTATTCGGTATGTAAAGAATACTTATTCAACATGTGGTGTGATATTGATTTAGAGGCATTTGTCCTGTCCTACTTTATGATGGAGCACTGCTTCCTTGTGATGGATTCATTCACATTGGATTCCACCTGGGAGTTTTTCAAGTATTATGATGCATTATTGTATTTGGATGTATCTTTGATTTGTTTCTGAGACAGGCTGCAGTCTGATTCTCTACAGCTAGAATCTAGATTAATTCATATTTCCTCCTAGGTCTCGTGTCAGATATGTTCTAATTTGTGCTGAACTTTTTCTTTCAGTCACAAGAAAGTTGTTGAAATGTGAGAGAAATATTGTTTGTTTTTCATGCTTTTAGGAGTTGTTGATTCAGAGAAATGCATATTGGTAGCCATTTGGGCTCAACCGTATTTTTCGAAATTCTTCTAATTTTTGTGTTTGAATGGTTAGGGATATGGATCATTTCTACTACGCGATTTGCCATTTGATGCAATTCAATTCTGCATCTACGAGCAGCTTCGTATTGGATATAAAGCAGCGGTATGACCCTTCCCATGAGTCATGAGGTGTTCAGTTATGACCTGCATATATTCCTGAACAATTTACTGATTATTGTGCCTCACATAGTTGCATTTGTAGATTCTTTTATCCATGATTCAGAGATTATTCCCTTTCATTCAGTATATCTTTGTGCTGTTAGTTGGACAGATCTTTATACACCCCCAAACTGTCAAACCTTTTGGTGATCCAGCCAAAGGCTAAAAAAATTCTGCTTTCTCTATTATTTAGTTTTCATTTTGTTGTTCAACCGATATGCAGACCACAATAAGTCTGAAGGGCTTGTTTTTCTTGCACTTTGAGCGTGGAATCAATTGAAGGATGGCAGGA
Source organism: Erythroxylum shatona (assembly GCA_027568895.1). NCBI lineage: Eukaryota > Viridiplantae > Streptophyta > Magnoliopsida > Malpighiales > Erythroxylaceae > Erythroxylum > Erythroxylum shatona. The sequence continues at coordinate 1,289,059 of JAOSBK010000206.1, read as the reverse complement.
CCTCCTCATTTACATGGGAATCTAAGCCAACCAAGCTCCAAAAGCTTGTTATTCTTACCTATTAGGTTCTGTTTTTCCCTAAGGCTTAAGCGATAACTTGATCTGTCAAAATATATAGGCTGAAGCTTGGAGATTTTATTGTGTAGGGGCAGTTCGTACGGATAATTTTTTATATAATAAAACCAGTTTGTTAATGGGGCAAAACAAAATGGTTTTTCATGTTATCAGTTGCTTGTCCCTGCTGAAACCTGCTTAGGATGGTATACTTATACTCATTCCTTTAATCTTTTCTCCATATTCCATCTATATCGAGAGAGAGATTAGCTGAATCTATCACAATTCTTTATTTTATTTATTGTTGAAACATTCTCCTGGTTTTACTGCTGTGCTGTATACTGTGAATAATATGCTCATCACTCCGTATGTTTAATCATAATTATACTTTACAATCAGATACGTGCAAAACATGAGGTGTGAGAGAAGCTCAGCCTCCCACTTTTGTGGAAAGTACCTTAAATTTACTAAATCTGTGATTGAATGATGTTTACTTTGTGCTTTGCAGGCCAAGAGAGATTTAAATGATCTCGAAAATGCTATTGTTGGTGCTTTTGCTGGTAAATATTAGCAAGAAAACATTCAGTCACATGTTTTTCTGAAGTATTTATATTGTCCAGATTATAAGTGCTATCTGATAGCTTGGTCATAGAATAGGAAATGGGAGAGGGTTTAACGGTCGAGAATCAGCCAGGGCTAAACCAGGCTTTGCTACTTAAGTATTTAAAGGGCACTGAAACTCAATAGTGAACTGACTGAAAGACATGGTGTGCTTGTATTAAGCTATAGGACGATACTTTTAAGCTTTTGGACCTGCTGAATCCTACTTTACAACTGGTTGAGTCAAATGACCTGATTGATAAACTATTTTTACAGCATTCCACATGTTAGTTTTTCTGATTCATTCACCTATAATTAATTCTTAATAGGCGCATTAACTGGAGCCATAACCACTCCTCTTGACGTGATTAAGACAAGGCTTATGGTTCAGGTATGCGTATTCTTTGTGTCCCCGTTCTTTGATCTTGGGCCATTGCTTAAACATTTTGCTTTGATGCTTTAAAGGGTTCAGCTAATCAGTACAAAGGGATCGTTGATTGTGTTCAAGCTATTGTTAGAGAAGAAGGTCCTACTGCCCTCCTAAAGGTGCATATTCAACATGTGCTAATTCATAGACTGTATAAGCAACAGTTGTGCATAGATTGACAATACACATGTAATCTGAAATACTTTCATGAATTTCCTTTGTGTTTTGACATGATTGCTATGTAAACAAATAATCTCTCAATCAGGCAGAAGTTTTTCTTTTCCTGATATGCTATCCATGTTCAACAAATGCAGGGCATAGAACCAAGAGTGCTGTGGATAGGCATTGGTGGTTCAATCTTTTTCGGGGTCTTAGAAAGTACAAAGCGATTTCTTGCTCAGAGACGTCCCGTGCAGTCTCAGAATCCGAAGCAGGAGTAAGATTAGACGAACATACAACAGGTTTGCTCTCCAGGTAGCATAAAATTTTACAACCTTGAGTTCAATGGAAAGTTAGTCAAGCTCATGCTGCTACCCAGCTTGAGTGCTATTGCTAACTTGTAGGAACATAACAAGGATTGGGATTTGATCAACTACCCTTTGGACAAGCACTATCAAATAGCTGGAGAGTTATGTCTGAATCTTCCCATAGATGTTGAATGATTCAATGCCCTTGTTTGTAGTTGACAACAGATGTAGTTCATATCTGTGGAGAGCTTTCCGTGCTGTACCAAGCTTGCCTGTGGCTGAACTTTTAGTAGGAAACCAATTTTTTGCTAAAATGAAATCATTTATTTCTTGTTTCAATTAGTTTCATTTGTTGAAAAAGAAATAATATTTCCTTAAGAAATTAGTCCTTTGAATTTGAGGTATAAAAAATTTTATCAATATTTTAATTTATAATTATTGCTAAATATTTATTTTAAATTAGTCAATATTTATATATATTATTATACTATTTAAATACTATCAAATTATGAATGTTTTTCGTATAGACTTGATTTTTCTTGAATATTTTGAACTAAATTTTAGTTAAGCCTAGTCCGAAGACTATTTTCACTCATCCTTCATGGTCAACTAAGTCAACGGCTAAGATCCTTGAAATGCGTGTAAAGCACTACCATCGGGTGCAGAGAAGTCCTCATGCTCTGAGGTGAAGTATCCAAGGCAAATAAGCAGAGAGGAAACTATTCCTACTATATACGAGCCATAATAAATTCAAAATGCCAAAATTTTAATTTGATATCTATTTTTAAAAGCTATTTTAACTTAATAATTTACATTTTAAAATTACTATAACTTGAACAACACTTCATTTTCATTAGTTTTTGATTGATGTAACGTGTTTATCAAATAATACGGAAGTTCATTTGTTAATCACAAAAAAAAATTAGTTAATGGAGACAATAAATTTTAAAATTTTAAGAAATTAAATTTTTTTAAAAAAAGTTAAGTACTTTCATTATTATAAGATGATATAACTTTTTGTCACAAAATGGCATGTTCTTAGGATTTCATGTGCTAATGTCTAACCTTATATCATACCAAGTATAATTACCTTGTTGGAAAACTTAAACATGGTAACTTGTAATGGCAAACATTGGTAATAATGTCAAAGACTTTTATATCACAAAAGGGACAAAACCCCCTTCACTTTAGGGTAGGCCCTCGTGAATCATATCATCATCAAATATAAACCCTAATGATGTCCATAAATCCAAAAGGAAAAAAAGAAAGAAAAAGGGGTAAAGATTTGATTTTTTTGTTGTTGTCCCCAATCATTTGTTAGCCCCCCGCCAAATGCCACCAAAGTAGTGACTTTGCAATTGGCAGGTAATTATTTTGCCACACCAAGGGGTCAATTAGAAATCCTCCTAGGGTTTCTTTCATTTGGGGTTAGGAGGTAATCAAGATTGATGCATGATCAATCCAACATCATGTCATGTAGCTTGCAAATGAACCAATTCTGTATTGCATCAGCCCTAGTGTGGCAATCTTACATCATGTTATATTTGATACAGGAAAACCATTAGGGTTAATAAACAGGCACATCAAATTTTATGCTTAACTGATTAAGTATAAATGAATGATAGGTTGAATTAGATTCAAATTTTTTTTAAAAAAATAAAGTTTGAATATGATCAAATATATATTATAATTAATTTAATTTTAAAACATTAAATATAAATACAACAACCCAATGAAAATCTCGGTATATGTATGGTCTGGGGAGGTGCAGAAATATGCAATCTTACTCCTAATTGATAGAGAGACTATTTTTAATAGACTCATAACACACACACACACACACATATCTATATATAGAGAGAGAGAGAGAGAGGTAAAATCTATTACAGAAAATGTTTAGAATATGTAAAGAAATGCTTAGATTAAATAACTAAGAAGGAAAATTTACACATAAAAATATAAAACTAAATATAAGACAGAAAAAATTGGAATAAAAACTTATCTCATATCTTAATACGCTAAAATTTTCTATTGAGGGTCACATTTTTAGTAAATTCTAACATAGTCGTATTATTCTTGATCACTTACCCCTAATTCTTCTTAGACCTTCATTTTTCTTAAATATCTCTAAGTACAATCCTCTATCTTCTCACTAAAATGTCAAGATGCCTCCTCTTGACAGGTCCGAACCACTCAAGTTTTGTCTCTTTTAAATTTTTAAAAATATTAATTACCTTTAATTTGTCTCTTACCGTTAAATTTTTTACTTTCTCTTTTCTAGTAAAGTTGTACTCTCAACAAAATATTCTCATTTTTGCCAACATTAATTTATAGTGTGCACCTGTTTGATGGGTCAATATTCTAACTTATAAAACATGATTGACCTTAAGCATTACACGATATAATTTACCATTAATCTTGAGTGATATCTTTTTATTATATAAAACTCTTGATGTGATAAGAAAATACTCCTTTAATTCTATTCAAAATAAATGCCGTTTTAAAAAGAGGCACACTTATTAAGAAAGTTAATGAAATATTTGATATACCCTTATTAATTGCATGTTGAAGTGCCTTGAAAATATAATCTGTGTAATTAGGATGTGAGAAAAATTAAAGGGTAATTTTGGAAGTAAAATTATAATCATGCATAAAAAGTTACAAACGGCACTTACTTTAAATAATTAAAATCCCTCTAAAACGATTTTTATTTTGAATAGGAGGGAGTACAAATTAAGCTCAAAAGTAAATGGTATTAGGGTAGGTTCAAATTCTTTTAACATGCCTACACAAGTAAGCGTAAATGGTCTACTTTATTTTAGAGTTTAGTAATTTGAGTTAAGGTCATTATTTTTTATAGGACATGTAATAGTTAAGTCACTTGGAGATTTACTCTTAGAGTTCAGGAAAGATTTTTGCCATTGTATTAAAAACTTGCTTTAAAATAGAACATAAAAACCTATTTTTTTTTGTTAGACCACGAGGTGTTCTAAGAGGGTCTCAATTATAGGAAAGCGCCTTTAAGTCATCCACTCTCAGACTAATCTCCGATCACACTAGGTCAGCCCATAAAAAGTAAAGTGTTGGCCAAATAGATTTCTTTATTCTCAAAAATTGAACTCAAAACCTCTGATTAACATAAAAACCTTTTTTAGGCATAGCAAGTAAGCATGGAAGTGGCAGTCAAACCATTGCAGGTACTGAATCAGAAAGCTCCAGGAAGAGTACAGACACTCCTGAGAGCTCACGCCCCACCAATGACACAAAGTACGGCCATGGTCACCTTAATAAGTGTCTATACTCAGATAACCAGGTGAACACTGAACGCCGTATGTTCACGTCGGTAAAGATAACGTGGATGAGATTTAATGGGAAATATCACGCTGTTTGACATCAATGCCTGAGACCTGACAGGCACACCCGCCGTAGCAATATCAAAACATATCTATCCCTTCATCAGACCCTAAATCTCTTCCTAAATTCCCATCCGAACGTTTCTTTCTCTTTTTTTTACCAATTCCAACACGACCATGATTCTTTTGATGTGATGTTTCTGCCTTGTTTAGTGCTTTCTTTTATTGTATGAAAAACCTGGAATCTGAAACCAAGTTTTAAGATTGTGAATTAGTTAGGTTCAGTGGGTTGAGTCTGGACTCCGGACTACTGAAACTCGCAAGGTTTCATTTCCAGGAGGCTTCGAGATTTTATGGACCTACACATCTGCATAATATTGAAAAACAACAACAATAATTTAACTTCATCTTCTTACAACTACAACTAGAACATCACTTGTGATGAGACAATTCTTGTTGCTTGTTTAACATTATTTCATATAAGATAATTTAACTTCTTCTTCTTCTTCGTCCTTTTTTAGTTTCAAGTTGCTGCAACTAGTTAAGAAAAGGATAAAACATCTGGCAAACTAAGGTAACAAGAAGCTTGGAAAGGTAAAGAACATGACTGAACGCCACAGTGGTCACACACGCGCGCGCACTCAAGCCACGTGAAACTACAGAAGAAGTTCTGCTCTACCATGTAACTATAACTAGTAATCATGTCCACTGAGAAATACAGACTACAGAGTCTCCTGTCACTGCGTGTGTGTGTGTTTGTTCAGAAAGCGAGAGAGATGGAGGGAGAGGAAGGGGGGCTGGTCGTATAAGGACAACTTAAAAGTCTCAGAAAATGGCATATGTCCAAAGAGAAATTTAGGGTAGAGAAGAGAAGGAATCGAACATTTTACAGGACATCAGCAGAAAGGATACAGGGATTGAGACGTGGTGTAATCATTCCACACAGTTAAAAAGACGATCTGATAATTCATAATCCTGGATACTCACCATGTTCTATGTCTCCAATTGGTCTTATTCTATCCATTTTATTTAATTTTTTATTTCCTAAAATATTTAAAATTACATGAATATTGGTATTTTTCTCATGTGTAATAATTGTACTTAATTAATACAACTCAAAATTTAAATATCATATAATACCCAATTCAAAGAGTAAATTGATTTTTATTAAGAATAAATATAATTATAACACAGATACATGTTTTATGTCAATTAATACAAAATTTTAAAAATTAAAAAACTCAAATATAGAATTTTATGTGAGAAAACAAATCTTAAAAAATCATTTATTTATTATCAAAAATATTAAATAAAATTTATGATACATTGCATATCCTATTTATTATCAATAAAAAAAATTAAAAAAGAAAGAAAGAAAATCTAAGTGGCATAATGACCACCTATAAACATAGAGACAAAAGCCAAATGATGAAGATGGGCATACCCCATAACCCTATCTCCAAGCTTAAGGCCCCAAAGTGGAAGAAAGTGTAGAGATACATATTAAATGACATTTTAAACATTAAAAAAAAAGATAATAATTACTGTAGGGGATGGAAGACATTATTACCAAAGTATACGTACTGTTGTGACATCATGGCCACGTTATGTGAACGCAAGCTAAATTCCTCAATACCCTTCTCTAATTAATTATAATTTAAAAAATTAAGACCATCAAATTAAGAATATTTCATTTTTCAATATGTACTTTTTATTATTTTTAACAAAAATTTAAGAAAATTTTCAAAATTAAAATTTTTAAAAATTCCCTTTTATTATGAAGTTTACTAATTTCATATTATCTTGTAAAAAGCTACTCTTGTTAGCTTTTTAGAGTATTTTTATGTATAAGAAGTGGCTTTTCCTTTTTTCAACCACCGAACATAATTAAAGAAGCAAAAAAGTAGTATTATATTAATAGGTCGCATGTCGTTTTCTACATTTTCAACTAATAACGACATTAGTTTTTAAATAAATTAAATCAATTTCAATGAAGAATTAAAATTAATTATCCTATTTTATTGCTTTCTCAGTCATCAACGAGAACTATGATTTTTTAGTGTTAGCTATTTAAATGCAATAATTAGAATATATCGGTCATTAAAAAGTATAATAATTACCACGAATGTCATGCATTTGATGCATAATGTTTCATATTATAAGTCAATAATTAATGTAACCCTAAACCTAGAACAACTAATTTGAGTTTGTAATTAGTTGTTAGAGGCTTGATTTGCTCTTACTAATTATATTTTCACCGATGACCTCAATCATTTTAGTTTAAGTTAAACTTTATTAAGATGAAGTACAACAACAAAAAACATAATTAAAGAGTAAAAAGATAATATAATCTTAGTCGATGCCTAAGAGCAAACAAACAACATGATGAGAACCAAAAAAGACCCACAAAGAGTAAAATGATAATGAAGATAGATTAGAAATTAATTAGTCTCTTTGATTGGATGAGATATGAAAAGAACATTATAGGGTTGGTTTGGAATTTGTGAAATGATAATGTGGGGTTCAAAAGAGTGTGTTGCAGGTAGATCTTAGCATTAGTTGTAGTATACTATAATTTAAAATGAGAAATTTTAAAAAGAAAAAGGTCAGAAGCTTTTATGCTCTGCAAAAAGTCAAATAGGGGATGCAGATTGAAAGATTTGCACTCAAGATTCATCATCATTGCTCTCTGATATTTCTTTCTTGCTTTTAGGCTCCCAAGAGAAACCCTAAAAGAATTGAAAGGAAAAAGGTAAAAATAAACCCTATGGCCTAGGTATATAATATATACAGTGCTATTAATATGTTTTTAAAAGTATGAAATACACAAATTAGTAAAAAACCAATATTAGTAATAAATTTTAATTTAACCTTTTAAGGATTATTGGCTTTTTTAATACTCTTCAATATAAATGTGTTTATGCAAATTGTTAATGCCAAGACAATTTCGATTTTTTCTTTTGAATAAAAATTTTTCACCTATTTATTAAAGGTCATTAAGGAGAGTTCTTTAAAGAGCCTCTAAATTCTTTTGGGATATCAAAATTAATTTTTAGATAAAAATTTGTTAAATTACATCATTTTCGCCAGTTTCAAATTTCTTGTATATCTGTTATTTATTGTAACTAATCTTCTAATTTTTCTTTATCCTTTAGATTTATTGTGCCTTAATACATGTATAGAATGTGTACTATCAATAATTTACTGTAAGCTTATTTTTGCTAATCAATATCTTATCATGGTACCAGAGCTAACATTGACTTAATAGCTTCCTTCTTGTTCCCTTTTTTCTCCTTTATTGCGTTTTTGCTATGTTCTTTCTCTTGTCCAATGGCCACCAATTCTGGCACTATTCAACCTGCCTTTGCAGTCTTCTCTGTGTCAAACCTACCCAGCATTGCCCATCAACTACCTATTAAATTAAACTCCACAAACTATCTGATGGAGCAAGCACAATTGCTATCTCTCCTATAGAGTTATGATCTAATTCATCATATTGATGGCTCCGAGCAGCCTCTCCCTCAATTTCTCAACGAACAACTCAATCTAGTTTAGTAGCGGTGGTTTCGTCAAAACCAGCTTGTTCTCAACTGGATTATTAGTTTCATGACCAAGTCCTTTATATCTCAAATTTTTAGCTCCTTCACTGCTCATGAGGCCTGCCAAAAGCTTTAATCTACTTATGCCATTGGTTCTAAGACTTAAGTTCGAACACTAAAGAACAACTTCTATTGTTTGGAGAAGAAGAATGAATTGGTTACATACTAATTTCAAAGGGCCAAACGCATCTTTGATCAATTGACAGCTCTCAAACATCCCAATTCCTGAGGATGACTTAATACAAGTAATCACCAATGGTTTGGACTCCTTTTATTGACCCTTTGTCAGGTCCCTTGAGAATCACGTAGATTCTGTTTCTGTTGATGACTTGTATGGTTTGCTGTTGAGTGAAGAACTCAATCTTGCTCTCATGACTCTTCCTCTGACGTCAATGAATAAGTCATGCCTAATGCTTATGCCATTCAGACCACATCTTCTTCATCCAATCGAAATCCCTTTATGCATGGGAGAGGTGATCGTGGCCGAGGCCAGGGTCGCCAACAGCAACATTAATCTTTTTCTCACTCGCATCTCTCCCAAGGACCCCTATCTACTTGTCTTCCACTAATAGTGTCCTCACCTACTATAATTACAATGGGACAGGTCATTACTCTCGCCAATGTCCTTCTCCTCGCCAACGAACAGATGCTTCTCTTCTATTGCCCACACTTGCTGCCTACCTAGCCTCTTCACAATAGTCTCGTCCCTAACAATGGCTATTGGATTTTGGAGCTTCGCATCATCTCACTGCTGATATGGATAATCTTGCTATTCATCATGATTATAATGGCCCTGCAGAAGTTAAGATCAATAATGGTAAAACCTTACCAATCTCTCATATTAGCACCTCCAATTTTTCTTCTGATCATTCTTGTTTCTTTCAGTTGGATAACATTTTATATGTTCCTTATATTTCTGCTAATCTTCTATCTGTTTCCTACTTTGCTAAATCTAATAATGTTTCTCTTGAATTTTTTCTAAATCACTTTGAAATCAAAGATATCCCCACGAAAGCATTGGTCCATTTAGGTCAGACTAACAGTGGCTTATACTCCATCTCCCTTGCACCTTCGACTGTTGGTCCTAATGCTTCTCAAGCTCACTCGATTTCTCTTTCTACGTGGTATGCTCGTTTAGGTCATGCTACTCCTCACGTTGTTCGTAAGGTTTTAGTTTCCAGTTCCACAAAATTTAGTAATAGTGATTTCCATCATTTGTGTCATGCGTGTAATCTTAGCAAAATTCATAAATTGCTTTTCCCTTTGTCTAGTTCTCATGTTAATGGACCGTCAAATCTTATTTGTTCAGATTTATGGAGACCATCTCCTATTGCATCTTTTGATAATAACAAATATTATGTGCTCTTCTTTGATCACTTCATCAAATAATCTTGGATTTACTTCATCAAACTCAAGTTTGAAGTGCTAAATGTATTTATCAAATTCCAACACCTTGTTGAATGTTTCTTTAATCACAAAATCAAAGTGTTTCAGGTAGACTGGGGAGGTGAATTTCATAGTCTCACCACATACCTTCTTCAACATGGAATTTGTCAACGCAACTCATGTCCCAAAATTCCTGAGCAAAATGATTATGTCGAACATAGGCATCACCATATTGTTGAGACTGGTCTTGCCTTGCTTACCACGCTTCGGTTTCAAAACAATTCTGGCAACAAGCTTTTGACACTACAATTTATCTAGCTAATAGGCTACCTACTTCTCTTCTCTCAAATAAAACCTGATATCAAGTTTTATTTCAGTGCTTACCTAATTATCATGAACTTAAATTTTTTGGTTATCTATACTATCCCTGGTTTAAACCTTATGCTCGCGATAAACTGTCACCAAATCTGCTTATTATGTTTTTCTGGGTTACAGTAAAGTTCATAAGCCTTATTATAGCTTAAATCTAGCTACAAATATCATTATTGTCTCATGTCATGTTTTGTTTGACAAGCAGATTTTTCCATTTCAAAAGCACGAGAAGATGACTAGCTCTAATTCCTCTCCAGCTACTATCTTCTTACCGTCCCAACACCATGGCACCTCACCTCCTGCATCTTGTCCATCAACCTCATGTGCTACTTCGGCATCTGTTTCACAACACCAACCTCACTTGCATCCACCATCAATTTCTCCTCCTCAACCCGTTCTCCCGATGGCATCTACTCCCTCAAACCAATCTCAACTACACCCACCATCGAGTTCTTCTCCTCCACCTGTTCTCACACCAACCTAGCCCTCTCATATGTCACCACATCCATTGCCTTCCTCAAACTCACCTCAACAACCTACCTCCTCTACACCAGTCAACACCGATGGCTTATCACTAGTTGTTGACCTCAACAAATATCCCACTCCTACTATACCTCCTCCCCATCCTATGCTGACTCGTCTTCAAACAAACTCCTTGAAGCCTAAGACCTTCCATGCTACTGCTGATGAAAATTTTGAAACTATATCCTTTCGGGCTGTCAATAAAGTTCCCCACTGGCGATTTACCATGAAAGAAGAATATGATGCTTTACTTCACAACAACACCTGGTCCTTTGTTCCGTACAATCCCTCATGAAATGTTATTGGCTGCAAATGGGTCTACCGCATCAAACGCAATCCTGACGACACGATTTTATGCTATAAGGCTCGTCTTGTTGTCAAAGGGTTTCATCAATGCCCTAGCATTGATTTTCACAATACCTTCAGCCCAGTTGTTAAGCCTTCTACTGTTCTTGTGTCTGGCTCTTGCTATTTCACTTGGCTAAGATCCAACTTAATGTTTCCAATGCATTTCTATATGGATCTTTAGATGAAGCTATTTACATAGAGCAACCTTCCGGCTTCATCAGTTCTGCCTTCCCAACTTATGTTTGTGAATTGCATAAGTCTCTTTATGGCCTAAAACAAGCATCCAGACAATGGTATAAATGCCTCACTGATGCGTTATTGTGTCCTTAGGATTTCTTGGCTCCAAAACTGATTCTTCGCTTTATTTATACTATAATGGCAGTCATATGATTTATTGCTTAATCTATGTTGATGATGTTCTCATTATGGGAATCATTCTTCCCTGGTTCATAATGTTATTACTTCGTTGAAGACGTACTTTGCTTTGAAGGACTTGGGCCAACTTCATTATTTTCTATGTGTTGAGGCGAAATAGCTTGATGATGGTTTACTATTGCGTCAGACTAAATATATTAATGATCTTCTTGACATAGTCAATATGCTTGATGCTAATGGAGTCTCCACTTTAGCCTATCCCTCGCTAAAATTGACTGCGACTAGTAATGACTCCTTTGAAGATCCAACATTATATCACAGCATTGTGGGGGGTCTTTAGTATCTCCAGTTTACTCAACTAGATTTATGTTTTCTAGTCAACAAGGTATCTCAATTTATGCACTCTCCAAAATCCATCCATTAGGCTGTGGTAAAGTGAATAATTTGCTACCTTCGTGTTACGTGTGATAAAGGTTTGTTTATTGCTAAGTCTTCTCCCACCTTAATCTTTGCTTATTGTGACTCTGATTTGGCCAGTGATCCTGATGATAGGAAATCTATTACTGGCTGCTTCATTTTGTCAATTCTAATCTCATTTATTGGGATTCTCGCAAATAACGCACTGTCTCTCGTTCTTTCACAGAAGTTGAATATCGGGCTATCGCTACTACAGTTAATAGACTCCATTGGCTTTGTTCATTGTTAGGTGAAATCGGCTTCCACCAAACTTTTATTCCTCATCTTTGGTGTGACAATCTCAGTGCTACCTATCTCACCTCAACTCTAATTTTTCACTCTTGCTCCAAACGTCTAGAAATTGACTTTCATTATGTTCATGATAAAGTTCTCTCCAAGGCTCTTGTTGTTCACTATCTTTCCACTAATGACCAGCTAGCTGATTTGTTCACTAAGTCCTTGACAAAGAACAAATTTTTGCACTTTCAGGAAAAATTGAGAGTTTGGTCCCCTCCTAAACTTGAGGGAGGATGATAAGGATCTAGTTTCAAATCTCTTATATATATGTTATTTATTATAAATGATCTTCTGATTTTATTTTATCATTTAGATATATCGTACCTTGATCCATGTATATAATGTGTACTATCAATAATATACCGTAAGCTAATTTTTGCCAATCAATATCTTATCACTAATTATTAAAATTTTTATTTAAAATATATAATCAATAAATTATTATATATTTCTAAGATTTAATTTAATATATAGTTAAAAATAGTTATTATATATTCTAATATTATTAAAATTTTCCTATTAACTAAACTGTATTCCAGTTTTAACACAATATTCTAAACCCTACAATTTTATCTTTACAAATTGAGTTTTTAAGTCGGACATTTAATTCTAATTTTGCTCAAATCTCAATTAACTTAAATTTAATTATTATTTTAAGTTAATACGAATCAACCATTCCTTAACTACAGCTCAACAAGTTCCGTCTAATGTTGACATCGTGAAGACAGGAGACTTCCATTAACTCCTTCGACCTTTCGAGGTCAAGCAGTAGCCATGTGTTACACCGTATCATTAAAAAAAGCTAGATCCAACTTGAGTTCCTCTGTTAAAAGCCACTCAACTTTATAACTCAAATCGCACTTTCTCCAATGTTTTTTCTGTTCTTTCCGTGTCTTATGTATATATTATATAGAGGAATAAAATGAAAAATCTTTACTTTTGCACACTACAGAAGCTAAGAGGTTAAAAGGAGTGGCAAGGGAGGGGATAGAGTAAAAAAGAGAAAGCGGTTGGTGGCTTAATATAGGATCTTGGATTCTCATATCTATCTTCTATTCTTCTTCTACGAAAGTTTTGAGAGAGACAACAACTCCATGTTTGAAGTTGTTTAAGCTTTGTAACTTAACCTAGACAGAGTTTTCGTTATCAGTTTTTACGTATAAAAAGGTGCTAACCTTCTTCGTTATAGCCTTTCGTTTTGCCTCTGGAGAGAAGGAGATAGATATGGCGGCTACATCACAAGCCATGCTAAATCAATGCTTGTTCGAGGAGCCAGAGATGTCTACACAAATGGGTTCCTTCTCTTTTCCTTCGAACTTGTCGTTTACTCAATTGGGAAATTGTCACCAATCTCTCAAAAGCTTCTGCTTACCTTCTTCACTTACCACTGATCTCAACGAAACCCTACTCTCATCGTCCACTTTGAAGCAAAGGGATGAGATATCTTCCGATTTAGGAAGAACCCATCTTCTTTCCTTGCAAAGATCTAGTGCAAATCTCTGGTAAACCTCCTCTTTTGAGTGTTAAACTTCTGTTATTTCTTCGTTTGTGTTCTTGTTCATCTCCGCCGCCATATGAACGACTTGAATCAATGTTATTTTTTGATAAATAAAATATATATGTATCAGATCATCCAAAAGCTAAGGATTTTGAAGATGACATAAGGATATGAACAGCTTTGTTCATACTGAATGATTCTTTAACTATTGAATCTTATTCTTTCCACAATCTACAAGACGAACTCATTATTTACATGCAGATGTTCACACTCATATATTCCTCTATCTCTCTCTCTTTCTCTGCATTTACTTTCTCTGTCTATCTATTTTGATGAGAAGTCGTATCATTAAATGTTTTTCAGGGCATGGGGAGGAGAAGGAGGCGAGTGTGTAGGAAGCAAAAGAAGTGGTGGAGACGATCATCTTGGAGTTTCTGCGACGAAGATGAAGAAGATCAAAGCAAGAAGAAAGGTAAGAGAGCCTAGGTTTTGCTTCAAGACTATGAGCGATGTTGATGTGCTAGATGATGGTTACAAGTGGAGGAAGTACGGCCAGAAAGTGGTAAAGAACACACAGCATCCCAGGTTAGACAACTCAATTCAAAGCTTACATCTTTTTTTTCTTCTGTATATCTCTCGAAAACCGGTTTAATATCATATACAAAAGTTAACATACTTGCATATATTCATGTTCTAAATTATAAATTACGAGTTAGAACTGCAATTCGCAATAACGATCTGAACAATTCGAATTTAAGACCATGCATAATTCATTATCTTTCCTGGTTGTCTTCCACAATGCATGACCTGTGTCCCCTCCTTCCCACTTCAAGCTCTCTTTTTCACACATTATCATTATTCTTGTTGACTTGATTACTTTTTAGGCTCTACATATGCTCTGTGCAGGAGATTTTGATTGATAGATTGGTCAGTAGCAATGAGAATACTGTCCATCATTGACACTTAAAAATAGCTTATATGGTTTTGTCCTAAAAGAAGTAATTATTATGACCCTTTAAAAAAAAGAAAGTAAGATGAGATACACTTGATCAATGAGGAAAGTAGAAGATCATTGAGCAAATCGTAAAAGTTAGATATGATAAAAACTCTTGGATTCACCCTAATTTTTTGGGTTTTAGTGTTGCTTTTTAGGTACAGTACAATAGGTCAGAAAAATTATCATTGTTAGGATATGTAAGGTAAAGCTGATAAAACCATGAACATTCCCAACAACTACTGGTCCCTTTTTTTCGATAATAACAGTATGTAGTTTCGATTTACTAATTAATTTATATAAGCGTTTTTTGTATATATATGTTTGTACGATAAATTGCAGTTAATATAGTTTAGAACTACTCTTGGACTCGTTCGGTTTCAAGTTAAGTTCCAACATTGAATTTTACAATTATTGATCAGAAAGTTAAAGTTATTAACGGATCTGTAGTTTGGAAGTATACATTATCGATTTGTTATTATAACTATGGAAACTATCTTACATTGTTGATTTAAACATTAACAATAACAACCTTAAAAGAGTTCCTAACTTCTTGCAAACTTTGCTTGATGTGGCGGCTCTCGACTAAAAGCTACCATTCATCTCATAAATGTTGAACTTTTATACGCAGTACAAGTCTTTGTCCACGGGTTCCCGAGACTTTATAGGTAAAAACATTGTAGTTTTACTGTTTTAGGCGTGCCCTTAACCAAACCAACATGGATAAAGATGAACAGATGGAGCTGCAGAGATACAGTTGGATTGAGTAGGGTCTAGGTTGATTCAAAAGCTCATCCTTTTCATGCAAGGCAACCCATTGTCTATAAGTTATGTTAGGTTTAATCACAACGTTTTAAGAGGGTTCGGGGAGAAATTGAATTAGGCGAAAGTAAGTTTATATATAACTAAAATATTATATGAAATTGATTTTTGCATGCATGCAGGAGCTACTATCGTTGCACACAAGACAACTGCAGAGTAAAGAAAAGGGTGGAAAGGTTAGCGGAGGATCCGAGGATGGTGATAACAACCTACGAAGGGAGACATGTACATTCACCGTCGCATGATCTTGAAGATTCAGAGGCTCCGTCTCAGCTCAACAACTTCTTTTAGACTAACTCTGAGCTTTTTCTGGTATTTGGTAGTGTAAGGACATGGCAGAATAAAGAGTGAAACTGATGTGTGTACGAGGAGGCCGTGTTTCTTAGGCCTTTAATTGCATGCATACTCTTGTTATCTGATAAACTAATAACCAACACCAGAACTTGGCACTTGCACTTCGGGTTTGTAAATTTAGAGAAGCATTGACGATTGATGATGATTCCTTCTTCGTCTTTTGATTCGGGCTTTCACTTAATCTGCCAATTGGAATCTGTAGTTCGTTTTTTCTGTTTCAATTCTAGGGTTCCATTGACCTTCATGACTTCCAAATATCTCATGTAAGTAGGCTTCTTGTCTTAGCTCATGACCTATTGTTCTCAACTCCATTTTAATTTAATACATATAATTCCATATATAAATTTTTTATTACTTTTTCATGCAAAACATGACCATTAATCAACAAGATTATATACGAAAATTGAAAGAAATTAAGTATAAATATTTTTTAAATATTGCTTGTATCAAATATTAACAATTGATTCGATAACGAAAACTTTTAATATTGCTTATATTTACAATTGGTTCAAAAAAATAAGGAATATTTTTAATATTGCTTATATTTAGGATTAGTTCAAAAAAGACATTTAGGAGTGACCCGAAAAGATAAAGAATGTCTTTAATATTATTGTATCGGTGTCTCCCGATTAACGACCATCTTACACTACAAGAAAAGCAAGAATTAGCGACGAAAAATATATCGTTGCAAATTACCGATGAAAAATTCATTTTCGTAGGTAAAATTGACGGGAAAATTTTCATTTAGCGACGGTACTAATATCCGTCGCTAAATATGGAGGGAAATCATCCCGACAAATTTTGCAATGGACTTTAGCAACGGAAAATATCTGTTGCAAATTACCAATAGAAAATTTTTAAATTTAATCTCACCTGACATCTCTCCCCTCCCC
>JAOSBK010000206.1:1260481-1272142 GCA_027568895.1 Erythroxylum shatona | reverse complement strand
CTCCTCTTCGGCTTTCTTTTCTCCGGTTTCTCTGTTGTGGACTCCTTTTCTGCTCGTCGGCGTTGTCATCGTGTCCTTCGGTGGAGATATTTTTGTAACTACTGTCATGTATTTTTTCGTATATTTGATGAAAGTTAATTTGAATATTTGATTACGTTCGTTTATTTGTATATTTTGTTATTGGAAAACAACTTTAAGATATAAATGTTAGTGATAGAAAGGACAAGACGTGATTTTAGTTGTGATGTTGGGATAAATTTCATATGCATGTAAAGTGTTTGATGAAATGTTTGTTCTTTGAAAAATAGTTTCAATTCTTTATTTTAAATTCTTTTTTAGTATGAATTTCATAATTTCAGTTGTTTAGTATGAATTATTTTCTTAACTTTTCACAAGAACCAGAATATAATAAATGCTGCGATTGGTACGAAGAGATTTAGCAAAATTATCTCCATAGTGGCTTCCAGAGAAACTGAACATTTTGAAGGTAAATTTTAAAAATAATATTTAGCAAATTTACCAACGAAAAAAAAGTTCGTCGGTAAAATATATTGGATTTACCAATGTAAATTTTTTTCTGTAGGTAATTACCGACGGAATAACCAAATCCGTTGGTAATTTTTTAACAAAAATTTTTTCCCTTTGGTAAATTTACCGACCAAACAAAATTTCCGTCGGCAAATTTACCGATGATACCTACGACCGTATTTTCGATACCTTTTTTCGTCAGTAAATTTTGTCGCTAAATAAGCTTACCGATAAAATGTGTACAAATTCCGTCGCTAAATAATCTTACCTTCAAAATGTGTACAAATTTCGTTGGTAATTTTCGTCACTAAACTTCATTTTTCTTGTAATGCTATACATAGGGCCTTAGATGAATCTGGGCCTTAGAGCAGTGTTTTGTAAACCAGAAAATTGGTCAGTGTAAACTTTTGGGTCAATGTTTACAAAGGCCTCGGGCTATTTGTGTCATCCTCTTCAGGCCCACTTGGACAAGTCTTTCACTATCTTGTCTGTTCTTACCTTGTAGAATAAGGTCTTACAAGCATTTAAACCCTAATGAAAATGTTATTTTGCTTTTGCTTTTTCTTATATATAAAGACTCGTGTAATTGGAAGTACTTGTGCGTATTTATTACTAGACTTTTGTGGCAGCGATATATGTAGACTACACCAAAGTATCATTTTCATCCAGTCGTAATGGCAGACGATTGCATCATACACTTGTTTTCATTGCTTTTGTTTCCCTCACGCAAAGCATTCAATTTCGAATTAGACATCACATGATTAGTGTTCTGTTCCAATTTCATATACTATTTTCAACAGTTTGGCACCGTTTCTCTGGTCCCAGGACAATCGGAACTGTACTGGGAAGTGCTTGGAATGATTAAATTTTCCATAATTTCAAAAGGACTATTTTTTATACAATAGTAACATTATATTTTAATCTAAAATGTTTAAGTCCAATAAGATTTTTTCAAGAAATAAAAGAAGAATAAGAAGTTTTTATAAATTAATTTTTAACTTCATATATGATAGAATTATTATTTCTTATTATCCTTTTTAATTTGATAATTCAAGGTTAATTTAAAATTGATGTCTTCTATTCCAAACTGTTTAACTTATTGATATTTTTAATTGTGATTAATTTTTTAAAAGTTTGTATAAATCAGGTCAAAAAATTTTTTTACTAACATAACATATCTACTAAATATCACGTGGATGTTTATCTTTTAGTTATATAAGTGAAAATAAAGTTATGACACAATTTGTAAAAAAATTTAAAAATTAATCACTAAATTGAATTTTTTAAAATTTTGATATTAAACTAAAAATGTCAAAAAAATAGATAATTTTAATAAGTTATTATTATTGTATATAAACCTTTCTTAATTAATTCGACTCAAATAGTTTAACATATCTAAGAGAGAGGAAGGAGTATAGAGATGTACCAATCATCTTTTAAGCATGTTAATAGACATGAATTGTTCATAATATACAATTAGGTGAATAGAGAAATAGTGGGATCGATTCTTAATAAGCATACAACATTGGTACTTCTAAGTGGTCTTTTTATTTTGTTCTTGGTTAGGTTTTTTGTTAGGCTTTACTTGGTGAAGATGACAAGCTGTGAAGGCTCATTTTAGGCCTATAAATGACCCCTTTGTCTCGTAGGGCACAACCTAGCCTAAGTACTCATCAAACCTTGAATGGACCCAACCTAGGAACAGAAGCTACCTTACGAATGGCTGCATGCATGTACATTCTCAATAGGAAACCTGATAGGTAGGTCTCTGTGCTAAAGAGTTCAAGACCATGAATGAAATTTAAGCAGAAGAAGAAGAGAATGAGTGGAAGGAAGAGAAAGGAAGACGATATTGCTCCATGTACTTGTAAAAACTTATTGTAATGATGCACTAAGTACAGTGGCACTTGCATGCTTCCCACATTCATTGATTTAGAAGTTAGTGAAGACTGAAGAGGGATTACTCAAGTACAGTAGTTACTACCAAAAAGGAAAAGAAGTGCACTCATTAGAGCAGCTTTTTATCTTATAGTAAATTAGTATTTTGAAGTATAATTGAGGCTGAATTAATTTTTTAAAGTAACTTAAATCAAGTTTATCTCTTAATTTATCAAACACATAATATTTATTTAATTTAATAAGGTGCAAATCTTTTACTGGCAATCAATTTAATAATTAGGATATTCATTTATGTTAATTTTATATTGAAAGTCATGAACGATTCAGATTAATTAAAGAAAAATTATTATAAATGGGTTATTGTTTTTATCTATTTATTTATTTATTGGCATGTGTTGTCTAATTCAAAAACATCATAGAACACAGATCGAGAGGGTCTAACACGTTGTCCAAAGAATGAGTTGTGCTTGTAAATCTGTACATGCATGGACGATGTTCCTGTTCTTTCAAGATTCATTATCCAATGTACTGTCCCACGTTTTCTTGTGATTTTTGTAGCATTGAGATACGAACGATGTATGTGTGAATAGCCAAAGAGTTTAGGTTCATTCCGATTGCAACAAAATTTCAGTCAAAATTGTTGAGGTTGGCGAGGAAATTAAATATATATAATTAAGTTCGTACTAGTGGCAAGAGAAGTGAAATCACGTTATTACTATAAAACAATTATATTATGCACATTTGGGAATGCTCAATTAGGACACAGTACCTAGTAAATTAAGGTAAGTTCATGTCTCGTTGTCTCATTCCTCAACATGCATGTAAATAGTAGTGTGTTTTTTACATAGAAAATCTCTCAACTCATGTATTTTAGAAATTCATAAATGGAGTTATCTTAGGTAAGAAAGAGACATACGAATAAAATGAATTATATACTAAAATAAGACTCATAATAATTCGTCCCCTTAAAGTTTTAAGTTGAGATGGAATGTCTTATTTATATATAAGCTCACTTGGATTCTGTCCATTTTTTCCCTAAGCTCCCTCAAAACCTTCGTTAGCATCAGAGCTAAGTTGGTGAAGTTTGATAAATAGAGATCCGTAAATTTGGGTCGGATGAATGGGTAATTTATGGAGTAACTCAAATGACTTCATATGAGTTTTAAGTTGATAGGGAACTAGTTTGACATGGATGGATTCACTTGTGAAGGGAAAATATTGAAAATTCATAAATAAAGTGATTTCATATCAAAAAAAGACGTAAGGATGAAGTGAGTTATATATAAATATAATTTTAATGTTTATGTACAGTATTATTGAATGGCTTAGACTTACATGCACAAATAATAGTATAAAATGTTTTTTTATATTTTAAATATTATCAGTTATTCTTTTAAACACATTTCTAATTTTTTATCCAACTTTGGTTCAAGATGGAATTATTTCAATGTTCTAAATAGATAAAACTTATAAAATATAACAATTTTTATATAACAAATAAAAAATAATATAAAGAGATATTTAAAATATAATTATTAAACTATAAATTAATTAACCTTTTTTTTATATAAGTGCAAGGATCTTATAACAAGGCACGGTAATAGAAGAGTGTGTAAGCCAAATCAACAACATTATTAGGGTTACAAGCCTGAGTATCACCTGCACCAGCAAATGTTGTCCCAAAGAAAATCCAAAAACCTACAAAGGTGTGCCAATTTAAAAACAAATAAATAGATTCATAGAAGAAGAGAAAGAGGGAGGTTTTTCGATTATTCTGGTGCAAATATCCATAACTTTAACGTGGAAATGCACAACCCTTTCAATTATATATATTCAAATGCCTGACTTAAAGAGATAGGGTTTTGAAGCAATCAGTCGTGTACCAAACATCGAACCACTCATTTTACTAACCTATAAGTAGATTTTGTCATTATTGAGCTAATATTTATAATTCATAATTTGAAAATTAATTTTTTAATAACAAATAATTATTTTTTAAGGGTATACTCTTAAATATATTTAATTTATAAATTACGTATTTTAAATATATTATTTAACCAGCTCATACAAATTCTAATTACATGGCCTCTGATTTTTTGAGGGACACCATCCTCCAAATGCCCTAGCTGTTTCCTTGTTGGAGTACAATAATGGCAATGGTGACAATTCATGGACAGCGAATTGTTTGGACTGTTGAATAATGATAATTCATGAAGTACAATTGATTTGGTGCTTACTGCGGTGGAGATTAATGTTTTATATGCGCATTCAAATTAGTTTTGTGTAATTTTATTAATACAAATTAAATCGATCAATCATAATATATTGAACAAACTAACTTATCCTAATTTTTAATTAAATATTGGTATGATTCGTTCAGAAATTTCATGTAATTC
The DNA here is from genome assembly GCA_027568895.1 of Erythroxylum shatona. Classification (NCBI taxonomy): domain Eukaryota; kingdom Viridiplantae; phylum Streptophyta; class Magnoliopsida; order Malpighiales; family Erythroxylaceae; genus Erythroxylum; species Erythroxylum shatona. Next base: position 1,267,319 of record JAOSBK010000206.1, on the reverse strand, counting down.
ACTATTTAGTAAAATAATTATTTACATAAGGACTATAGTTTTAATTCACTTAATAAAGTAAAGTTGATTAATAGGTAGTGTTTTAAATAAATTGTAAGGTCACGTTCATAAAGTATATATAAAATTTTTCTAGTAGATATATATACTCGTTTGATTATTAAATTATATCAATTTCTTTAACTAATTTTAAATTATATAACTTAAAAAGTAATTGTTAGTGTTTTAAATAAACTATAAGGTCGTGTTCATAAATTATATAGAAAATTTTACTAGTAGATATATTTACTCATCTGATTATTAAATTATATCAATTTCTTTAACTAATTTTAAATTATATAACTTAAAAAAGTTTTTATCATTAATTTTAGTCTTTAATTTAAATCTATATTGAATAAATTATGATGTGAACATTTAAAATAAGCTTTTAGTGCTTAATCCTTATTCTACTCGTGGAGTGTAATTAAATCCCTATTATATTAGCATAAATCAAGTGTATATATATATATATGAAGCTTTAAAGTAAATGAAAATGTTTCTATAAGATCATAATTTCAAGTCATGGGAACAATTTTTTTGTAAAATATAAAAAGAAAATTATGGTCATTGTGATCCTATTTAAATTCCCGTAAAACATGGAGTTTGTGCATTATATACATTCTCTTTTTTAAACATATAACCCCGTTTAGTTGTTAGTTGATCAGTTATTTTTCGGCTAATTGACTAAAATCAACTGATTGACTTTATCAATAAGCTGTTTAATTTGTTTGATTATTGGTTGATTGGATTGGCTGATTCAACCCAACCAGCTAATTTGTGAAAAGCTCTAAATATGGAGCTTTTTGAACTAAACAACTGAATTAGCTGTTTGACAATAACCATTCTACTCTCATAGAGTTGGTTTATGGGTTTAGATTTTGTTGTTGTTGTTGTTGTTGTTATTATTATTATTATATGTAATGTTATGTATTTTTATTAGAGTTATAAACCTAATTTTTGTAGAATTAAATATCTAAATTTTAAATTACCATATGAGTATTCAACGAAATATTAAAATATATAATATTGATACCCTTATATATTTTTTAAAGTCATGTCCTTGTAAGTCATTTTACACATAAACAATTAATACTAAAAAACTAATTTTCCCAAACATAAAATGACAAACAGCTAATGCAATCTACTGATCAAATCAGCTAATATAATTCGCTATCAACTAATAGCTAATGTAATCAGTTGATTGTCAAACAGAGCCTATAAAAGTTGCTTAAATGCTTTATTATAAATAGAGAAGAGCCTAATTACATATTTTAATCAATAAAAGCTTTATTTTATGTTAGCAAACTTTAAAAGATTAAACTAAATACGACATCTAAATAAAAAAAATAAACCAAATTTATGAAGAAGAAAAATTGTTAGCCCCACCTCGTGAAGAAGCCAAGGCCTCCTCGATACAAGAAAAAGAAATTTAAAAAGAAAAAGAAAAGAGAGAGAGAGATGCCACTTGCCAGACCATGCATGGCCACCGGAGAGCAGCACGTGGTCCCTCGTGACATTCACGTTCAAACCCTGATTTCAAGGAACTCTTCCTTAAATTCTGTAAAATATATGCTAAATTATGTCGTTCTTAACCTATCCATAGTGAATATTTAATTTGAGAGAGAGGTTAAATTTCACATTTAACGCTGGTCCCAACCCAAGAACTTGGATCTGTATCAAGTTACAGTACTTTGGGAAAACCATATCAAGTGTGATCATCACTCACACCAGAGCTTTTGGTCTGCGAAAGAGTACACAATAGTCTGCTCTCACGTCTATAAAATTAATGAAGCGCGTGACGGTTTGCGGGACGACTCGTTAAAAGCGGAGCTTGACCGGGTCTGGAATTTTGCGAAGCACTTTTAAATAAAAAATCGGCGCGTTAATCGAGCGCGCGTGTATTGTATACAAAACATTAAATAACGAATAGAGGCCGTCGCTTTTAGCGAGTTTCTTTTTCAATGATTGTGATTATTTTTACATCTTTATCCACATGATGTGTGGCGGGGCCCACTCATGGGTCGCCGCACGTGGGCAGATCCAGCTACCCACACAGGAAGGAAAGGATGAGGAACAACGATGCTTTTCAGCTGACCTCACACGTACACTCGTTTTCTTGTATTCATGCCTCCTATTTACCCAATTATCCTTATAATTTTAAGATATATAATTCTTTATTTTTAATAATATTTAAAATTCTTAAAAATTAGTTATAATTTAAAAAATATTTTTGACTCTAATTAAATAATAATAATAATAAAACACCCGTAATAGAAATATCATATATGAGATTAATTAGTGTTATCAATATAGTAAATTAATTTAGTTCTTAAAACTAATAGACATGATTGCACACTTACTTATATTTTGTAGTATTTTCATGATATATTATATATAAATTTATCGAAAATAATCTCTCTATTACGTACAGGTAAAAATTACATATTGTTAATTTTTCCAATCTCATGATTTCAACTAAACGGTAATGATGATGAAAACTATTCATAATTAGTTATTTTAAATTTAAATTAATAACTTAAGGTTTATTGTAAGGCATTATTGGTTTAAATTAAATTTATTAATTCAATTCTAATTTAAAATTTTGTCTAAAGCAGGACTGATTTAAGTATAATATTTATATCTTATACGTTTCATCATTATTTTTAATTAAAATTTAAGAGAAATGTTTTTGTAGAAAATTGAAAAGTTATATAAAAATTTTAAACTTTAAAAATTTTAAACTACAAAGTATTTAAATTTCAGTTTTTAAATATAAATATTATTAAAATAACCTAAAACACTTCTTTTTTTATTAAAAAAAATTAAACTAAGGCGGGAGAATAAAAATACTTGGCACCGAGTGGAGAAAGAGACGGTGTGGCTACCCGAGAGTTCAATTATTTGCTGTGCCCCGCTTGCCCCATACACTGCCCTACTGATGTCTGTTGCCCGGGGTTTATCTGGTCAGATTCCCACACGTGTGATTTGGTAAATTAGCAGTTCTCGCGTGTGACATTGGGAATTGAACCTTTTGGTCATTTATATTTATTATTTTGTACTCCCACCTATCCAAAATAAATATCATTTTAGGGAATGCATATTTGTTAAGAAAGCTAGTGAAATGTTTGATATATCCTTATTAATTGCATGTTGAATTGTCTTGAAAATATAATATGTATAAGAGAAATTAAAAGATAATTTTGAAAATAAAATTATAAACATACATGAAAAATTGTGAACGACATTTATTTTAAATAATTAAAATTCTTCTAAAATAATACTTATTTTAAATAGGAGGGAGTAGTTACTAAAATTTTGTGTGGAAGTGCCGAAGAAGAAATGGCCAATGGCAAGATCTTGTTCGTGACTTGAAAGGATTGGGTGGCTTTTCTTAATTCCCCATCGTTTACGGCTCATTTTTCTTTTTACTATATAAAAATGTTATTTTAACCATAAGTTTTCTATTTTATTTAAATTGTTTTTTACTTTTTTTAAAAATCAATTCCTTCTATAAGTCATAAGGAAATTAGCACCGGAAGAAGCGGGGTTAGTATAAGTCAAATTTTTTGTTTCAATTACTCTATTTTAATTTTATTTTATTAAATTTTATTTATATATTTATATAAAATTTACATAAATATGTAGATAAAATTTAATAAAACATTATAAGAACACCGCGATCAAAAGTCGGAATATGAAAACTGATCCGAGGTATGGTCCCACCACAAGTTGGGAGATTGGGGCTGATAAAGGTCAACCAAATGGTTTAATAGGGTTAGTTAGGGAAGAATCAAATTAGCTGATTTAGATGCTGGGCCCCTACAAGCGGACCGCATCAGGCCATTACCTATAGGTGATTAAAGAGGGGGGCCCAGTCCCAGAAAGCGGCATACAATGCACACGTACGCAGGGTTCTAACTTTACGGATGACGACGACGACGACGCTCTCGTTAATCGTGACCGTGATGTTCCCACACAGATGGTGGGCTCCACACTCTAAGGAAACCGACGGCTGTGAGTCTGTGACCCTTCAAATATGATCACATTTACAAAAACCTATTTTTTAAAATATGTTTGAATGTTTAAATTTTTTAATTTAACTAATTTTAATTGAGTCTTCTTAAATAATTTTGAAATTTTTATTTTTAAAATATAAAAGTAAATTTAGAACTCAAATGCAAACTAAATATATTTTTATTTAGATAATATAATATTTTTAGTTAATACTTACAAAATTATATTTTAATTAATATTGTCACTATTTGATTAATATATATTTTTAAATTAAGACAACAATTTTATATCTGTCATAATCGAAATATATAATTAAGTCAAGTCCAATTACATTATCTCAAAGAGATTGATGTTTCAATCAATTAGTTGGATTGGTTCATGTGAAACTATGACTTTGAACAAAATATCTTCCAAAAATCTAGATTAGGTTGTACTGGCGTTGTGTTCCAAAACAATTCAATAAGTCCTATTTTTAATATTCTCAATTTAAGTCCACATCCTAAGTTAATTTTAGATTAATTCAAATTATAGAACGAGTCATCATTTGGCTTAATTGTTTTTGTAAAATTCAAGAGTTTGTATAACTATTTTAGGTTTAATCAAATTTAATAAAAATCATTAAATTAGTTGATTTATTTAGAAATAATATATTTAGTGATGACTTTTTAAAATTTAAATAAATCAAATTAAAACATTATTTTTGCTAATGTTATGTAGCTAATAAATACTACATTAATAGATATATTACTTACATTTACAAAAATATTTTTTGATATGATTTATACAAATTTGAAAAATATGACTTTTACCAATAAACTGAATCCTTTATGGTAATAAAATAAGTACGTTTGTCTATTTATAGAAAAAAAATCACTGAAAAATGAAAATTTTCAATTACTAAATAATAGTTATTTGAAAGGATTAATTACGAAAAAAGCTCAAATTTTTATCAAACTTTTAATTATATGCCGAATTTTAAAAAGTAAAAAATGTTTAAATGTTTAAATTTTTTTAATTATAACCTAAAATTAAAAAAGTGCAACAAAATGTTCAAGCTTTCAATTTTCTTCAATTTTAATCCGACGTTATCCATTGTTATCTTGATGTTGTTGGCTCTTTATTTTTTGTTTGTTCGTTTGATACTCTAAACTATTCCCACATTATAGTGTACTACATCAGTAAGTTCTTTATTTTTAGTTTGTTGTCTTAATGCTCTTAGTGTGAAGGCATTGAGGTTGTATAATATGAACATCAAAGGGTGAGAGTATAGAGAATAAATTAAAAACGAACGGAAAATTTGAAATCAAAACGTAAGATCGTCACAGTTGTGTAATATGATTTTACTTTAATTATATGATTAAATGGCATCGTTTTATTAATTTTTATTTGTTGTATTAATTTTAGCTAACGTGTATTAATAGTTAAAGCTTTAGAAACACGTGACAAATCATATCGGTAAATTTAACGAAAACACTAACATCGATTTAGAATTAACAAAGTTAAAAGTTTTAACATTTTATTATTGTTTTTTTGAAATTCAGATTTAAAATTAAAAAAATAAAAATTTGAACGCTTTATTGTTATTTTTAAAGTTTGGGATATAATTAAAAAATTGACAAAATTTTAATTTTTTTAAAATTAGCCTTATTTGAAACCACACCAAAAATATATATGCATTAATATATATTTATTTATTTATTTTTCTTAGGCAATCAATCAGACAATCACAGATTGTGAGGGTGGGATGGGTCAAATTTACGGGCGGGACCAGACCGGATGGATAGTGCAGGAAGGGACGTTGTAGGGTAAGGTCTCTGACAAAACCAGGTTGCCCAATGGCCCACGTGTCACCCCACCCTGCGCGTGTTCTGGAGAAAGCTACAGATTACCCTACCTCCACCACACACATCTTAGCTAATACCCAACAACCTCTTTCTCACGCACACACTGTTTTGTCCCTTTGAATATTATGTTCCTGTGTACACACTCACAGCCAAACTTCATGCTTTCATTGTTCACCTCTCCCTATCCACTACACCCATTCCTAGTTTCCCACGCCTGAACTCCTTTTTTTTTTTCCCCTTAATTACGAATAGTACATACAATTAAGGATTAACAAAATATAATAGATACAATTTTTATAATTAAATAATACTGTAAAAAGCAAACGGTAGATTTTAAAATATGAAATAATAATAAAAACTGCTATAACAATAATGACAACAATGTCTTAGTAAAACATTATACTAAACACGAAATTTGAAGAGGTTTATTGTATGCACTGTTATTTCTAATACTATTTTCAGACTTTGTTTGGTAGACAACTAATCAGCTATATTTTTAACTGATTAGTTGTCTTAGTTGATTGACTTTTCAAACAGTTATAAAAGATGTTTAGTGAGTAGCTTTTTGAACGGTTGATCTAAAGTAAACAGCTAAATACTAAAACGCTCATATGGAGGAGCGTTTTCAACAATCAGCTAAAATTTTAGATATTAAAAGTCAATTATACTCTTTATGAAGTTATAAGTTAGAAATAAAATGTTGTCCTTAAATAAAAATAAAAATAGAAAGAGTTGCATAAATTTTTCATAAATAATGAAACAGTAGAGGTAAACATGACTTTTTTAAAATATAAATTATTATAAGAATATTCAACAAAATACTAAGATATACTCCCTCCTATTTAAAATAAGTATTGTTTTAGAGATATTTTAATTATTCAAAATAAGTGTCGTTTACGATTTTTCATGCATGTTTATAATTTTATTTTCAAAATTACCCTTTA
>JAOSBK010000206.1:1241771-1252168 GCA_027568895.1 Erythroxylum shatona | reverse complement strand
CAATTTTTTTAACTTTTTTTTGTTTATTATTTACTATATGAACAAGTTTTTATAGTTTTTATTATAAATTTATTTTTAAAAAATAATTTATGATTATAATTTCAGGATAACATTAAAAAAATTATAATAATAATTAACAAAAGAAGTCTTTGTTTCCAAGCGATTCCACCGAAATTTCAGGCTATATGTTTATTGTCGTATTACTGCAAAACTAAACGTAGGTCCCCTCAAGCTGCGTATTTCAACCAACTTTCCATCATTTCGTCTCCATTACCCATTCGCCTTTCTCTCTTTATATATATTAAATATATATACTTTGTCCCTTTCCATTGAAATACATTTACTTATTATACATAATATCAATTTTTATTCTTCACATATATATGTATATATGTATAAAGATACCTTTTTATCGATAAAACTTAAAATTCAGATATAATTTTAACGAACTAAATGATAGATTAAATTAACGCTTAGGTTTGGTAACGAATCTTTTCATTAAAATTTAAAATATCGAATTATTGAGATTAACCTTCTAAATTACAACAATAATATTCGATATAAATCTTGCTAAGACGAAAGGTCGAGAGGATTAATCTTCAAAATTATAAGTACGAATGTGATTTAAGTGTCAACAACTTATTGTTTCTCGATAAGATAAGGAAAAAGAAAAAGTTGAAAGTTAGAATCATCATTTTCCAAGTTCAAATGTATAGTAATTTAGTGAAATTGAGTTATTATTATTATAATAATCGGAAGATTTAAAAAAAAGTCTTAAATCTTAATAAGAAGCTTATCTTTTGAGCAAATTGAGCATAAAACATTGCATGTGTGCTTAACAGTTTTGTGTCTTTGGTGTATATCTTTTTATGTCATAATACGATAGTCGTTTTCCAATTAAATAACAACATATTTAATTAGGCTGTCTTACACTCACTTTCCACTTTTGTATTGTTTTTGTTTTGTCTTATTGTAAACAACTAATTGTACTTCAGTCTTGCCACCATTGAGCCCAAGCCCTAAATTGCAAGTATCATACATAAATGGAAGATTTTCTATAGGGGCTTATTTAAGGTATAATTTTGCAAATATTTATACAGATAAGACTGTGTACTATCAAATATCTTCAGACTTCGCTTCATTGCGAGACTTCGGATTAAATGTGATGATGATAATGACTCATTTGAGGAAGTGTTGATAAGTAATACAAATTGAAGTACACATACATGAGAAGGTTTGAATGATTTTAATTGTTTAAATTAAGAATAAAAATACTTAAATTAGTTAGAGAATACGAGTTTATTTTAGAATTTACGATCGATTATTAAAATTATATATGCAATTTAATTTTGAATCATACCAAAATATGTGATTAACAACATACAATGGCTTGAAGGTTTTAAGAGATCTTAAAACATTCTTCTCAGTTAAAATGTTCAAAGCCTTTACAAGACAAACCTATAGTAACAATTTGAGGATTATGATTCAATAGGCATTAAAAGGGTAGTTGCTGTGATTTTTTTGGACATTAAAAAACTGTAATAAGAAAAAAAAGATAAAATAATTATAAGGTAGAGTTTGATGTATCAGGATGAGTACTGGATACATCTGTTCCAAAGAAGCATCATAGTCAGCATGACCTAGATTTCACTATTCTGGCAATCTGGAGTTTGATGTATCAGGATGAGTACTGCCTGAATCTTGCTTTACACATAATAAACCTAATGAAGCTGAAGGCTGAAGCAACCATCTTCCCCAATTAGAGAAGGGGGCCGTAAATGCAGACAAATTTCAATACAGACGGGTAGATTTTCTTCTTCTTTTTTTTTTTCCATGAATCCAAACAAAACCTAGAAGAGAAAATGGGACCCTAAACTGCATCACCTTATCAATGGAGCACGTGCACGTGTGCAGCTGGTGTCCAACACTCATTAGTGGGGCTTTCTATACACATTTAACCCACCAATTAAGAGCTTTGCATGAATGCACCAATTCCCATGTCTCAATTATATTAGATTAATTGGCAGCTCCTGTTGCTCTTCCTGTTCCTGTTCCTGTTCCTGTTCTCTCCCAGTAGTAGTGTCAAGTTCATCTACTGTTCTTTTTTCCCTTAATAGTATCTGGGACCACTATCAATGACCAACTAGAACACCTTCTTCTTGTTTTAGTGGAGATCAATTTATTCAGGGTTCTTCTCTACTCTACCTACCTAACCTCATTTCAGCATTTACTAGGCAGTCAAATTCTGACGAAATGCAACTCAAATGTGTGTGTAAGATCAAGTACATTGAAATCACTTCAATTTGATTTTTATTGCATACTCACATGTACTGGCCAAGGGCGGTCCACCAAATGGAATCGCGCTTGTGTCTTTAGCGTTCAAGATCTTACAAGGAGAAAGGAAAACATCAGAGGCCTTCAGGATATGGTAAGGAATTGAAGCGTTGGATATGAAATGAGAAAACAAATTACTATAGAATGCAACTTTAAAAAATGTTTCTTATATGGGGATATTGCATCCCACACAAAAAGCATCCTTTCACCTGAATAAATTAAGAACAGCAAATACATTTAAAGAAAGAAAAGAAATGAAATCAAAGATATGTCGGAGAAAAAATTATGGCAATCAAAGATTATGACCTCCCAACTCCAAAGTGCCTTGTGAAATTAGCTGATCTAATATAATTCATTAAGTGTCTTTCGTCATGGTTCCCCAGAGATTTTTTAACCAAACTCTACACCTTTTCATCCCCTTCACTGGATTCTGATAACCTATCATGTTTTTGTGATTGCTTGCCATTCATTGAAAGGCTGCGCCGTTCTTTCCCACCAGGTTTAGATGATGCATTACTGTACCAGACCATTCCTGCTACGGCAATGATCATTCCAACAACAACTTGAACATTAAGACCTTCTTTCCCAAAGAAAACAAATCCTAGGATAAGGACTAGAATTGTCTTCATGTGACCAAGTACTTGGAAAGACACAGCAGTGAATCTGCCAATGCAGATAAATTGGCTGAGGTTCGTTCCTACTGCAATGCTGCATGATAGGATTATGAACAACTGCAGACAACAAAGAGCAGCTCAAATCAAACATGTAATTATTTCTAAAAGCAAGAATAATAAGAGCACGCATTATATGTCCCGCCACAAAAATGAGAAAAATTTGTCGAGCCATGGTACCAAGTTGATTGGTGCAGCGCAATACAATTTTCTGAATATTCACAATAGGAACAAAGCAAGAACAACAGGATTATCCTTGAATAAAGTATTCAAGCACTTAATATCCCAAGGCATAACATATAAAAGCACAAGTATAGTTTCCACTAAACCACAGCATGAAGCTACTTCCCCACCAATGGTGACGAATTATTGCTTAGGAAATTTAAAAGTGAAGGGTACTCGCTTTGAAGACTCATAGGAACTGATGAATCTGTAATTATTAAAGTTTGAAGAAAAACAATACTCATCTCTACGTCCTCAAACTATCTATGATGGTTAGATATTGCAAGACGATCTTTTTTAGGCACTAGATTCCCAGGAAGCAAAGAGTTAGAACAAACCTTACCAACTATATTATCACTACAAACAGGATCTAGCACATCCAAACAAGCACGAATGGATAGTTTGAAGCATTTAAGGATTTCCTGAGATAAATGGATTATCTGGGTAGGCTTCAGATTAAAATGTACTGCATTTGGCTGTTGAAAATATAGGGGAAATTGTAAAACTTTTGAAGTCATCACTCTGCAGCTTGATCTATGCCATGTAGTACATAATTACAGCATTAATCCCAATTTTTCAGGTAAAAGTTTTGACCTTCCCTATGGTTCACAGGGACAACAGCTCATGCTCATCTGGTAGACCCAAATATCTGACTCTATGTTATATTATGTTTCCTCTACCACTCTAATCACATAAATTTGCCAACCAGTAATTCCAGAAATTGAGATTGGACCTGCATGAGGTCATTCTTGAACAATTCCAGGCTACAGCTTCTCAAAACAGTAAGCAAAATAGGCAGCATATGAGAACCCCAATTGGCAGATAGATGCTTTTGTTTTTGATCTAGACAGCCTAGTAGTGAAAATATCCGACCGAAAATCTACTAGTTTCCTACAATGTCTCTGTGTTAACATACGAGTTGATTTGATTTGTCACATTCCAGACTTTGATTAATAGCAATTAGATACGTAAGTAGGGACATGAAACAGAGTAAGAGATATTTAATGCATGTATGTGGCGCAAGGATATTTATATCCAGATAGGTTTACAGATAACAAAAACATTTAAAATAAAGGAAAGCAGTTTTACTGGTCGGGTTCTTCATTAACCAATCAATGCCAACTAGAATTGACATTATAATTAGAAACTTACAGCAGATGTGAAACCAAGGGGGTAGGCATCGATCCTTTTTTCTGTCAACCAATAATCCAAAAAGGGTCCCACCACCAACAAAGATGCAGCTTGTGCTGGAGCTGTGTGTCCCAGCAAATTGAAAGACCCAAGAGAATACCTCCTTTGAAGATAGTGTACATACTGTCAAGATAAGACCCTCAACATCATAAACCATACCATGGAAACAAGACAATGCATGGTACTTCATAAGATCAGGAAAAGAACAAGTAAACTACATTCCAATGGAGCCGTGCAGAGCTAAGCACCTTGTGAAGAAATCTCAACTTCAACCATAAGATGAGAAGATGGTAAGAGTCCAATCAATTGTTCTTGCTTAATGAGGGGAATTATATTGCATATAAAACTACAATTTAGAACCTGAGACTAAATGTCTTTATCCTGGATCATTGAAGATCCATCGCCAATCCATCGCATGATGCCATTTATGTGCAAAATTATGGTTGCAATGTAGAATTACTTACATACTGCTGCAGAGAAGTGCTCCAAACTGCCACTACTGCTGCTATAAATCCTTTTGCGTTTACACTCACATCTGTTACAGTACAGACTGCAACTCCAAGGAGAACCACTACTATGCTAAGCTTTGTGTCCCTTGAATATCGGACATTGTCCAACACCACTTCGAGAAAACAGGACACTGGGATCATACTTAGCTTTGCAATCTGACAAGAGGTTCTAAAAGACATTAGAAAACAATGTGACTTCTAGAATGTTCTCCACAACACAGACAGATAGAGCTCAGAATTTCACACTGACCTGATAAAATCCAACAGAGTTCCACATCAAACTCACATTCATTCCAACAATGGAGAAGTTTGCAAACAGAACAAACTTCAGAAGGTCAGGAAATGGTAGGTGAGTAGACTGGATAAAACCCAGCCACCTAAGAACCAAAGTTAACAAGGTTGTTGTGGCAAAATGTAGACCAGTTAATGTTGTAGCTGCATGAACCATTAACAGATCAGTGATAGTGCAGAATAAACAAATTCAATGCTTCAACACAGAACACATGTTCAAATTAGTGCTACATCTAATAAGATCAAAGGCAGGTTTCCAAAATATTCCAAGGCTAATAGAAATGGTCAAATTAAAGTAATGTTTAGATTATAATAGCATATTTATACTCGTTCTGAAATTTATTTTCCTAAGATTAATTCTCATATTGGCATTTAAGATCTACAAGTAATTTCTAGATCTATAATTTATTCTTTATATAAATTTCAGTAACCCTAAAGTTCTCTAAATCCTTCGTCCATTGCATCAGTTTCACAAGTGAAACAAAAGGATTTAAATCCTAAGAAAATGCTAGAGCATTTGATCCCATACCATTGCCGGTCCCAAAAGTGCAATTAATATTAAGCAGAGATCAGACTGGGAAGTTTTCCACTCTAAATGGTAAAATCAAGCATATAAATCCTTTATGTCATGAGGTCTGTAATAGAAAAAATGCTTATAGAACAAGAATCTAGCTGAGACATCTTAGAATGTTCAAGTGCCGCTTTAAAAACTTGTTTACAGAAAAGTAAAGGTCTTCTTCGCTGCCTTTCAACCTTATCCATTTCATAAAGTACACTACCTTCTAAAGCACAAAAGGGTATGGACTGTTTAACATAGTCAAAACTCTAAATTAAGAAAAGGACAAAATACAATTATGACGTCCTATATAAGCTATACACCATATCCTTGATGAAGAAGGGTGAGTCTAAAAATCCCTTTAATTCTCACGTGGCCATTTGTTTTATATATATGATGACAAAACTTCTAAACCATTATCAAGATATAGGTTGTGGCCAAAATTGAACAAAGTCCTACGAAAACAAGAACATAAAACCAATCAATGTGGTTGCACCTAAATCAACCACACAGACACTCAAAACATCTGAGAGAATAAACATGTTCGAAAAAAAAAAAGCAAAGATTTACGTGATACAAGTCTAGATGTAGATGAAACTACAATATACTGGTTGTGATCAGGGACATACCGAAACTAAAACCATAGTTAGCCATCAAGGCTTTGTTAACAAGGATTATTCCAACAGATGTAACAACATTGAACAACCATGAGGCTGCGTCAATTGCTGCCTTCTTATCTGCCACGCTTGCTTTAGACATTTTCTTCTATATCTTGCAATTATCAGCAGAATCTTCAGAGGTTGCTATTCATGAGCGTAGTACTACGCTCAAAGGTCAAAGCTCAGTTGTCCCTATATTCACAGCTAACCTGCAAATATAGATGAAAAATAAGAATTAAGAAATAAAGAAGGAAAAATACGGACAGAAGATTTTTCATCTGTTCAAACAAATAACTGAAAAACAGTAAGAATCCAAAACAACAAAATGGCAATAAATTCAACAGAGATCTTGTAACAACAGAGGTCATAATGAAATGAAGCAAAAGAAATGCTAAAGAGACATCGGTAACAGAAGCAGATCAAAATAAGCACAAAATGGTAAAACCAAAATTGCTCAAACTTTCAAAATTATCGACTTGGAGAAGCTAAAATGCAAACCGCATCAAAGAACGACCGCACAAATCGCATCCGGTGGACAAGCCGACATCAAAATTTTGAACACTCGTGGGAATTCTCCATTCTCGGAGATGCACATTAACAACGAAGCACTATCATAAAACACCGTAACACATTAATACCTAGTGATTTCAAACATGAATACGAAAACTAGACGACAAAATATAAATCACCGAAAATTAGATCAAGATCATAGTAAAACCCTCTAAGTACAATGTCAACAAAACCTCCACCACTAACACTGTCACTCAAAAACCGAAATCAGACGAATACATACCCCAAACAACGAATCAAACAAGCAAACACAACTAGATCGCGAAAATGAACCCAATTTTCAAAGCTTTACAAGCAGATCCAGCACTAACCCACACAATTACACGCGAAAAACACGTAATCTACGGCAAATCACACTCATGACAGCTCAACAGCCCGAAATCAACCATTGCCACGACTCAGTACTGTACCTGGAACGACTTTCTTCTACCTTTTCGCTTCAATTTTGTTTTCCCGGAAAAGAGGGAATGCTGAGAAAGTTTTTTTGCCGGGAAACAAACAGAAAACGGAAGCACAAACAAGCACAAGAAGAGAATGCTTCGCTCTTCGTGGGGTTTACGATGTTATTAAGGAATTTGGTGATTGAAACGTCTGAAAGAAAAATCACTAAAAAAGAACCAAAAATAAGAAATTCAAAGAAAAATTTTGAATTCGACAGTTCCGATCAAACCCATTAAAGCTAAAGGCAGTGTTTTTTTTTTACAAATCTGCAGCAGAAATAATTTTTTATTTCACTTAATAATATAAAATTAAATATGAATTATGAAATTTAAAATTTAAACTTTAATTAATATTAAATTATTATAAAATATATAATACATTTTTAATTAAAAATAATTTTTGATAAAATATATTAAGATAAATTAATAAATAAATAAACTTTCTTTTTATTATTTTAATGTAATGCCTTTTTTTTTTGTTACTCACTCTGTTCGAGCCGGGTAGATCATTTGCAGAAGGGAAAACTCTAATTTCAAATTTTAAACAACTATATATATAATAACGATTTAAACCGCAATCTTACTTAAGTCAAAGTAGCTTTTTATTAACTAACTTGTGATACGGGGTTCTTTATTTTCATTGTAATGGATTTTGAATTTTTGTTAAGATGCCTTTGTCCTGTACACGTGTACAATACTCCTTTTTTTTAATTAGTTTAATTAAGGGAGCTTAGTTTGATTAGTTGTTTAATTGTTAATTAACACCAAAAAGAATCTGATTTATATTAGAAAAACAATGAAGTATATTAATGTTTGTTGCTTTCTCTCTTTCTAATTAAGACTACCTATTATTAAATTTTTTAAAAAAAATTTCTCAGGAAGCCTTTAATTAAGTGTTGACGAGGGTAATATTAAACAAAAGATAATATAAATATTCATAAAATTATATATTTTATAACTCATCTTTTTAATGGATGATTTTTAATATTAATATTTGTTGCTTTCTCTTTTATTAGATTTCAATTATATGGTGATTGGTGCTTGGAAGAGGATATTTCATATCATTTCTAAGCATTTAGTGTAATAGTTTTGAAGAATTATTAAATTAATAGTATTAACTATTATTTTAAATTAAAGTACTTAAGATTTTAAACTCTTAATTATTTGAAATTTTTGTTTAAGACATCCGATAATAGAGATAAAGAGATGAATTATACATATAAAATAATAAATTTAAAAAATAAAATAGTTTTAAATAATAAAATAATATTTAATTAAATCAATAATATGTTAATATTTAAAAAATGTTATATGCTTCTCAATTCATAATTAAAGATTGTAATAATTAATGTGATCACAACATGAGACTAATTTGTTGATTTGTCTTGGTCCAAAAGGGCACACACCACGTGGAAAGAGATTGACAGAGGAATACATGGAAGTTACTTGCTAAAGAATGTTGACTTTTAGAGCAAGTTTTTTTTTTTTTTTTGTCTTCTAGGAGGTGTCTGTTGAGTTGAAGCCGGTGATTAATCCCCCTTTATTGCCTGATACATCCCATTTCGGGAGCTACAGCTAGTCCAGGAGTTTGTTGCGTTCTCAAAGACAAGGATCGAATCTGAACCGCTTGATTAAACGGCGAGGGTATGCGCCACCCACGCCAACCCACTGGGTTACTTTTAGAGCAAGTTGACATCCTGTAATTTAGGCACAATAAATTCACATTTAATAGGCATATAATATGGTATTTATTTATTTGATTAAGACACTCTTTATCTTTTCTACTACCCTTAAAGTAGGGCATGTGAAATAAATTACTTCACTTTGTGTTTTATCTCGTGTGTAACATTTCCATTTTATAAATTTTTTAAAATAAAAATTAAGTTGTGAATAAAAATGATAAATTAAATAAGTTCAACTTAATTTATTTTAAAATATTGAAATGATATTAATTTTATATTATTTGAATCAAATTTTAAATCAAACTCAATTTGACGTGCTTTAATTACTTTATTGCCCAAATAATAATTGAAGGCTTTTTATTTATTTGGATAAGACTAGAGTATCCTATTTGGTTAGGGTGTTCCAATCTTGTGTTGTGTGGATCATATTAAGTGACATAAGGTTAGAACATTTTAATTGAAATTTGTGTGGACTCCACATAAATATGTAAATGATATTTAATAAAACAGGGTAAGAACTGATTAACCAGAACATAGAATTTGATCTGGTTTAAATGAGAGTTGAACTTAAGGATCACATTTTGAAATATTAAAATCGAAATTGATTAATTTTATATAATAAAATTTGTTATTGTTCGGATTGAATTCAAATTTAATCTAATCCATAAATTGAAGGAATCTAATTACAAAGAATCACTAGCTATTTGTACTTTTTATTATATTGTATGTGTATTATTTTTTTCCATCCCGAAGGCATTTATATGCTCATATGATGTGTTTAATTGGCTCTAGTGCCTAGTTCATTATTGAAGGCTTATAATTTTTTTCTCCTAACCACATTATATACATTATAATCAATGTTTAAAACATTAAACTGAAAGTTAAACTAGTAATATGAGTGGTTTAAGATTTAAAAATTTTAACCGGGATTAAATTGTCACAAAACTGACTAAATATTTAATAAAATTAAAAAATTAAAAACATTGTTTAGAATTTCGTACCGTACCGGCTGAAAACTGGTATCGGTACGGGTGTAGATGATACCGGTAAAAAATACCGGTCAGTACCGGTCAATTTCGGTTGTACCGGCCGGTAATATTCAAAATATCGGCCGGTACCAAAAATTTTAAAAATTAGGAAACTTTTTTGCAAAATTTTCAAAATTTCTCTCCCTCTCTCCTACCTCTCCTTCCCTCCTTTTTTTCAAAGTTTTTAAAATAATAATAAATATTTTATTACTAATAATAACTGTAAATTAAATAAAACTTAAAA
>JAOSBK010000206.1:1210967-1241671 GCA_027568895.1 Erythroxylum shatona | reverse complement strand
GCATGGTTGATGTAAACAGTAAACTAGTAAAGTATACAATACAACCGTATAATATACCAATATGGACTATTTTGCAATTTTAAAAAATTTTAGGGACTATTTCATAAATTTAAAAGATTTTCCGAAATGATACCCGGTACCAACCGGTACCGGTACAATTTTGTTCCAGAACTTAATCCGGTACCAAGCCCGATACGGTATTCATAACATTGATTAAAAATACAATTAAAAGAGATTGTCTTTCATTATTAAATAATTTGAAATTTAATTGAATTTAAAAATTAATTAATTAATTTTAGTTTATAAAAATTTATTAATTTACAAAAATTACTAATTCGTTAATAAACTAATCAAAATTTTAATAACAAAAGTTATTAAAATAAAATAAATTAAAAATAAAATTAAAATTAAAATATTAAACGATTCAAAATATATAAAAAAAGACTAAATTAATATAGAGATAAAAGGAGTCGGCAGTTCCAAAATGGTGGGAACTTGTGCGGTTGTAACGTTTCCGGATAGGATTAGGATTAGGATTAAGATTAGAAGAAAGAAAAGAAAATATATTTTCACGTGGGAATGAAATAGGAATTTAACGTTAGGAGTCATTCTCCCGTTGCTTTTGGCCGATTGGTGAAGCACACACGTTGTTAACGCATACGTTTTCCATTCAATATTTCTCTGCCTTTTCATTGCAATTGCGTTTCCACTTCATTTCTCGTGTTTGCTATGCTATCCATCAACACAATAACCTCTTCTCATTTTTCATAAACACAATGTTGGATCTTGTTCAATTGTGTGTTTTTCAAGGGTTACGTCAACTTTTACGTGTAGATCTTTAATATTTTCTATTTTTATAATAAATTTATGAAAACGATATTATTGTTAGTAAATATATAAAATTAATTAAATTGGTCTCACACAACAGCTTAAGTTATTGCGGTGAAACAGTCACTTCACATAATATCAGAGTCTTTGTGACTAAGTAGTCGTGAGTTCAAATCCTACCATCCACTTATTATTCAGCACAAGGTAGAGTGAATCTCTGCAAGTTTTAAACTTAAAAGGCTTTCACTTGAGAGGGTGTGTTAGTAAATATATAAAACCAATTAAGTTAGTCTCACACAACAACTTAAGTTGTTGTAAGTTGTTGTAATGAAACGATCACTTAACAAATATGTTGATTTTATAAAACTTTTTAAAGGCTTTGGTCTTTGCTAGGTTTTGTTTTTAGGATCACATCAACTTTTATTTATAGATGTATAATGTTCTTAGTTAAATTTTATAATTAATTTATGAAAATTTTAAAAAACTACGAATTTTTTGTTTTTGTAAAAATAGTAAGAACGACGATCATAATAACAACACCTGGTATGAATCTCGTTTATACATGAAATCTGGAAAGGTTTAATAGTATGTAACTCTACCTCTAATTAGTAAAGAGTTTGCTTCCAAATTTTTGTTAAGATACGGTTAAAGGTAATTTGAATGTTAACATTTTAATATTATAATTAAAATTTCATTTTTAAAGAAAAATAAATACATTATCAAATTATATCAGGGTCTAACCCAAATTTTTTAAGCAGGTTGGTTCAAATCGAAATTAAGATAAAATGAAATTATTTTAATTAATTAATTTTAAAATAAAACAATATTATTTAAGTAATAAAATGTAATTTTTTTAATTATTTTGAACTCAAACTTGATTTTTTTTTAAGCTAAGCAAATTCATTAAAATAACGAGAAATCAACATCAGAAGAAGCAACTAAACCCAAAGCCAATAGGCTTTACCCTATAACACCCGGACCTAAGACCTCTTCTGAATTGATTACAAGCGACGAACAATCACAAAGAAAAATAGAAACAATACTACTTGGGATAGAATCCCACTCAAACCGGTTTGCATGTAATAAAGCGACCCTTGCTAACGAATGAGCAGCCTTATTAGCATTCCGTGAAGTCCAATGGAAGGACACATGGTGGAAGTTGTTCTTTAGTGAGAGGCATTCAGCAAACACTGTACCAACCTCTAGCAAATTACTGGATGAGTTATTAATATAGTTAATTGTTTTTAAACAATCCGACTCAATGATAATTCTATCCAGGCGTTGATCCTTGAGCCAAGTCAGAGCTTCTTTGATGGGAATTGCTTCTGCAAGATAAGCATCCACACAACAAGGTATATGGCCCGAGAGAGCCTTTACAAACCGACCATGATCATCCATGAGGACAACCCCAAAACCCGAGCTGTTGTTGTAACACCCCACTCCCGCGTGACCCGAACCTGATATCGTTAGTGATATCCGAGTCCGTGCCCCATGAGGGTGGCGTACTACATCAGTCGATCAAAACTCAGTATACGATTTTTTTAAGTTGTCTCCTGTCGAGACCGATGCATCAACATTACATTTCAATCATCCCACGTCAGGCTTACTCCAAGAATGACATCGAGAAAGGGTGTTGCCATTCGATTGTATCTGATTAAAAGCACAAGTTCCCTCTTTCCAATTCGCAAGAAACTCATCAGCAAAAGATATGATGGCATTCGGATGAGTATACTTCCGCTCCCAACACAACAGATTTCGATAGAACCAAAGGCTCCAACAAATCACTAAAATCCGGTGACCCAAAACAGAATTTTTACCCACTAACATCGATGAGATACAGCGTTTAATGTCATCATTCTGTAAAGACATACCTGCAGCATTCCACACTTTTCTAGCATGGGAGCAAGAGAGCAACACGTGATCCATGTTTCAACCAGGCCACGTCTGTTACAAGAAACATCGAGAGGGACGCCCTTAGCCAAGAGTCTCTATTTGCAGGGCACAAAGTCACGCAAGAGCCTCTAGAGGAAATCCTTTATTTTCGGGGGAAGCTGAGCATTTCAGAGAGAATTCCAATGGCCATCAACCAAGTAAGAGGAAATAGAAGAATACTGAACAGTAGCAATCCTATATCCCGATTTAATACTATACAAACTATCCCTAGTAAAATGCCAGCAGAAGTGATCAGAAGGCAACAACGGTGAAATGGAGATTTTGAAAACTTGTGAAGCATCAGGCGGTGCTAAAATGCCATTAACAAAAGAGTAATCCCATCCCGAGTTATCTGAATTAAAAAGATCACTAACCGTCATATTCTCCATACCGGTTAACGGAGCAGAATGCACAACCCTCATCACGATTCAACCAGGGATCTTTAAAAACTGAGATTGATTGTCCATCTCCCACTCTCCAACGAGCTCCTTTGCCCAACAAATGTTGTGCCGAGAAAATGCTCCTCCAAATTAAACTAGGGTTCCGACCTTCTCTAGCATGAAGAAAACTGCAATCTAGGAATTATTTATCTTTAAACAACTTACTTGGCGGCGAAGTAGGGTGAGACAAGAATCGCCAACCTTGCTTACAAAGCATCGCATGATTAAAGCAATATAAATAACGGAAACTCATACCGCCCAGTTTCTTCGGAGCACATAGTCTCTCCCATTTGGCCCAGTGAAGTTTAGATCTGTTGCCGGAGGAAGGACCCCCACCAAAAAGAATTCATCATGTTGTGTAACTCGTCACAAGTACCTTTAGGAAGGAGGAAGACACTCATACAGAACATAAGGAGAGCTTGAGCAATAGTCTTGAGAACGATCTTTTTGCCCGGCTTGGAAAGCAGACGATTTTTCCAGCTGTGAATACGTTTATTGAGTCGATCCTTCAAGAAAGCAAAAATTTGTTTTTTATTTCTCCCAATTAGAGAGGGGAGACCCAGGTACCGACCATGATCAATTGGATTTGAGACCCCCAAAATCGAAATCGCATCCTGCTTCACCTCCTCTCTTGTATTTGAGCTAAACATGACCCCCGATTTTTGATAGTTAATCGCTTGACCTGACGCTATCTCATACGTGGCGAGGATCCGCTTAATGTTGCGACACTCCGTCGAAGAAGCTTTAAAGAAAAAGAAGCTGGCATCAGCAAAAAACATATGCGAAACACTGGGAGCTCCTCTGCAAATGGTAATACCGTGAATATCGCCTCGAGACTCAGCCTTCCTCAAGATAGTAGATAACCCTTCAGCACATAAAATGAAAAGACAAGGACTGAGTGGGTCTCCCTGTCTAAGTCCGCGATGAGGGATGATAGGGCCCACGATTTTGTCATTAAAAGCAACCGAGTACTGAACAGTAGAAACACAAAGCATGATCCATTTAACCCACCGAACATCAAAACCCAATTTTATCAGGATAAATTCAAGATAACCCCAGTCAACTCTGTTGTACGCCTTGTTGATATCAATTTTAAACGCAACATCACCACTAGAGCCCCTCCCTTTATTCTTTATATAATGAACAATCTCAAAAGCAACCATAATGTTATCGAATATTAGTCTTCCTGGAACAAACGCTGACTGCAAAGGGGAGATAATCCGAGGAAGAAGAACCTTGAGTCTATTAGCAATAACCTTGGCTATGATTTTATAAATCACATTACAGAGAGCGATAGGCCTTAAATCCTTCATACTACTAGGCTTATCTTTTTTCGGAATGAGGACAATAGTAGTGTTGCTCAGAGAGTCAGGGAAAACCCAGTTCTCCAACCACCTACAACTCTGAGAGAGAATGTCAGCTCCTACCAGGCACTTTGTCGGGATGCATTTCAAATATGACCGTTTTAAACTCTTCCATAGTAAAGGGGGCCAATAGAGAAGAGTTATCACTGTCCATCACCACCGGGTAATACAATCAAACTCTGCAGTATTCGGTGCTGATAAGGGAGCTGCGAAAAGGCCATTGAAATAGTCCATAACAATAGAGCACATAACATCGATATCCGACACCGCATTTTCGTGATCATCCTCCAAAAACTCAATATAATTAATCCGCTTTCTACGTGAGGCTTGAGCGTGAAAGAATCTAGAGTTTGCTTCCCCGTATTTAAGCCAAAAGATTTTGGACCTTTGTTTCCAGTAAACGGCCTCCTGTGCAAGGAGGGTCGAGAGCTCAGTTTTAAGCCTCACAATAGACACATCATCCACGTTAGCCTGGCGAGTAACATCAATTCTTCTATTTAAAAGAGCAATCCAATCTTTAAAATTATGATCCTGAGAGTTCTGCCAATCAGTTAAAGCCGCACTACAAGTAGAAATTTGTCTAATACACCTTCGGTTCGATCCTGAGACCAAGCGTAGGACACAACCTCCATAAAACCGTTTTCAAGCAACCATTTATTCTCAAATTTAAACCGGCGGACTCTTTTAACTGGAAACACATCACTGGCAAAGAGTTTAATGGGATTATGATCGAAATAATAACTTACCAAATTATAAAGTTTGTGAAAAGGAAAAGAAGTAAGCCAATTCCAAAACCAGAGAATCTGAACCCCTACCTCGTTCCCAGGTAAACCCAAAACCCACAAGAGGAACTTCGATTAACTGACAATCGGCAATACATGAGTGGAACCCATCCATGAGCGAAACAGGATAATCCCGGCCACCAAATTTGTCATTACCAGAGAGAAGATTATTAAAGTCTCCCATGCAAAACCAAAGTAAAGTATAGCGACGAGAGAGAGCTTTGAGTAGTTCCCAGCTACTTCGCTTTTTGTGAGTTTCAGGGAAGCCATAAAAGCCAGTGAATCTCCATTTAAAATCATTAGAATGAACAATTTCCATATCGATATGATTACTCAAGTAACCCAAAATATTAGCATCACTATTATTATTCCATAGGAGCGCAAGACCCCCACTACGACCATTCCGATCAACACAAAAACAGCAATCAAACTTCAACAAAATACGTAATTCCTCCATCCTACGTGAAGTAACAATATTTTCACTAAGAAAAAGGAAATGAGGCTTATTGGCTCGAACAATATCTTTCAGAGCATTCACTACACACGGGTTGCCCAAGCCCCGGCAGTTCCAAGCAATACAATTCATGGCGATCGACGGGTCTCCTGAACAAGACCGGCCGTTGATAATTCAACAAAGCTAGAGGTTGCATTCGAAGAAGATGAGTATCTACTGCCTTTCATCTCATCGAGGTTGGTACCAATATATGAAATTTCACGAGGACGTTTTTTGACTTCATCAACAAATATAACGTTGCATTCCTTTTCCTTGTGGACAGTAGTGAAATCAGATTCAGTGTCAGGCTTTCTCGGATCAAAAACATAGTTTACGAGTTTAGATAAGTCGACAACTGGCGCAAATTGAAAATTCCTATGAAAAGAGCCATAATTATTCATGACTCTGTTTGATTTGATTTTGCCGTTATCGAATATGGATTCCCTTGATTTGTGGACATGCTATCAAAATGTGCGTGAAAAGCGGGATCGCTTCACCACTGATTTGGACGGAATCTAAGTTGATCACGAACCTCTGATCGAATCTCCTCCAGCCACTCCCTTTTGATGTCTTCCTCCGGCATTTCAGTAAGTTTAACACAGCTAGACTCACTGTGTCCGACAATGCCGCACAGATAACATATGAGAGGTATCATTTCATAACTAAAGGAAACGTCAAAAAAATCATCCCCTCCTTACGAATTCGCTTGGTCCTCATTAGCAGTTCAATTATGTTTAAGCGAGCTCGAAATCGCATGTACTGAACAATGGAGTTTCGTTTGTTACCCATGTCATACTCCAGAAAAGAACCCATAATATTTCCCAAGTTGATCGCTAAAGATTCTGAAGCAAAACCAGGCGGGAGATCATGCACTCGAACCCAAAAATCAGCAAACCGAAACTCAACATCATCCGGATTCTCACCCTCCCTCATCCGGTGAACCAACATAATACAATTGTTAAAACTCCATGGCCCTCCGGCCAACATTTTCCGAAGGTCAACAACATGGAAAAACTGAAACAGGTAGAGCCCCTCTCAAAAGGTTTGATCGAATAGCCTTTTATGAGACGCCATAGATTGAGAAGAGTCATTTCCATGGCATCAAAGTTAATATTTTGTTCACCCAAAAATCAGCCTATCAGACTCAGGTTGTAATCGATGCAACTCCCTTCTATCTCCGAAGCCTTAAGCACAAGTTCAGTGTCTTCTTTCTCGCGGATGGACAGACGTTGAAACTCAGGTTCCATGGCTAAGTGAGGAAAAAATCCAGCTACAAACGAAACAGAATGAGCTTACTAGCAATACAAAAATATGCATGAAGAAATGATTAAACTTGCATCCTTAAAGAGAGAGAAGCGGGCAAGACTATTCTTGGGGCTTTCTTATTTCTTACATGACACTGAACCTTCGAACATAATTACGATTAAACCAAACTTGATTAATTCAAATTTAACTCATTCATTTTAAGCTTAAAAAGGTCCAAATTATCGATCTTAAGAAAAAGATGCCATAAAAGATGCCATAAATGCATTGTTCAATTGATAAATGAGTAACCCTTTAGTTATATATGGGGAGGGACAGTTAGAAATTTAATCAAACCTTATACATGTCCAGGTCTCAAATATTATGTGATATGAATAACATAAAGGAAGGAAGTATGCATGGGACTGACGAATGCTTTAGCTACATGATTTTAATTAGGGATGATAATGGACCGGCCCTAATCTTGCTAATGTTTTTAAAATAACTTTTTTAAAATTAAAAGTATAAAATAACTTTTTTTAATTGAGTCTAGATCTACCCGAGACCTAACTTTTTTAAATAAAATGATGTCATTTTGTTTAAAAAAATAGATTTCGAATGAGTCTGTGCCTGATTTGGCTCATTAAAAATACTTTAATTTAGGCTCATGAACTGACCCATTTTCATCCCTAATTTTAATAATTATAACTCTAAAAAATGAGTACAAATAATTATTATATACAAAAATGTGTGATAATTTTGAATCTAATATGATTTAATGTACAATTAAATTTTTTTATTGAGTTTGATTTAAGTCATAATTGCATCCAATCTTAAAATTTTTAAATATTTTAGAACTTTCAAATATTCTCATAAATATTTGAATTAAAATTTTGTTACCAAAAAGTATTTTTAAAGTATCAAAAGAATGGTTTTTACCAAAAAAAAAAAGTATCAAAAGAATGGTCCTTACTTTTAATTGATTGAGAGCCTATTTTCGACAAAAATTAAAATAATAAGATAATAATAAAATACAAGATAATAATAATTAATAAATATAAATAAATAAATACGTACAAATAAAAATATAACAAATAAGGATAATAAATATATCGATTTAAAATTTGATAAAATATTTTATATATTTTAGGTTGGCCAAAATTTCAACTTTAAAAGTTTAATGTAAATATTAAAGGGCCTTTGAATTCATAACCCAAGGCTTCAGGCCCATAAACTCTCTCTTTCCCTCCCATTTCGTCGTCACATCAAAATTGCTTCCCGCCAAGTACTCTTCTGTTTTGCTCTGCTTTTTGTCATTTTCTTCTCGTTTCAAATCCGTTTCCTCTCCCATCCCTCCCTTCGCGCGTCAGATTTTGATCAGGTACCCGACCCTTCCTTCTTAATCATGCTATGTTTCCTTTTATTGTTTGTTTGTTTATTTATTTAATCATTGTTTTCAGCCAGAGGTTTCGGCTTCTGCTTCCGTTTTAGGGTTCCTATTCTATATTGGGTCCAACGGATGCGAATTATGTATGATTGCATCTGGGTTTTTAAAGTTTTTTTCTGGATTACTTATTGGGCAAATGGCTTGGTGGTCAGAGAGAGCTTATTTGTTTAATTTTAGGGTTGGATCGAATTGGGAACTAGGGTCTTCAATTGCATGATTGAAGCAAAAGCCATGCGATACTAACGAATTGTACATATGATTGATGTTTTCTGTTTCTTGCGTCAAAGTTCAGCAATTGAGGATCGGCAAAGTATATGCCTGCTGTCGATTGGTGAGAATATAATATTTTCGGTGAAACTTTAGTACAAAGTGTTTATGGTGAATTGGGTATTCAGCTTCTTGTAAACCAATGGTTTGGGGAAGTTCATTTTTTGTTGCTGATAATCTCTTCTTTTTCTTTAGTGACGGTTCTCTGCGTCTGCCTTTTGTTTACGGAAAAAGAATATCAAGTGTGATCATTTCTGTTTATCAATTCAATTATTTTATGCGAATTTGAGAGCATGTGTGATTGCACTTGCATGTGTTTGCTGTGGATATATCTCAAAGAATGTTACAATTTTAATACAGTGGGTTAACTTCTTTCCGAGGCTCAAATATTCTGAATGCTTGGAATTTAATGGCTTCCTAGCAATGACGAAAGTAAAGACTACCTTTACTGTTGTTATAACATGCAGGAAAGCTGAATTTGATGAAAACTTCTGAAAAGCAATCCATCAAGGTTGTTGATAAGCCCACCAAGCATATAGTTGGTGCCTCCAGGAGACATGTTGCAAATTCTAGGAGCAAAACCACGAAGATGAAATTCAAATCAAAAGGTAGTTGGTTTTATGAAGTTACAAACAATAGTGATCCTCAATATTTTCTATATATATATTTTATAGTTTATCTGAAGGTTCCGAGCTTCCTGTGATTGCACTTTTTTGGTCATTTATTTGATTTATCTGTAATCTGCTAATTTACTTAAGCTTTATATTCCTCTGATGCAGTAGATGTTGGAGTTACTGAAGCTGGTTTAGCTCAAGCCTTGCATCCTCATCTTTTAGACAGTGACAAGCCTGTCACAGATGCAGTGAATACTGTACCCAAGAACTATCCTGAACAACCCTTTCATCCCTCTGTGAAGGTCAAGTTGCAACTTTTTCCAGTGGATGAAGACACTCGCCTTGGACTAGAAAAGGTTAATTTGGCTGATTTAGCCTTCAACAAAATCAGAAATCTTTGTACCTTAATTTGTATCTAACTGCTAATATTATTGGGCAGGATGGCTATCATCCATATTTGGAACTCACTCTAAGCTCTCGGAAAAGGATATCTTCTGTGCTAAAGCACCTCAATAGCAAATGGGGTGGTTCAAGAATTGCAGTTGGGGAGCCCATTCTTTTACCATATAGTGCATCTGGAGATACAGCTAATTATTTATGGACATTGAATGAAAACGATGTCCATGCAGGGGATGTCTTTGTAGCTATAGGATGCCCCTCTGTTTTCCGCTTAAGGTTTATCTTGGCCTTATATTTTGAGATGTAGCAGTTTTTACAATTTGAGTTTCTGACTTATCTTTTTGACAAGGTATGGCTGGTTCTCCAATTCTGAAACAAATTCTTCCAAAGCCCCTTCAATATCAGCTCCCTCTAAGGCTTATCAACATTCTGAAGACATGCAGGAAAATACAGAAACTGATAGAGGAAACATGCATGCGGAAGGGGAAGAGACTGAAGCACCTAAAGAGTCCAGACCATTTATTGCAAATGGGACAACGGATGTTGCTGTGGTTGGGAACGGATCAGCTGAATCTATGGTACTTGTTTATGTTTGATTGTTCCTGGTATATTATTGTGAAATAACATTGATTTCTTTTGCTTCCTACTGATGATATTGAAATGAACCTGGATTTCATGCTTGGTAATTTGCTGATAATCTAACTCTCACTTTAGTATAAGTTGCTTTTTTTTTGGGGAAATCACTGTAGTATAAGTTGATTAAATCATATTTTCCTGGATGTTCATTAAGTAGAAATTTTTATAGACTGAGGCTATATTTATACTTCTAGAATGTTTTGTGGAAACATGCTATACATGTTGCATTGTTATGATCTGTGCTTAATCATTTGGATGTAACCAGGATACCGCAGTGAGAACAAATGTTGGTGTTGAACAGTCTTCAGCACCATGGGATGATGGCCTGATTAACATAAGTATTGGGGGTTTACTATCTGAAGCATCCATGCAGGGTAAAGTGAACAATGTTAATCCAAAACGAGATGGGAATGATGCAGGGCTGCAGCCATCTCAGTTAGTCTCTGATTCTTTGGATGCTTTCATTACTGCTCAAATAAGTGGTTTTCAAACTACAACACCACCCCCTCATGGTTCAGGGTTATCTATTTTGGATGCTGAAAATACATGTCACGCATTTTCTTTTCAAAAATTCCCTTCAACAGCCAAAGGTGTTACTTCAGGCGAAGCTGCTTACTCCCAGATCTGTGGTCAAGATTCCTATAAGTCATTTAAATTTTCTGATCAAACTGAGGTATGCCCAATTTTATTTCAAGTCGGGAATCCAAATTTTATTTGTGAAGAAAGAGAGAGATATCGAAATTTGGCCATATTTAGCAATAGGTATATTTAGAACTTAAAACCTTTAGAAGAACTTTGCTTTTAAATCATGTTGCCGGTTAATGTAATAATTATGAATCTCAGCAAAAATCTCAATTAGATAAGGATCTTTCAGAAAAGACATTCATGAGGCTAGATCCTGAACTGTTGGTATAGGGAACTACTTATTTTGAGAAGTTAAGACTAAACCTGAAGAATGTGAAACTTGTCCAATAATTGGCACAACAATTTCTTATGTCTAATTTTTCAGGTCAATACCCAATCTGGTCTTCCTCAAGGATACGCTCTTAAGGATTCTGAGTCAGATTTGTCACTTTGTTCTCGAGTGTACAGTGATGAAAGGAGTCTTGGGTTGTCAGGAATCAAATGGGTACTTCTATTTGCAATGGAACTTTTTTCTTGTCTTTGAGTTCCTGAATAACTAATTTTCTGTGTTTATTTTCCCCTTGATGCAGACTGATTCTTTAGGACCCTTTGATCTTGGCCTATCTTCTTCTTGAAGGATTATTAGCGGCAACAGTTTGAGCAACAGCAGAACTTTTAACTAGTAATCTGGAACACCCTGAGAGAGGAATAATGTTATACTCGACGACTTAATTGAATGTTGATAATAACAATTTTCAGTCCGTCTGTATCTCGATTCAAATGTCTATATGGATCATAGCTTTCAGTTGCCTCTTTGGAGATATATTGAAAATAGCAATTGTTATGTTTCTTGTTTTTGTTTTTGGGCACGTAGGGAAGCAGTTGCATGTTCAGTAAATTACATTACAACTATTAGTGAAGACAAATCTGGGAGCTTTTGCATATCTTCTCTTTTTGTTCTTCCTCGCTTGCACCCTATACTTCCATTCTTTATGTATGGTCATGTTGACAAGGCACAGACCAGCAAAATCGTTTCCTAGGTCCTGTTCAAGTGTATACAGGAGTTCTAGTCTGTCCTCCTTTTTACTGCATAAAGTGAGAAGTTAAGATAAACAAGCAACATATCATACACACAGGTCAAACTGAAGACAGCTTCAGCTTGAAAAGTCTTGTCTTTTATCAGCTAGACACAGTGAAACTTGGTTTCTGTTGTCACACTAAAACTATTTCAACTTGGCCATATTCAATTCCGAATCCCACTAGTCCAAACCTTTAATTTTATTATGTAAAAAAGTCTAAATTCTGTGTGTTATCATACCACTACTCTTCGTAAGTTCTTATGAGATGAAACAAAGGAACTAAAAAACTGAAGATGACAAGTGCCAGGTGATTTCCAGAAAAGCAATGGAGTGATTGGACAGAATGATATTTACATGCACTTATACGCCAAAATAAGCCAACAAATACCTTGGAAAAACAGTCCCGAAGTCATTGATAATGGAGAAGAAAAGGAATGAAACCAAAATCTTTCTGTAATATTCCCAATCTTGTCCATGGCGAAGAAAAAGCTGTCACTAAACAAAAAAGCCAAACATGTTTTCCAAGTTAACTAAACTCCAATCTGAAACCGGCTAAAGGACGGCTAGCTAATACCATGGTATCTTTTCACATTTAGTTTTCATTTTCGTGGAAATATATGACTCTTCCATTCAGACTCTATGATCCTCCTTTACTATGTCACCTAGCAATCACCGTAACTTGGAATCTCCGCGCCAAGTTGAGGATTCTGAGAGAGATCATGGGGTGTGTTCTATCAATGAAGTCTGACTTATCACCACCAAGAAGGCTTGAGAAGATGAAACATGAAAATGGTTACAGTGGAGGAGGAGACGGAGGCAAACTTGCCGGGTCGAGAAGGGTGGGGAAGGATTCTGGGAGGTTGGTTAAGCAAGAGGTGGATAATAAGAGGGTGGTTGCATTGAACGGAGCAAATAGAGGAGGAGGAAAGGGGGCCGCCGGTGAAGAAGTGAAGAAAGGTGACACAAATGTTTCAGAAAGGATTACTTTGAAGAAGATTACAGGAGAGGAGCTTGTGGGTGGCTGGCCGAAGTGGCTGGCTCAAAATGTTCCTAGAGAAGTTTTGGCTGGTTTGGTTCCTAAGAGTGCTGATTCCTACGATAAGCTTGCCAAGGTTAGTGCTTGATATGTTGTTTACATTCTCTATTTAATGACGATTCATACTTGAAGCGGTAGAGTTGAATCTGTTTGATATGCTTTTGTAGAATTCCTATGCCAGAAACAAAAATTGTAATGTTGTTTCAAAAAATTTCCGTTTGGCATTAAAATTCAGTAAAAGATCGATCCATGGTTATCTGAATTCTGTTCATGGCTTCTGTTTATTTTCTGTTCTCCCCTTTTTCTCAGGTTGGTCAGGGAACTTACAGCAATGTGTACAAAGCTCGAGATAGGGAAACAGGAAAGCTTGTTGCTCTGAAAAAGGTTCGTTTTGACACATCAGAACCTGAGAGTGTCAAGTTTATGGCTAGAGAGATCCTGATTCTGCAGAAGCTTGACCATCCCAGTGTCATCAAGCTTGAAGGAGTGGCTACTTCAAGGATGCAATACAGTCTTTATCTTGTATTCAAATTCATGCAGTCAGATCTTACTAGGATCATAACCCGCCATGGTGTGGGACTCACTGAACCATAGGTTGGAACGTGTCCTAATCCTCATATCACATTTCTTAACTGATATGTATTCACAGAATTACCTGATGATCAGGGTGATGTTTCCGCCTTTAATGTAGGTTAAGAGATATATGCAGCAACTTCTTTTAGGTCTCAAACACTGCCATGAGAACGGTATATTGCACATGGACATTAAAGGCTCCAACTTGTTGATAGACAAAAATGGAATGTTGAAAATTGCAGATTTTGGACTCTCAAACTTCTTTGTTCCTAAACCGAAAAAGACTCTTACGAGCAGAGTGGTTACTCTCTGGTATAGAGCTCCAGAACTACTATTAGGTTCAACAGATTATGGAGTTGGTATTGATCTTTGGAGTGTAGGATGTCTATTAGCTGAAATGTTTATTGGAAGACCAATTATGCCTGGAAGGACAGAGGTATCCAAGTTTGTAGCTATAACTGATTGTCTTGTAGTTAAAAACTGTTAAGTGATCGTCTGTAATTTAAAACTTTGATCCAGGTTGAACTACTTCACAGGATCTTCAAACTCTGCAGTTCACCATCAGAGGACTACTGGAAGATGATGAGGCTTCTAACAAGCTTCAGACCTCCACAACATTACAAACCACATTTGCAAGAAGCCTTTAAGGATTTTCCTGAATCTTCAATTGTTCTTCTGACCAATCTTCTTAACCTGAACCCATCATATCGTGACACTGCTGCTTCTGCTCTTCAAAGCCTGGTAAGCGCAGATAATAATTTCATGTTTTTGGTTAAAAATTCCCATCTGAACATGGAAAGGCAACCGAAATGAGAGTTCCTCTGCAAGTTTTGTGTCTAAGATACTTATTCAAGAGTTCTTTTTTCTTGCAGTTCTTCTCTTGAAGTCCATTAGCATGCGACCTTTCAGGTCTGCCAGTAATTTGCAGAGAGGAGGATGAACCAACTCGAGGCAATGATCAGAGAAGGTATATTGTTCTTTCGAGCTCTGGAGTTTCAGTTCTTCTCTAAGAGTAACTAATCCTACTGATTTGGTTTCAACTTTTTCATTTTTTTTTCTAACATCCAATCGTTAATTCTTGTAGACGGAAGAACATGAAAAAACAATCCTCTCGAAGAAGCATTAAAGTTCAGGGAAGAAAGAACCTGGTAACTCCACGGACCAAAGAGGGAGCTGAATCAGTTAAAGAGGTATTCTTTCTTCTTCTTCAATAATCAACATCTATATCTGAGAGAAAAAAAATGGGATTCTTTCTCTGCTGATGCATTACATGCAATTAGGTTCTTCAAATGAAAAATGGGCACAAATTACATACTGTAGATAACCCTTAAGGTTATGAAAAAATAATAATAATAATGAGCAGACGCCATTATTGACAGAAACTGAAGAAACATCATGGTTCTAGAGCTTCTTTTTTCAACTTTTTTTCTTAAACCAACATGGGCATTTTTCCATATACGATGATCCTTAAAGTGTATCAACCAACTTCTCAGAAGGAGCAAACGATTTTTCTATGTCTAAGCTCTGATCTTCTTCTTTGTTTAGACCATTTCGGAGCCAAGCGTAAGTGGCCCTGAGACAGAAGCAGGAACCAGCGCAAGTGACAGATCCTCTACTCTAAAACCGACCATCGAAGGACACAGTCTGCGTCCACCTTTCTCTCCCATTCTTTCCATCAATGAAAAGAGAGTTCGAAGAAGCGATGCTCATCCAAATGCCATCAAGAACATACAGAACTACACGCTTTTACAGGCCACCATAAAAGACATGATCAACCACAATGGAGGAACTGGAATGCCTAACCATCAACGTTCGTTTTCTACGTTAGATTTGCGAGCTCTTGACCCTGAGAAGGTATCAAAACTCTTCGGATTAGACAAGGTTTAGACTATGAAGTTGGTGCACAAACTTGAGTTTCCTACGACAGGTTATGTTCATCATATGGCTTCACTGCATGACTTCCCTCACTGTTTTGAGCTGCCTCCTTTTGTTTATTAT
Source organism: Erythroxylum shatona (assembly GCA_027568895.1). Lineage (NCBI taxonomy): Eukaryota > Viridiplantae > Streptophyta > Magnoliopsida > Malpighiales > Erythroxylaceae > Erythroxylum > Erythroxylum shatona. Next base: position 1,225,917 of record JAOSBK010000206.1, on the reverse strand, counting down.
TGTTTTCTTGTTCATAGAACTACAGAAGAATTTATGCTATTATACTTGGAATTTGTAATGGATAAATTTTCACAAAAATATAATAATTTATTATTATTATTTTTAAAGTTAAGGCGATTAACAAATTAATCGATAAATTTAATTTAAGAAGAAATAATAATAAATCGGATTGTATTAATATGTAATATGAGCTATCAAGCCAAAATTTAGATAAATTTAAGTCGAAATTAAAATGAAATCTTTTTGGTATAACTAATTATTCTTTTATTAGATATATAATTTATAATTTTTTTAGTAGATAAATAGAATTATTAATAGATAATATCAAATATATATTATTTATTATTCTAGTTTAAAACAATATCATTTTGGTTAAATTTGGTAATGAATCAAATCAGTCCAAGTTTAACTCATGTTCATTTGAACCATAAAAACTGTTGTTATTTTAATTTTAAGTCTTTTAAATTTAGTGACCAAAATGGTATTGTTTTGGGAGGTAAATTAAATCAACAATGAACCTAGAGGGTTGGCGTAGGTGACATATATCTTCTTTGCTTAATTAAGAGGTCGAGGGTTCGACTCTTGAAAATGTAGCAAACTTCTGAGCCAGCGGTAGCCCTCTTTGATTTGAGATGTTCTTAAAAAAAATCAACAATGTATTGTAAAGAAAGTTTAGACTGTCTAGACAATTCAAGTTGAGATTCATGTCGGCTTCTTAAACTCAACCTCGACTTGAAATTTAATCAATTAAGATATATCCTGTTCAACTTAAATTGACACGTTTACTTTAGTTTGTATCAGCCTGAGCTACATCTAATTCATTAATTTTAGGTCAAACTATATCCAATTTACTAACCCTAAACTTAAGTATGATTGAAGTTACTTAATGCAATGCAATTCAACATTCTAAGTTTAGAAGTAATTATACAAATTAACCCCCCCACTTGGTAGTATTAGCTTGCATGTGTAATAGTTTTTGTAAGAATCTTCCAAGTCCATAGGAGTTGATTTGATAGTGCTAGGCTCAGCCCAATGTACTTCCTAGACCTATTTTTTTTCATAAAATAAAATACCCAATAGGATTATTTATCATAAAAAACAAATTCAATTTTTAAAATCTTATAACTAATTCATTAGAGTAGACTTTTAGAGACTGCTTTTCACTATGCCAATCCAATTTTGTCAATGTCAAGTAGAGAAGATAAGCAGACACATACATGTGATCTTGCATCCTTGTACCTCTCTGTTTGTCCCATATTACCTCATTAAGAAGTAGCAATAAAATAAAATAAACATATGTGAAAAAGCAAAAGAAATATGAAAATGACATAAAACTATAACCCAACAATTCCCAAGACAGCCACATAATTGTGATAGCAACCACCTTCCAATGTCTGCATCCAAAAGACTCCAAAAACAGCTTCCAAATCGACAACCTTTGATGGTGTAAACGACCCAACATAGCTCAAGCCATGGTGCGTGGCATGTGATAGACCGTAGGCTAGAACACTCCTTAATTAGACTCATCACTAGACTTGACATAAACTTAAACAACAAACTCAATTAGAATGAAATAATTATTGAATTAATAATTCAGAATTAAGTCAAAATTAATATTAATAAACTCAACATGTTTTCATCTAACTCAATCTCAGGTTGATTACGTTTTTAAATTTTACCCAATTAAATATAAATTAATTTAGATAAGACAATATTGTTGTGACATAACAGACTAAAATAATGTTATTTTAGTTAATGAATTGAAGATTTTATCAATCAAAATGTCTCCATTTAGATCTTGATTTAGTCACATCTTGATAACATACCTCATCAAAATGTATGGATTCAAATCAACTAGTATATGGTTAGGAAGAAATTGTGAAATGTGAGTATGATACAATGTCTTTCACATAATAGTTTAAAATATTTGGTGAAGATGGTCAGTGTTTTGTGTTAAAGACAGCCCCATCCTCAATTATATTGTCTCCCATCACAAACAAACCAAGTTGTTGATCATTGAAGCATGATTTGTGAACAAGAAAAATTAGCTTCAAGTCAACAATTCAATCCAAAATCTTAGATACAAACAATCATTTAATGTAATCATAATCAACTTATTTATGTTTCAATCAAACAAAATGGTTAATTATTAGTTTTCAATACTTTTCCTATATAGAAAATAATAAACTCGATAAAATGTGATTAATTAATATACTTTTTCTAATCAATGAAAATGATAACAATTTATAATTATAAGTCAAGTTTTAACATATTTATACAAATTTTATCTTAAATTATGAAACTCGAACTTATACGAAAATTTCATATATTTAAACACTAATTAGTTGATTTGAAATAGATTATCGAATCTAATTGAAGTTTAAATTGTAGAAATATACTAATACCTTCCAAGTTATGTTGTCATCAAATTTGACATAATTGTCTATTGTCTTCCAATAATTTGAGTTCTACTTTAGCATAACGTCCGTATCTTAAGAGATAATTAGGAAGGTTTAATCATGTTTAGTGAATGTAATTTGTTTAGTAGACAAAGGAGGGTCCAATAAACAAATTGTCCACCGTGGATTTCACGTGATTTTTCCATGCATTACACTCATGTTTGATCTGAAAATGATTGCAGCTTCCATCCTTGTCGGTTCTTCACCCTCCATTCATCAATGCTTTGTTCTTTGGATGATTAATAATCCCAATTTTTAATTAAACAAAGTAATATATAATCATGATTACGCAATTAATCCCTTTTTAATTAAGCATACATATAATAACAATTAAACCATTTGTTTATATCTTCTCTTTCACCTCGCTAGGGTTTGTCTCCATGTTCAAATCTCACACTTTAAGCACATAACAATGTTCTTATTTCATTTATATATCTACTAGAGCTCAAATTATCAAAATTAAAGATGTATTTTCTAATCTAATTTTCACTATACCAAATACATTATCATGGATTTAGAGGTAAGAGTATAATGCAAAACATGTGATTGAATATACAAATAAATATGAGTCACTATAACATAATTGTTTAAATAAAAAGCAATTTCCTTAAATAATTAAGGAGAGATCATACTCTTGTAGCCATCCCATTAAAGATAAACAACAATATATTTATACTTCTTGAGACCTAAGTAACAAATATATCAAGTTACAATTTTTTCATAAATAGATCGATGATAGAGTTCATTTTCCAAAATGCTATCTTGAGTTTCTTGATAACCTATTATTTGGTGTTAGACAAATTCACATTTTGAAATTTTCTTGATTTGGATCACTTTCTAATACACAATTTCTTATTTGTTATGTTTCCCTTATATATAATAGGATAAATGACATAGACATTATCTGTAGTTTAAGAAATTTTAGAAAAATCTCTTAATTATTAATTTTTTTGAAAAAAACTCTATCTAATTTTCAATTCATTCTTTTAAACTTCAAACAAAAAATAATGATGAAACACACACAGAATAAGCATCAGACATTAATTAATCAAATATTACTAATCCAGTATAAACTCAACTTTTAAATCAAAGCAAAATTAATTAATTTTAACATAAATTAATAATTTGATTAGTACAAAATGCATGTAACATTAGATTAGAACAATTGTGATATTTATGACACACGTATTTTGTTAATTTTTTAATTGATATTAATTTTTCTAAAAATATAAAAATTAAAAGGATCTTTTTCAAAAATTTAAGAATTAAGGATAGGAAAGATTGATATCTTTTATCTTATAAAATATCTCTTAAATTTATGGATAAATCAAAAGAATAAGGTTCATAAGAGGAGTAAGTTATTATTCTCTCTACCTTCTAATTTTAGTATCAAGAGTGTTTAGTTTGAAAGAACCTTCAAAACTATTTTACAAGAACTCTTAAGATATGATCTTCTACATAAGAACAAATTCATATATATATAAGTAGAAAATGTCATGTGGACCTCAAATAATGTTTAAATTAAAGTGAAACTCATGATTTTTTTGATTGGCATAGATCATGACCATACCGACACAAAGTGGCCTGCCCTAACTGGCTGACAAATGTGCAGAAAGTCACTGATTTCTGGTTTTCCACAAGTTCGAATCATGTCTGAGCAACCACTTCGATGCAAAGACAACAGGTAGACATTGATATTGACACTAACAAGACCCTCTTTTGGCTCACGTAGAGTTACTACAAAACATAAGGTCACATTCCAAGGCAAGACATGCCCAAGCATATAGGTAACTTAACCTCTATACCTCCTCTATATAAGAGATCAATCTCAAGAACCCAGCAAACAAAGCGAACCCTTTTCAGATTATTATCAGAGAAGACTTCTTTTCTGTTTTCTTTCTGATATGGCAAAGGTTTCATGCATGGATCTACTTCTTGTGGCCTTTTTCCTTCTTTGCTTCGTGTCCAACACTGTGACAGGTAAGAATTCTACTCTCCTTGATCATATCTCACATTTATGGTCAAAAGAACTTGAGAATCTCATCGTTTTTTGAAGGTTTTGATTCAGAATTTTGATTATTGGTTTCTTAACTTTTTGCAGCTCGGAAGCTGTTAAAGGAGGCTGATAATCATCAAGTAGAGAAGGACCAAAACGAGTTTCAAACGTCCAAAGGAAATGAAAGATTGCCAGATCCTGATGAACTGGTGGGGATGGATTACACACCTGCAAGAAAGAAGCCTCCAATACATAACTAAAATGAAAAAAAAAAAAAAGGTTGAAACAGGACTGCAAGTTGTGTTAAATCTCTTCTTGTTCCTACTTCTCTACTATTTTTCCTCCACAGGAGAGCAAAAAACCCTAGTATAATGTATATAAACCATAGCTATTACTTAGCTTTTCATACAATATAACTAACTGCATACGTAGTACGTAGCAGTGGTCGGATCCTCCTTGTATATCAGTAGAGTGTTAATTTTGGGCTTTGAATGTTAGACAAAAAGTCGGAAATTTTGCAGCTTCTGCAGAACTTTCTTTTTCTGTTTGTTAATTTCATTTACTGTGAAAAGAGACTCCAGAATGATATTGTTAAAACAGCTGCAAATTAATGATATAATTATATAAAGTTTATGTTTGATCTTCTTTAGAATTCCTACTTAATCTCTACTGTTAGTTTCTGATGGGTAGGTTTGCATTCTTGGATATTGTTTCTGGTTGAAAAAAGTGACAAGAAAGTATAAGAAAAGGGAAGAATATACCTCAGACTATTATTACAAACTTTTAAAACAGCTGATTACAAATTTTATAATTACAAGTTATTGTGATAATCATAGATTATACGAGTATAATTACTATGAATATGATAGAGTTAATATAATCTTGTCTATAATTTTCAATTTTGATCTTAAATTCTAATTAAAGAAACTGATCAATGTCATTATAATAAAATAATGATCTCGTTATATGTAATTTTCAATAAATTTTTATAATGAATATATATTATTTTGATTAACTATTTTCTTTATGTTAGAATTGAAGGTTGGATTAACTTGGAGAGAATATTATAGAGAAGGATTAAGATCGATATAACATTAAATTAGAGTGGTTTAACTTGATGCATAAATTGGCAAGAAGAGGGAATTAAGATTAATCAAACTTGATGTTTGTTAAACTGAATTTAAGGCTTTGTTAACTAAACTACCAGACAATGTCAAACATCGACTTAGTCAATCTAATTTGATCCCTTTGTAAGCTTTTTTTTATTTATATTTTGATAAAACTAGCATTTAGTATTCTTCAAATGTGTATTGGATAATCTTCAAGTGTGTATTGGATAAGTATATATAATAACTCACAATTAAAAGTAGTTATTTCAGGCAAACTGCTTGATGAGTTAACAATTAAAAGTTAAGTAACAAGTTCAACCATTTTCTTTTTTTGAAGAACTGAAATTTAACTTTAATCAAATTGAAAATGAGCTCTCATCTAAGACAAATTTCTAGATTCTTGTTCAATATTATTTCATGCTATTTAATATTAAAATTAGTATCTATAAAAACTCTACCAAAGTTTGAATATTATTAATAGATGGTATAAATAATGGGACATCAATGCATGATAATGTGGAGACAAACTATTACTTGAAATATATAAAACAGAAAAAACCATATTTTTAAAAAAAGTCATATCACTTTTGGTTACTTAACAAGCAACATTATTGGAGACAAGTGTAAGATAATATGTGTACTCAATGGTATTTAAGGAAGTTTTTTTTTCCCCTCATCATTCAATGATAATCAGATCAAGAAATCACAATCAAGTGTAAAAGTTACTTTCAACACTGATGATAAGTTGCTTAATAACAGAAAAGATCCTGAACTTTACAAGTTTTTTGTTGAAAAGCAAACAATAGGCCTTTATGTCCTGTGACATAAACATTCAGTATTTCCTGTAATAGAATACAATGTCTACTTTTTGAACAAACAAAAGGCATGTCTTTTGAGCAACATGACATTGAGCATGAAAGAATCTTTTTGTTTACTGATTTGGAATTTCATTCCACTGATGCCCGTGCTGTTATCAAGTTGGACTCAGGTTTGAGAAGCAGCTATGGAGAGTACTAACAGTGTGGTATGCTTAACTGCAGTTTTTTTCAGCTTTCAAGAATTCTCTCGTAGAAGAGCAAACTAGCTTCTGCATTGAGAACATCATCCTCTGAAACAACCTGAACTTCAGAATCAGAGATACAAAACCATTGCACCGGCGGAGGATTGACGTTTCCGTCAAGATGTTCCTCGTGGGATTCGGTTCTCACACTTCTGTAAACAGTATAATGTCCACCTCCAGCTCTTCCAAAGTGTTCCACAACAGAAGCAAGGCGGTATGCGTAAGGTTTTGAAAGGCCTGATTCAGAATTTGCACGCACCTGTGAAAATGGACACAAACACAAACTGAATTTGTTGCATGTCTTGAACTAATGAAACAGGTTTCAAACTGATGTTTCCTTCATAGAAAGTATATACGTTAGCAGTTTCTCTAGGGCCGAAGTTTGCAGGTCAAAGAGAATTGGGACATTACTCATTAATATGCCCACTAACTCTTACCTCCTAAGTCTTGCCTAGACAAGACAAAAGGCATATGTGATGCTCGTCCACTAATTTTAAGCACTTAATTATCAGGAATTAGAAAGGTTCATTAGTATTAACATTAGAACAAAAGCATAAGATGCTATATCTGACCATTTTAAGTACCTCATCATTCTCTAAGAAGCCTACATCAGTATAGGTTGCTTTTGAATTTTTTCCGCTTCGGTACAAGTCGGATTCTCCCACAAAAGACGAGATGTTCTGGATGCATGCAGATAGATCTGCTGCTAATGATTTCGAGCATTTGTTCCGTGCATACATGCAATCTTGCATGCTAGGGCTGAACTTCAAACTGAAATGGTTCGGAAGAAGGCCAACTTTATTATACTGTTGCTCTTCCAACATGAATGGAAGCAGCTTCAAAATCAATGGAAACTTGATATGGCCCTACAATTGTCAAGCAAAGCGATCCACCATCACTTTCTTATTGCATTTAAATCATTAATAGAACACTTCCAAAGCAGCGCGAGTGAACTTAAACTTCAGATGCCACCAAGGATAAAAAATTAAATACCTGGAGTTTAACTAATTCTCCAAACTGATTTACCGAAGCACGTTGTAAATGAATGCACAGAATCTGCAAATACACATTTAGTCTGATCAGTACATCTACAAGTTTGCAGGCAATTTAAATGCAGGAAATGGTTTTCTGAATAATTCAGTCACTTGCTCATCTGCATGGGAGGAAAGTCTTCATAGATATTAACAACTAGAAATCTAGATGAATTCGGACGTAGTGTAACAGAAAGTTCAGAGCATAGTTCATACCATAGGACACCTAGCAAGACTTAGTTGCCTGATTGTATGTGAAAAATCATTGGACCATGGCAGGCTTTTAAGACTAGAAAGACTATGACAGGTACAAGAATCGTGTCTGCATCTCCTAAGTTTTTCAATCTCTACCTGAAACAAGAAGTGGTCACATAACTATAAGGAAAAAACCAAACCATGAAAGCAAAGTAATTACCTCTTCTGCTTCTTTTAGGCTCAAATATTTTAATGCAGCTATGTGCCAACAATGGCTGCAATTATAATCCTCAACTACTTCAGCAACAAAGAACTGCTTTAGACAATCCCCCAAAGTACATCCAGGCATCTAGTTACAGTTTACAAACAAATAAAACTTGAGTATGAGTCATATGAGAGATATAATGGTAAAAATAGACATAATCGATAGGCTTGAATACGCTGAATACCAAATATCAAAGGCTTCTTTTTTAACGTACAATGGTGGCACCACTTTCCAGCGCTGGCAAAAGAGGCAAGCTATGAAAAAATTGAAAATTCATTGAGATCTGCAGGATGATAGAAGCACAATAAATGTAATGGAACTAAAAGATAGGAGAAGATAAAAAACGTTAAGTAATAAAGTATTCAAGTAGAAAAATTGAACTCATGTTGGAATGTTGGTATTGAATTTCCAAGTCATACAAGATATTTATCCTTAATAAGTATGCAAGGCAACCATCACGCTCTATACCAACCAAATAGAGCATAATTCTAGACATGTACTCGAAGAACAAGAGGAATCATATCAATTATTTCATAAAATTAAGGATAAGCTAGGAAACTTGTATAAACCTCAGATGAACAACTTTTACAAGTTAAAACACTGCTCAGAATCCCATCAAATGGTCCAAGGAAGTGTTGCTGCCATCGTTCTTGCTCATTCTGGATTTCATCATTTGCTGTGAGTATCCTTAAATTTGGAGAATTTAAAGCTTCTGTCAGAGAACTCTGACTTCCAGGATAACATTCGGAGAATTCTTCTCGTAAGGAAGACAAAAGATGAAGAAATGCTTCTTCCGCATCCTATTCTCACATAAATCACGAATCAATAGATAGAAAATTCTTTGCAAGTTCAAATAACTCAAAAAAAAAGCCATCATACCTGTTGGCTTGTTAGATTGAAATCTTGAACATAATGAGACATTGCATGCATAACCCTTCTTGGAGTCAATACAACTCTCCCTCCACAAGATGCAGATAATTCTAAACAGAACACTTGTTAACAAAGTTCCAATGATCATACTACACAGTTTTCATAAATGGACAGTAGATGATAATACAAGAGTCAGTATCAAAGTGCTTTAACATGTTAGGCTTAAAAGAATAAAAATTTAGGCATAACATCACAGTGATTCAACTGCAACTGTTTTGTTACAATAGCCAACAAAGCACCGACAATTTAGTAAAACATCCAACAGTTCAATATTACAAAGGGAGAGACATCCCTATATTAAACTCAAAGCTTTGTTCACTAAAATTAAGGAATGATTCATTGTACTCATCATATACATACCTTCTAATAAATCACCCAAAGCATATGTCAGCTGCAAACTTCCGCTGTCATCTTTGCAGCTGACATCAGTGGATGATTCACAGTCTTCCATAACCTTTTGAAGAAAAAGTTGAAAACTTGAAGTGCTAGCTAGAGCCTGATAAAATTTGCATCGAGGATTCAAATGAGAACTGTTGAGAGAAGTAAATCTTTGAAAATAACTAAATTATTTGCTTCATTTCTATCTTCCCTTTACGTTTTCCCAGAAATTTCTCGTAAAACAAACAGAACCGAACAACCTATACCGATTCAGAGCATAAACAATAATACCCAAGTTACAAAAGTTAACCAAACCTGCAATATAACATTCAAAAAGCAATTATTGCCAAGATTCTGCAACCCAGGAACAAGCAACAACTTTTCGAAGCGGCTATCTTTTTTAGCCAACCAAGATAAACCACTGAGCCGGTCTCTCAAAGCCAGAATCAAACCGGCTACACCCAATAGTCCGGCGACCGGTAAGTGAAACCCAGAAGAGAGCTTCAACGCACGCCGGACGTTATGGACTATGAAGCACAAAGCTTTATCTCCTTCGATTTTCATTCTCAAACAGCAAGTTTTAGGCGGCTTGAAGAGAGAACTAGTTCAGGACTGAAAAAGACAAGAAACAATAAAGATGGATCATATAGAGATTAACATGGAATAATCAAAGAAGAAGCTTGACTGGGAATTGTGTGCAAAGTAGAGGTTTTTGTTCTTGGCTACGAAGTCAAGGCAGAAAACTTTGTTCTGCTTCTCACACGTTACACCAACCTAAGTAAAAAGAGATTTTCAAAATTTTTCATAATTTAATAATGAGATTTTCTTTAAAATAATTTTATTAAAAATATTATTTGCTACCTAATCTATTTGTAATCAAATAAATACTAAATTAGTGTATGGTGATTCGAAAAACAACTTATCAACAATTTTTTAGTTTGACTAAAAGTTAACTTTTTAACTACCTTAAAAAATTATTGACGTATTTAATGAATAACTTAAAGGTTAATTTATTTAACTCCAATAAATTAATTTTTAAAAGTTTTATAAAAATTTTTTTTGGAGTTAGCTGTTTGTCAACAATATTACGCTCAACTTTATTCTCTATTTTTATTCCGTGTGTTTTCAAATTTTATTTTCTTTTATCATATAATTATGTCGTTAAGTTTGGAAGAATATAATAAATAAGTTAATTAAATTTTTTAATTTTTATAATATTAATTTATATTAAAAAATACCATAATATTAAAATTTTGAATATAAAAAGTTACATCTAATTAATTTTTTTGTATATAACTTTTATATATTGTAGTTGTGTAATACTATAATTATAGATATTTTTAATTTATTAAATAATAAAATTAATACATATTATATAAAAAATACTAATATCTACATCATTCATATGAATAGAAATTTTAACATTGGATTATTATTATTATTATGTTTTAAATTAAAATTATAAACTTAATTTTTGTCAAGTTAAATATCTAAATTTAAATTCTTATAAAAATATTCAACAAAATACTAAAAAATATAATGTTCATGCCCTTATATTTTTTTTAAAACCATACTCTCATAAGTCATTTTACACATCTAATTAAATCAACCAACAAGGCCTATATATTTAACTATGCTTAATTGGACAGCATTGCACTTTAATATATGACGATATTAAAATTGATATATTTAAACATTTATATTAATTTTAAATTAATCAAAACAAAACTTGCTTTTTTAAAGATTCACATGATTGATTGAAGTTTCATTGTCACTTAATGTCTTATTGCTAATGATAAAATTTAAGGTTTATTTTACAAATCAATGTTTAATAAAAGCTAACTAAATTACATGCTTAGTTTTATTATATTGTGACATGAAATTTTGTAAATAATATTATATCCCATATTTAACAATGTTATTCCTGACAATGGTCACCTTTAAAATTATAGATATCAACATTAATTTATTAAAATAATAACGTTTTAATCCTTTATTGATACAGAAAAAGACTCAAAAAAGAACAATAAATGATTATCTAAACGATTCTTACAATAAACTGCACTTGGACAGACATCTAAACAAAAACAAGTTTATCTTTCATACACATGCTTCAGACATCCAAGGAAGGTTACAACAGCATAATTGAAACGACCTCCTGGAATGAATACGAGGAAGGAAATGGGAATGGTGACGGCCACCAAACTCAAAATATTTTTATATTCAAGTCTGATTCTGATCATTAGCCATCTCTTGAGGTAAAGCAATATACATATATGTGTGTGTGTGAGAATTATATGTTCAGGTCTCAGACATCCAAGGAAGGATTGGAGCAGCACAAGCTCTCAAGCCTGGCGAATGGCGAAAGCTCTCAGGCGGCCACTGCGAATGTTTTGAGAAACAAGCCTTCATTGTTAACATCACAGACCTAGATGGGCATAATCAAACATGTTTAAACCCACAAACCCACATCACTAGCATTAATCAATAAATGCTTGAGTTCCAGCTCAGCTAGAAAATGGAAACAAATTTCAAGGACTAATAGATCCCAAAGCAATACAAATCATCATCAAGATATACCACTAAAACCTTAAACTTCATTATGTTAATAACATCTGAAAGTATTTAAGAAAATGAAGAAAGACCAACATTTAAAAAAGCTTTAATGCAAAAAGCAGTCATGATTAAAAGAGAAATCAAATTTAAAGCGAAGAGCATTCAGTATGAGTAGGAGGTATTTATCCTGTCATGAAATGTATCGGATAAATTATATCATCACAATGCTCAGTTCTCACCCGTAGCCATTTTCTAAAAATTAAAATAAGCATGTAAGCAAGTGCATACCCAGTGATTGCCTCACTTCAAGCATACATGACTAAGTTCTGGACTGGTAATTTCCCAACCTAATCAAACAAAAGGCAGCCAGTCTCATTCATATGATAAGGCTAACAAGAGTCCCGAAGCCAATGTGCAAAAAGGATATAAACAATATAGACATACGAGTCCGGTAAAACCAGAGATGAAACCATCAGATACATTGGATCAATGCATCAGTGAAAACACATGATGTGTCTCAGACGACCGTCGTGAGAATTTATATCCAAATTCATCATTGGTTTCAAATTATACAAATTGAAAATAAATTCAAAGGAAAACATTAACCAATAAATAAACATATCAAGTATACCAATCACAGTATCAAACAAGTACACTAGCAAACTACCAATTCGAATTAGATTGCATAAACAGGAATACATTATTGCTATCACTGATTAAAAGATCTGTCAAACCAAGAAGAAAGCGTTCTTGAGGCAAGCTCTAACAGACCAAGTTATACAACTTTAGTTTTTAATAAAAAAAAAAAGGAAAATAAACTGAACAACATAAAATGAATTAATTTGGTTAGTAGCCTATCTTGAAAATATGAAGGCACAAAGTACAAAGCTCGTCAATCAAACTAGAAACTCGTTATTTATTAAGACAAAATATATGAAGGTCTCAGACATCCAAGGAAGGATGAAAACAGCATAAACTCTCAAGCCTGGCGAAGGCGAAAGCTCTTAGGCGGCCACTGCGAATGTTTTGAGAAACAAGCCTTAAAAATTATCATCATTGACCTCCAGTGCTCAAGCTATCAACAGATCAACAATGAATTTGATGAACACACATGCGCGAACATGACACAAACAAGACTTAATAAACTATCAAATATATCCTTAATGTCACTCATCCAAGGCAATTCATCAAGATGGAAACTTTTTTCATGTTCCACCCTCTAATGATCAGCAAGGAACCAAGAATCAAACAACGCTGACAAAGTGAATAGGATGGATCCAAAGTTAAATGTGAGGGACTTTGTTCATCCCTATAGCACTCTATATCCTGCTAAAGGGGCAGACGTTTAGTCCCCACAAAGTACTAGACAAAAACTTGGAACCAAAATTATCAACTTAAAGCGTCCTTATCAACCAACAACAATCTAACCCAAGATAAAAAAACAAACATCTCAACGCCATATTCATATAACGAATGATTAAAAGCCGTTAACAACCAAAAATAGACATACCCAATTGAAATTCACAGCAACAGGTTAAGAAATGATCACCAATTCCATCTGGGTCCAAAAAAAAAACAAAGATCATTGACTGAAAACGATGATCAACAAATTAACAAAAGGCATAAGACGAGAAAGGCAAAATAGAGCATGAAATGTAACAAGGATTGGAAACCAGCATTCAGAGCGGTAGAAGCCAAAGAGATGTAGGGGAGTCCTTTATAAGGATAGGAGATTGGAAATTAGGGTTTTTGTGCTAGGGTTTTCACTCCCGATGGACGGCTACGATTCGGTGTTTGGACCTATCCAGAAAGTGTTTGGTGTTGAAGATGACATTGGGCTTTGTACATGATGGGCTCGTCATGAGTTGCGAGTTTAAGCCCAAAAGGCTATACAACATTTATCAGAAATTTATTATGAAGAAGGGAGGAATTAAGAGATATTTTAATTATTAAAGAATATATTTTTGCAATTTATTTATTTATTTTAGAATTAATTTATTTAAAAGTATTTGTATTAGTGATAGTCAAAATATTTCATAATATGTAAAACTTTATACATACTTATCATTTTTACATTGACTATTAATACAATTTTATGTATTGGTATTATTATTATTATTATTTGTTAGGTCTATTTTTATTTTTATTTTTATTATTTTAATATTTAATATGTATATGTATATATATATGTGCTTTCTTCTTCGTCAAATAGGTCCTTGAGAAACAGTTTCTTTATCAGTAAAGAGTAAGACCATATAATACAAAACCTCTCCAAATTCGCATTTTAGTGAAATTAGGGGTAAGACTGCATATTACAAGGCCTCTTTAGATCCTACATGTTAGTGAGATTTTTACTAAACATTAGTTATTACATTGATTACTTTGATTGGGTTATTAGAAATGACAAAATATCCTAAACTCTGCTTGACTTGAAATTATTCTTTTGAAATTGGTAGATTAAATTCGATTTTATCAAGTTTAATTTCAATTTTGAACTCAATATTCAACCTTGAACGCTGAAATTCAACTTCAAGTTCAAACTTGAATATCTAAGTTTAATTATGAGTTTATATTTGATAATTTTTTAAGTTAATCAATTGTGATTAATAATTACATGTTGACTCGACTTGAATTAAGGTCAATAAATTAAATTTGATACTCAAATTTAAAAATAAATTCAAACTTAGAAGTTGATCCAATTTTTAAGTTGGAAAACAAAAAGGATGTTATCTTGATATGTAAATTTCAGAGCTTAGCATCAATATTATGTAAATAACAACTTAACCAACTTAAATTATACGTTCAACATTTAGTTAAATTTGGACTAAAGGGGGTGCTTGGTTGATGGGTTTGGGAAGAGGTTAATGAGTTTGGAATGAAAAATGAGTGATTGATTGTTGATTATGATTATAGGGGTAATTGTTTGATATCCCACTTTGGGGGAATCCTCCATACCCCCCATTTAGTAGAG
>JAOSBK010000206.1:1188915-1208936 GCA_027568895.1 Erythroxylum shatona | reverse complement strand
AATATTATTATTAATTAAAATATAACTAATTAAAATATAATTATTCATTAATTAAAATATTGTAATTAATTAATTAATTAAAATATTATAATTAATTAATTAAAATATTATAATTAATTAATTACATTATAATTAATTACAATATAATTTATTGAAATATAATTTATTCATTAATCAAAATATTCTAATTAATTAATTAATACATTGTAATTAATCAATTACATTATTTTTCACAAATCAACCACTATCAATGGTAATGGTAATGGTAATCATTCATTTCTCTTAACCAACCATTATAATTATAATGATAATATTCATTCACATTCCTCACTATATTCATTCTCATTCCTAAGTAATCGATTATTATCCTTAACTACGATAAATTAATGAGACTTGTATTCGAAATCAAGTATTAAAGTTTAATTTTAAAAAATTGTATGTAAAATTTGAAAAAAAATCGTTGATTGCCATCCGTACATATTTTTACTTGTAGTAAAGATAAAAATAAGGTTAATTAAAAAAACTTAAACTTTCATCAAATTTTCAATTATAACTATAAATTTTAAAAAGTAACAAAATAATGTCCAAATTTTCAATTTTTCAATTTTTGCCTAAACTTAAAAAAGTAGTAATAAAATGTTCAAACTTTAAATATTTTATATTTTTAGTTCGACGTTATTTGTTATTCTCTCAAAGCTCTCAGTCATTTGTTTTTTTTTTTGTTCTGATGCTTCAAATTACTCTAGTATTATAGCATATTATATTAGTAAACTCTTCATTTTAGTTCGTTCTTCTGATGCCCCTAATGTGAGAGCATCGGGATTATGTAATTTGAAAATCAAAGAGTGAGGTTGTTTAGATAACAAATGGAAAAACTAAAATCAATGTGTAAAGTCGTCGGGACATAATATGATTTAGGTCATTTTTTAACAATGATATCATTTTAATTATATGGTTAAACGACGTCGTTTCATTAATCTTTATTTGCTGTGTTAATTTTGATTGATGCGTATTAATAGTTAAGGTTTTTGAAACAAGAGGTAAACCATGTAAGTAAATTTAACGTAAATACTAACATCAAGTTAAAATTGAAAAAATTTGAAAACTTGAGCATTTTATTGCTACTTTTTGAAAATTGAGCTAGAATTAAATAAATCGAAAGTTTAAGCATTTTATTGATATTTTTTAAAGTTCGCACTATAATTGAAAAATTAGCGAAAATTTGAACTTTTTTTTAATTAACCATAAAAAATTATCTCCATATATAATTCTCTTTTTTATGATTCTTTCGTCTTTATTTATCTATGATTAAAAATTCAAATCGGTTTAAACAAAGTTTTGAACCAATTAATTTTCAAATTGGTTTCTATTTTTTCGGTTTAATTTACTTTAACATTGTTGTTAACAATCAATTAGTTTATCAATTAATCAGTCAATTTTTGCAAACTAATTAATTTTTATAAACTAAAATAAACTAATTCAAAATTTTCAAGTTTATTCAATATTTAACCAATTATTATTTGAATGTTTTAATCTTTAAATCTTTTAATTTATCGGTTATAAATTTAAAAAATTCTTTTCTGGGCAGCTCTAACCCCGAGGAAATTTCAGATGGTTGAAACAAACAAAGAATAAAACATCTTTTCTGAAAGGACTTGGCAGGGACCAGTGAAAAAAAGAACTATTACTAGACGTATTAAGATAAAATTGATATATATAATAAAGTTACGGAATAATAAATATACTGAAAGAATTAATATATTATTTTTTTGATTTTATTTTTTGAAAAATTGATACAAAAATATAAATTATAAGAAAAAGGGATATATATACATATAGTGAAAATTAATATTAAATAAGAATATTATTCTAATTTTTCTTTTAATTAAAGCATTTAGCTCTATATTTGAACACATTATTTGTTATTTGAAATTTTTTTAGTCAAGTTCAAATATGATTTAAATTTTAATTAATTTATAATTATTGAAATTAAACTCAACCTAAAATTGAACTAGAACAAAATGAAACACTAATTTAGTTTGCAAGATAATGATATATCTTTTTTATTAAAAGCAAAGCTAATGAAATAGATTACAAAAATGAGTTTAGAAAAATAAATCCCGACATATTATTTATAAGAATAAAGTGCCGTCCAATAAATATAGTATCAAAATAAGTTACTCGTACTTCAAATTGTCAGGCAATGTATCTTTTTTTTATTACTTATGAGGTATTTTAGGAGGGTCTCAATTATAGGAAGATATCTTTAAATTATATACACCCAGATTAAGCCTCGCTCAAGCTGGGTTGGTCATTTGCAGGAGACAAAATTATAACCCTAAATTTTAAACGACTACATATATAAAAACGGTTCAAACACATAACTTCACTTAAATCAAGAAAATACCTTACCAACTCACGGGATGTATCTTTTTTCTTAGCACGGCAGGTCGAGTCAAAACCTGTGCAACTAGTCAAGCCAACAAAGCACAAATTGAAAGAAAATTTGAGCAAGATCTAACCTTTTTTTCTTTGTGATAATGCCTCTACTACCCCACATGTCTGATCTCCAAAATAATAGATAAGAGACCAAAATGGTCATTCCCAAGTCACTGGGACGAGAATTCCATACAAAGAACTGTGGAATGTAACGTGTGATTCCTTAACCCCTCATCAATCCAAGTCCCCAACTATCACTTTACCGATGTTTCTGTCTTTTGTTTTTGTTTCTCAAATTCCGAAAAAGGGTATCTAAAGCAAGTTTCCAACAGAACCCACCCCCACCACTGCTCCATCATTTCCTTACAGCTCATCGTTTTTTTGTTTTTTTGAACAGAAGTACCGCCCCTACAAAAGAAAGTTCTTCTTTTTTGGTTCTCTCTCTCAAAAGAAATGAACTTGCTCAATAACTTTGAAAGATTCGTATCTCCTTCTACTTTGCTTGTGCCTGTTACTGAAATTGTTTCCTAATGGCTAAGCGTGTTTACCAAGTGTGGAAGGGACGCAATGTACGGTTCTCTCTCTGTCTGATGTTGTTCATGTGCACGTTGTGTAGTTTCTTGGCTGATTCTTGTTGGTGTTCTGTTTGATTTCTAACCGATGTTGCTAAATGCGATCTGGGTTTGCCTTACTTTTGCTGATTATGATGCTTTTTCAGTTTTTGGTAAAAGATGACACATGGGTTTCAAGATTAACAGTCTAGTTGACTGTTTTTCTTATTGCAATGATTGGCCTTTCGGGTTATGGATTGATTTCGTTAGCAGAAACTTGTATTCTTTTGTGTCCCTTGTTTTAGTTTCCTCTTCATTCTTAGCTTTTTACCCTGTTAAAGTTCTTGTGTGAGTTTAACAATGGTAAATAGTTTCATGTGGACTTTGCATTTCAACATAGTTTCAGAGCTTGTGGTTTTGGACCTTAAATTTGGTTGCATTTTTCAGAAAGTTTAGTCTTTTCCACTGAGTGAATGTGGAATGCAAGTTCACCTCCTCATTTCATTGTTTGACAACTTGGAAAAGTTCAGTTTTGCTCATAATTTCCTTAATGATTATTTTGAGGGAAAGGATTGTAAGATTCTTAGCAGCAATTATTTGGTTCCTGCATGTTTTAAAATGGAATTCTAACAGTATATACATTGGTTTTGATGCCTGCATATTTGGGAGAGATGGTAGAAAACGACAGGTCAAGGCAGAATCTTTATTGTTCATCCCCGTGTTCACTAACTTTGTCAATTTCCAGATACTTTGCAACCTTTCCTGAATAATTGTCTCTTCTATTGGATTTATTTTGCAGATATTCCTCTTCAGGGGCAGGCTTATGTTTGGACCAGATGCTAGGTCCTTGCTTGTCACCCTATTGCTTATTACGGTTCCCGTAGTTATTTTTTGTACGCATGTAGCACGGAACCTAATCCATGCAATTCCAGCTTATAATGCAGGCTATGCAATTCTGCTTGTTGCTATTGGTTTCACAATCTATGTAAGTCCTTCAGATTACTGAATCTCATTTGTCTTCAGCTGCTTCTTTCCTTTGTCCTTTGCCTCATTTGAATAAATTTTATGCTCTGACCTGTGGTGGAGTTTTGATTTGCTTACTTTTACATTCTTTCTGTAGAAATATTAAATTTTTTTAGCATAGTTAAGTTTCCATTCTTTTGGTAAAATTGTAATCAAAAGCTTATCACCGTAGGTACTGGTACTTCTTATACTAACTTCAGCCCAAGACCCTGGAATAGTTCCTCGTAACTTACGTCCACCAGAGGAAGAGATTTGTTATGACTCTGCAGCTTCTGTTGAAGCTGATCTAAGACAAACACCAACACCACGATTACCACGCACAAAAGAAGTCACTGTCAATGGCTTTTGTGTCAAGGTGAAGTATTGCGAGACATGTATGTTATATCGTCCACCCCGATGCTCGCATTGCTCTGTATGTGATAATTGTGTGGAGCGATTTGATCACCATTGTCCATGGGTTGGGCAGTGCATTGGATTGGTAAGCAATCTTCAATTTAAGAAATTTTCTTCTTTGATAGGTTATTGGACGACATGAAATTTTACCTTGGACCTGGACCTATTGATTCTTATGCTTCTTCTTGTGTTGTATTCATGAGCTTCATGAACTAAAGTAGCTGAAATTTCTTCTTAAACTGAGGAAAGAATCACATTTTGTTTCTAGAGCAAGTTTCTATTAACCGAATATAGATAAGACATGCCATTAGGTGCCTGTTTTGGAATTTTCATATTAGTTGATGGAATGTTTATGGTTTGACCAAAGTGATTCTTGATCCAACATCAAAGACTCTGGTAAAGTGCAGCAGAGTTGGAACTGTGTACTGATATCTTGTGAAATAGAGTTTTGAAATTTTCTTAAACTAAACCTTGGTTGTAATAAGTAGCAACTATCCCTTTTTGGTCTGCCTCAGTTGGAGTATCGTTCTAATTAAGGTGGTTTATATTTGGACAGCGCAACTATCGATACTTCTTTCTGTTCATTTCTTCGGCGGCTCTTCTCTGCATATTCATCTTTGCAATGTCAGCCTTAAACATTAAATTTCTCATGGATGATCATGGACCTGTCTGGAAGGCAATGAAACAGTCACCAGCTTCTGTGATACTAATGGCCTATTGCTTTTTCTTCCTCTGGTTTGTTGGAGGTCTTACTTGCTTCCATCTCTACCTCATTAGTAGAAATCAGGTTAGTTTCATGCATTCTGAAGACTATCAAGAATGATGCTTTGTTGAACATTCACAAGTTACTGAATTTGATTGTATGCAGCACCATATTCAAGTTCTCATACTCCTTTGAATTGCCTGAAGTTTTACTAATTTGTTAGCATGCTTCAGACCACATACGAAAACTTTCGGTATGGAGCAGTCAATAGACTCAACGTATACAATCAAGGATGCATGAACAACTTCCTTGAGGTATTCTGCACAAAGACGAAGCCTTCAAGAAACAATTTCCGGGCATATGTGAGAGAAGAGGCACCTATACCGGCAATTCGCCTGAAGATAGACGATGCAGACGGGGACCATCGAACCAAAGTAGAAGACAATCTGGAGTTTGATAATGACCTTTCAAAGATATCCCAGCGCCGCAACTCTGAAGGGGTCGACGAAATTCGATTCGGTGGTGCGACATGACCCCATTTTCCTTTCCTGTTGCAACTTTGAACAGAATCAAATGGAGAAACAAGAGAAGAACCCTCGTGAGCTTTATGGTAGGAGAAATGGGAGCTTGTGAAGTTACTATAGTTTCTTTCTTAAGCTGTGGTTGAACAATGGAAAGGAAGAACTGCAGTACAAGTTGAGTGTATACTAGTTTTTTTCCTTTTCTGATTTGTATTATTGTTTCAAATTTTGGTGATTAGACTCTTAGTTAAAAATGGAAAAAGAATTTGCAAATTCATTTTCTCCATCATTTCGTTCGTTCCATTTTTCTCCGATAAAGAAATATATATAAAATTATTACTGGAAATAGTCTCTTTGCTGCTATTTAACGGCCTATTTTTATATCATCATCATCATCACACCCAATTTGAAGTCTTGTATTGAACTTCTCTTTTATTATCAAACCTTACCAGTCACTTTTGGACCAAGCACTTTTGAGAGGGGGTCAAATTTTGCTGCCACTTTGCATGCCTCACTAATAGAGGCGTCCTTCTTGTTTATTATTATTATTATTATTATTATTTTCCTTTTTTTGAGTTTCTTATCAGTTTCAATTTTATCATCATCATTATTATTGTATTATTAGTATTTTGTATTTGTATCTTCATTATTTGTATTAAGTTTTTTTTTTCATATTATTATTATTATTTATGATTTATTATTCTTACTTTCTTTTACTTATTTATTCTGTTAACTTGCATTATTATTTTTCTGTCACATCTGCATGTGGGTTTATCAGAAACAACCTCTCTACTATGTAGGGGTAAGGTTGCATATTTTACATCTTTTTATAAATTGTTTTAAAAATTACTTTATGGCATCAAAAAATTTTAAAAATATATTCAAATTTTATTAAATTACTTTAACAGAAATTGTTATATGACTAATTATTACATAGGTGATGAAAATTATGTGATTATGTAACATAATTATATTATAATCCATATTAATTTTATATATTTATTTCATATAACCAAAACAAATTAATTTATGATATAATTGAATTAAGTCATATTATTATATGTGCAAAAAAATATTTTTTTTAATAAATGTAATATAAAATTATTTTAGAGTTTTTAATATCAAAATATTAATTTTGAACAATAACATATTTTAAAAATAAACTAAACTGTAATATATGTTCAATTATAAATAGGAAAAAATGAAAATTGGGCTGTGATAGGGTCTATCTTATTGGGCCTCTTTGGGCTTTTAGTGGGAGTGAATAGGTGGGCCGGCCTGTTAAGTCTCTCTTTCTTGTTGGAGGAGGTAACTGAAATAATAAATGAAAAATAATTCTCCCTCCAAGATTGTGTTCTTTTACCTCTGAAGTTCGAAACTTGTTAACGACCAAACTGAATTTAGGGTTATCTGTCAATTTCGCTGCAACGAAGATGGTGAGTCTTTGTTGCAATTACTTCTAATTGTTTTTTATTGTGTTTGTTTGGTTGTTTGATTCGGTGGTGTGGTTCTTTGGATTGGACGAATCAGGAAGCCAAATCCAATTTGGAGACGGCGATAGAGCAGTTGCAGAATGTCGAGAAGCAGATGAGGCTCGCCGGAGACGTCTCAGGCACCAAAAATGCTGTCACCGAAATTCTACACCTTTGCTTCCAAGCCGGAGACTGGAAGACTCTTAATGACCAAATTCTTCTTCTCTCCAAAAAGCGCGGCCAACTCAAACAGGTGACCGTTGCTATTTCCTCCTTTATCAGTTGCGTCAAAACAGAAAAGGAAAAAGACATTTGTTTTGAGAGAGAATTCTTTTGTCAATCTTGTTCCTGGGCAGGCTGTAACTGCAATGGTGCAGCAAGCAATGCAATACATCGATCAGACTCCAGATATTGACACGCGCATTGAATTGATCAAAACGCTTAATAATGTGTCCGCAGGGAAGGTGACACCACTGATGCATTTTCAGTTTGTTGAATTCAATTATAAAGCTTGCTTCTTGCTCATGTTTACTGCTAATCATATTGAATATATTGCTGTAGATATATGTTGAGATTGAGAGAGCTCGGTTGATCAAAAAACTAGCTAAGATCAAGGAAGAACAGGGGCTTATTGCTGAAGCTGCCGAACTGATGCAAGAAGTTGCAGTAAGTTGTAGCAGCTATTTATCTCATGATAGCTGCCTTTTTATGTTTATTTTGCTATTAAGTAATTCACATGACACTCTTATTTTTACAACCCAGGTGGAAACTTTTGGTGCTATGGCAAAAACAGAGAAAATTGCTTTCATCCTTGAACAAGTGTGTATCTCTTTCTTTATTCCTTGTGGAGCATTTTATGCTTAGTTGATAGGGACATTTTCTTGTGCAATGGTACTAATATTGACTTGCAAGCAAGTTTGAAGGTTAGCACTTCATAGGTCCAGAACAATATCTTTTCCTTTTAGGACTAAGTGTTAATTTGTGGACATGTAAATGGATTGAAATGATAATGTGCCAATGTGCTTATTGGTTTATTAATGACTTTGGCAGGTACGTCTATGCCTAGATCGCCAAGATTATGTCCGTGCCCAAATTCTTTCAAGGAAGATCAGTCCAAGAGTCTTTGTCGCTGATACTTCGAAAGAAAAGAAGAAGCCAAAGGAAGGTGAAAATATTATTGAAGAAGCTCCAGCTGATATACCATCAATTTTAGAGTTGAAGCGAATTTATTATGAATTGATGATCCGGTATTCATTTTCTCTGTTTCTTTATTTTTTTTCATATTGCTTAATACAACGTCCCACTTTATTATTAAGTTTCATCCTTTCTTGGTAAGGATGTTTGGGGGCCTAACAAGTTCAAGCTTTTCTTAGTTGCTGTGCTACTTGCTTTTTCATCAGCTCATCTTTATGTTTGTGTTGAATCTGTTCATTACATAAATGCATTACAACTTACCCTCCTGTTGCAAAGGGAATTGACATGTATTTCAATTCTTGTTGATGTATCTTATGCTGTGTTTTTTTCCCCTGTCATCTTAGATATTACACCCATAACAACGATTACATTGAAATCGCTCGATGCTACAAGTCAATTTATGAGATTCCAGCCATCAAAGAAAACCCAGCGCAGTGGATTCCAGTAAATCCGTGTCTTCACTTTATTCCTTCCATGGTTCTATTTATTCTATTTGCTTGCTCTGATGTCTTATAATATCTAGGTGCTGAGGAAAATCTGTTGGTACTTGGCACTGTCCTCACATGATCCCATGCAATCAAGCCTTCTAAATTCCACCTTGGAGGATAAGAATCTTTCTGAACTTCCAAACTTCAAGTATGCGTAACTTTATCTCATTGTTTCTCTTTGAGTATATACTGGACAGACTGATTTCTCAATTAGCCCTATGCATTTTTCTTGAATAGATTGCTGTTGAAGCAGTTGGTGACAATGGAGGTCATTCAGTGGACATCTCTTTGGAGTACGTACAAGGATGAGTTTGAAAATGAAAATAACTTGTTGGGAGGATCTTTGGGTGACAAAGCAGCTGAGGATTTAAGGCTGAGAATAATTGAACATGTAATATTTCTCCTGAACACAAAAATCCCTCATTTTTCTAACCGACATAACTTTGAAATATACTTTGAGACACTCTTTGGCACTTTTCAGAATATCCTTGTTGTCTCGAAGTACTACTCGAGGATTACCATGAAGAGACTTGCCGAATTGTTGTGTCTCAGCGTCCAGGTGTTTTGTGCTCCTTTTCTATTTTAATCAATTTCTTTTGGATCCTTTCGGGTGGGAGTGGAGGATTTGTTGGATGGTTGCTCTTCCATGAGCATGCTTGTCAACTCACGTGCATAATTTACTGATATTGCCTGCCTCACCTTTCTAGATGTGTGATGGTAAATCGATTGTGTCAGCTTCTAATATTTAATATAATCTCAATGAATTGTTATGTGCAGAGCAGTTCTCAGATGCATAGCTCTTGCTTCCTATTTTAAAGTTCAGCTTATCAAATATTAATGAAACAGGATTAGGCCTCCTGGTGTTTTGAATAGAATAAGTAGTAATACAGTACAGGTATTGCATTTAAGACTATTCCTTCCCATAGCCTTACGTTCTAAGTTGTAATATATCACCTGGAGCCACTCTTGCCAATGAAAGTCCTGATTAACATGGAACCTTATCCTTGGATCTTTTGGTTCTTTACTCTTCTGTTTTTCTTGTGCAACATTAGCTTTGCCAAACATTTGACTGCTCTTATCGTTCCATAAAAAGGGTAAAAAGTGCATCAACTTTCCATGACCATGTAAAGAACTTTATAGATGCCCTTTAGTGTTGATCATAGTGGAAGAGCAATGATGAGACCAGTAGTTATATTATGTAGAATACCTGGCAGATAAGTGAACAAAGTTACTGAACACATTTTTTATGTCATGGTTACTTGGACGTTACCATCCATTAACTTAATATTTTGTTCCCTGGTGTGTAGGAAGCTGAGAAACATCTTTCTGAAATGGTTGTGTCCAAAGCATTGTTGGCAAAGATTGACAGGCCGATGGGAATAGTCTGTTTTGAAGTCGCAAAGGGTAGCAATGACATTCTCAACTCATGGGCAATGAACTTGGAGAAACTGCTTGATCTCGTTGCGAAAAGTTGCCACCAAATACATAAAGAAACCATGGTCCACAAGGCCGCTCTTAAAGTCTGACCTTTCTGATGGCATTGTTGGTAGAGCTCTCAGTCTTACCGCGCACCTGGTTCGCACCTGGTTCCACAAGCTGGCATAAAGGAATATTAGTACTTATAAGGTCAAAATATCTCTACAGCCGTGTCTTGGCCCGGATTTTCTTTGTTTTGTGGACTGAATTACCGAGAGATCGATGCCTCTGCGATGTATGGTGTTGCTGCTTCCTCCCAAGTGATTATTTCTTTTCTAATCGGGACTGTGATCTGGGTTATGATATTCTCTAAACGTGAAAACTATTGTATAACTTAAGTGCTCAGTTCCTTTTTCTTTCCTTCTTGGCCTTGACAGAACCTATCAGGCTTTCTTTGAAATATAAGCTTTTATAGTTCATTCTCATTGCAACAGGCAGCGTGAAGTCATGTTTTTGTGGGCAGCTGATGCGTCTTAATGTTCTATTGTTTATCGTTACTATGTACACAATTTGGTCATAAATCTCGGGAGTCATTCCACTCAAAACGTCTTTGCCATTTTCATGTCTTAGTATTGAGTTGCATGCCAACTGAAATCAAAAAACGCGTGACAGCTTTTAGATTATTTGGACCAGAACAACTTTTGTTTGCAAAGTCTTATGAGACAAAATACTATCCGGATCGAAGGGTTTGATTTTGATTTGCACTTCCGTTTTTCATGCAACTTGCATGTTCTCCTCCCAAGATTCTTGCTTGCTCAATTTGATCTTTCTTGGCGGCTTCTGCAGACCTCGTGGAAGCTTGACACCATCCCAATTGGACTGCAAATTGCATGTGATTGGGAAGAATCGTCCTTTTCCAGGAAATTTTGGGGCCTCTGTGACGTCGAAGTGCAAGTTTTTCTTCGTGAATATGGGGTGAATGAATCATATTGCTCTACCTCGAAAACATGCAAGTTAGTCTTTCAATGGTAGACTATATTGATTAAGAAAGTTGTCAGATATCTTCCCTCTATTTCAGACCACTTTTGAAGGGTCCAATTTTTGACTGATAGTAAGTTCTGAGCATTTCCTTGTAACTTTCAACTTTTGTATAAAGAACAGTGACCGATCCCAATAAGAATGATACCATTGGTAACAAGAAAAGAAAACTCGCAACCTTCATGCCAATAACAGCTAAAACAATAATCTATTTGGCAACGGAAACTGAGGTGTAATGGCTAAAACAATAATTATCCTGAAGAAGTATGAGGGCCGGAATCCGACCAGTGAAACACCGAAAAATCTGGATCAACACTCTGAGAACTGGAAGGTCCGAAGTCACCAGGCGGCAGAGTTGGAAATAACAGGGGAAAAGAAGCTGGTTGTGTAGAAGAAGATGATGAAATAGAAGCAGCAAATGTAGGAGAAGCCTGGAAAGGAGATGTCATTGAAGAAGACAACACTATTTGCTCATAAAAACTCATCGGTTGTCTTTGATAACCACCAATACCCAAAACAAGGTTAGAGTTGTTCACGTAATCTCTAGCAATATCAGGGTTCTGAGAATGGTGAAGGATTTGAGAGTGAACTATTGGCTCATTTGATGTTGGAGGAGCGAAGAGGGTATTTGCAGAATCAGAAATGGTGAACTGGGTTGTTGTTGTTGTTGTGTTGGACGTAGATGGTCTGAGGCAGACATTTTCAGGGAAGTTGAGCTTGGCTTTGTTGCCTCTGAATCTGAGAGCAGCTTCATCGTAAGCTCTAGCTGCAGCTTCTGCTGTCTCAAAAGTGCCTAACCAAACTCTAGCAGCTCTGAAAGGGTCTCTTATCTCAGCTGCCCATTTGCCCCATGGCCTTTGTCTCACTCCCCTATATCTTCTTCTTGGCATTTCTCTGTAAGTTTCATTGTGCTCATATACGGGAGTAAACGCCATTTGTGATGTTGCATTTACTGTGCTGCTTCTGCTTGAACTCTGATCTGTTACTGTTGGAAAAAGAAGGTGATGAATAAAGTTAATTTCGATTACATAGCACAAGCACCTGCAGAAAAAAAATGAACTCAACTAAGCAAATGCAATATTAACAATTTTTTTCTCATTTATTAGAATTAAAGAACAATAAACGACAAGTTTAGAGAGTGTCTGTATAAGGAAGATTGTAGAGAATTATTGAATATGTTGACCAATTAAACTTTGAAGCTCTAGAGGATTCAGAAGATGAGACCTATCAACATCTTATCTGTTAGCAGATAAAGACATGTCTCTGCAAAACTGTTCCATTGATGCAAGAAACGAAGCAGAAGATAAGAGAAGAGAAGAAAAAACACTTCACCTCTTTCAGCACCAGAAGATGAGCCTGAATGATCACCTAATGCTCTACGAGGCCTTTTATCCACTGCACCCACCTGTTCTTCTTCTCTTCCTCTCTTGGAATCATCAGTAAGCGCTGATACTGAACCTTCATGTGATGAAGGCAAAGAATCTGTGTTCGTTGGTATATCTCCGGCCACCACATGCCTCAGAGCAGACACCATAGCCATCATCTCTCTCTCCCTACTCACCCCAGAAAGCATAGATGGTCTTCTCTGGTTCTCCGAAGTTGGTAATTCCCGCATCAATGGCCTGTAAATCCATTCTTCAGTGTCAACACCATCTCTCCGCGGATTACCAACACCTTTCGTATTCTCTTCTTGATTCGCCACCTTTAGAAAACACATGCAACCCAACGACTCCCTCCTTTTTCCTTACGAGAATGATTCAGAAACATTGAAGAAAACCTCCTCAGGTTGCCTCAAAAAGACACTTTTATAGGCCAAAAGAAGAGTTTGATCTTCAAGTAAACCTTAGCCAGCCTTGACAAAGTCGGTTTCAGCGGCTTCTTCCACATGAAGCAAAGCAAGCTGTTAGCTTGTAATATATATATATATATAATATTTTCTAAACAACATTCTGAATTGTCAAAATAAAAAATTATAAATATCCCATTTTTTGTTCTTGATTATAATGTTTTTTTTTTTGTCTTTAATTTATGTTTTCTACTGTCATGTTCATATCCACTTGAGAATCTGTAGGGTTAAAAACGTAAAAAGGTCAAAACCTGCAGAAACGTGCACGTATGAACACAGAAAATGACTGGAACCACCTAGGAGGCGGTGTCTGTCTGTTTGGATAAAGAGAAAATCTCTGAATGCCGACATAAGACACGTCGGCTCGATTGATGCAATTAAGTTGACCATCTTTAAGATTTAAACCATGTGGTTAATTTTGACCCTTCCCAATTTTTTTTTTATCTATATAATTAAATTAGGTCAAATCCTATATCCAATTAATCTCAATTTTAAACTCATCTTTTCCAAATTTTAAAACCAACTCAGCTTTGAATTAATCAAGATTTAGACAAATCTTCAGTCAAAATGTCAAATTGATCACTAACTATCTCCACCAAGTCTTTAATTAATGAAAATTTAGACAAATCTTGAATCAAAATGTCAACTGATCAATATTTTTTTAAAAAAATTGAACCAAAAGTTAAACTAGTAAAATAAGAGGTTTAAAATTTAAGGTTTAAAAGGTTTAATCAATATTAGACCGTTATAAAAGTGATTAAAAATTAGATAAAATTAAAGAATTTAAAAAATAATTAAAGAAACTACTATCGAAAATTTTAATGTTTAATTATAAAGAGATCGGTTTATTTTAATTTATAAAAACTTATTGGCTTAGATAAAATGATTAGTTAATTAATAAATTGATTATTTTTAAAAACATATATTATTAAACAAAATCGAACTAGAAAGTTAAAAATTGAACCAAAAAGTTGACCAGTTTAAGATTTTTGCGCTAAACTGACCAAACCGGTTCAGTTTTCAAAACATTGCAAAATTCATAGAAATATTTTATCCTTGTTAATTATTCAATTTAAATGTATTTTTATACTCTTAATTCAAAAGAATTTAAGTACTATTCTGCCACTAACTATCTCCACTAAGTCTTTAATTAATCAAAATTTAGACAAATCTTGAATCATGTCAACTGATCAATCTTTTTTTTTTAAAAATTGAACTGAAAGTTAAAATAGTAAAATAAAGAGGTTTAAAGTTTAATCAGTATTAAACCGTTATAAAAGTGATTAAAAATTAGATAAATTTAAAAAATTTAAAAAATAATTGAAGAAATTACTATCTAAAAATTTAATGTTTAATTAAAAAGAGATTGGTTTATTTTAATTTATAAAAACTTATTGGCTTACATAAACTGATTAGTTAATTAATAAATTGATTGTTTTTTAAAACAAATATTATTAAATCAAATCGAACCAGAAAGTTAAAAAATGAACTAAAAAGTTGACCAGTTTAAGATTTTTGCGTTTAAACTAACTAAACCGGTTTAGTTTTAAAAACATTGCAAAATTTATAGAAATATTTATCCTTGTTAATTATTCTATTTAAGTGTATTTTTATTAATACTCTTAATTCAAAAGAATTTAAGTACTATTCTGCCACTTCAATTCAAAGAGCTAATATTATTGGCAAATTAAGAAATATAAAACTTAGATAGTTTGAACATATTAAGAGAAGACATCCAGATGTTTCAGTAAGAATATCGTACTTAGAGACTTTAAAAGAAAACAAGAGAGACCTAAGAAAAATTTAAGGGAAGTGATAAAAAACGATACGATGATGTTGGAACTTACCGAAGACATGATCCAAAACTTTAGAGTACTAGGTTTCAGATAAAGGATCGTTCGTAAAGAGATTCTTATAATTCTTCTTGTAATTAGCCTAAAATTGTAAATAAATAGTACTTACTTTCTAAGGATTTAGTTGGATTTAGTAGTAATTATTATTATTATTATTACTACTACTAACTTCAACAATTACTAATACTCACATTATTAATATTATTATTATTAACTTTGTCCTTCATCTTTTTCTTATTACTATTATTATTATTGATATTTTTATTTATTTTATTTACTCTCTCTCTCTCTCACTCTATCTTTCTAGCTCTATCTCTATCGTCAACTCTCTCTTTTTTTTTTCTTTCTTTTTACGTGTCATTTGAAAATAATTTCTTTAATAATTAAAAATAAGGTTACTTAGTATTAAATCTCTCTAAATTTTGTGTAGTAGCAAAATTCGTATTCGATGTTATTATTGTTGTTGTTTTTAATCTTCAATTTAGAATTTCTGTTTTCCTTGGAATCGAAGAGATTTCAAAACTAAGAATTTTAAAAAATTAAAAATTAAAAGAAACAAACCAACTGGCAACAGCACAACCGTACAAGTACAAGATATACGTCATTGGAACACCTGACGGTGTATGGAATGTTCTTGGTCAATCGTCCGCCGTCAATTCTAACGCTGTTATTGATTTTTGCCTTGTCGAGAAATCACTTTTTACTCATTTTTTTATTAACCAACTTTTTTTTATTATTATCGTCTAAGAATATTATGATTCATAAATTTTGGATTTTCGGGTTAGGTATTTTACATAGCTTTTTTATTATTTAGTGGGCAGGAAAAATTATATTAAATATATTATGACTCTTTGTCATTTTTATTATAAATTAAATATCAATTTTTTATAAAATATGTAAACTTAATTTCTCTTTTTTTTTCTATTAACATTAGCTTTGAAGTTTAATTTAATTATGAGTCACTAAATTTTAATTAAAAATAATTTATAGATACTTAGTTCGTTATTATTCTTAAATATGCTTAACGCAACCTAAATAACCAAACTCTAAACTTTACTCACTAATTATATCTAACCATTAAAATAGGGTTGTCAAATTTGACTCAGTCCGGTTCAATTTTTACCTGACTTTTATTTTAAAAACGACAATTTTTAACATTTTTTTTTTAGATATACGGTAGTTTGGTTTGACCTAGCCTTTTAATGACCTGTTTAGTCACGGGAGGTCAGTCCAACCCCGACCTAACTCATTAAGACCCAATGTCTTGATTTTTATTTTGGTTCATGCAAATGCATTGAAAAGTAGACAACGTAGAGTGGCCATTTCCATGTATTGAATGTCAAGGCCAATGTGGGACGATAGAGTAATAATTTGGTAATTAAAGGAGAGGAAAAGTGGTTTCATTTGAGATCAAATCATCAATGGGAAACCGAAACTAAAGTCTCTAACATGAACTAAAATATCATATAAAATTGTCTGTTTGATTTGACGTAAAGTCATGATTTAAATTTAAGTTGATTAAATTTTAAATTAGGGTCAAACTTAAAAATTGAATTGAAACCTAATTTAAGTAGTTTAAACATAACAAATTCCTAAAATTAAATGACATTATTTTAGTATAACTTCTCAAAATGAAATAATTAATATCATTTTAGTTTAAAGACTCATCAGCAACGACAACAATATCCAGTAAAATTTTTGCTGAAATGCAAAGTCTGAAGACTAATAATACACGTACATTTATAAATAAGAAATAAATATATTAAAATTCTTTGCATCCTTATATTTTTAAAATTATCACCTAATTCTTATAATTATTACTTAATCTCTTTTTGCTTCATATTTTGTTTATTTTTATCTATCTTTCTGAAGAACAAAATATTATTAAAAAATTAAATTATAATACACATTATTACTACTTTAATTCTCCTCTCAAACCCCACCATTTGTCCATTTCATAAACCTTAAAGCTGTCTTTAAATGGGATGGTTAAAATACCTGATCTGAAAGAAACGTCATAGTCAACTGCCATGACCAGCCGGCTAACTAACTAACTCCTTTAAGTCAGGAATGATTCCCGTCGATTTGTACGTTCAAATCCAGCGTGCAAGTCAAACACTAACACCGGCGCACCGGCGTGTTGGCAACACAACTACCTTGTCTCTCGAAGCCTTTAATGGGGTATAATTGGGCAGGGCAACAAGAAATTTGATGGAGTTAGGGGCCGACCTGCCCTCCTAAAACTACCGACCTAGGTTCGGGTTCAGATTTTGTCGGGCGGTTCAAATTGCTATCATTAATTTGAATCCTTAAAAATGCGGATAAAGTCTTATTTGAACAATTTAAAATGACGACGTTTTAAAATTGATTATTTCAAAATAATATCATTTTAAAAAAGTTTATTAAATTAACGTTGTTTTGTAGTCAAGAGGAGGGTTGTTAAGTTGGAACTCCTACAAAATTTTCAAATGTTGAATTGAACATTATTGAATTTTTAATATAGGTAGAGTATGGAATCCACTAACAAGAATTGAGCTTGGGTCAACTATTGTCCAAATAACTAGAACTAGTTGTTTGGATAGTTGACCCTTACCACTTATAAACCCTTTAACATTTTCATTTTTAGTCAATATATTGAATTTTTAATATGGGCAGAGTGTAGAGTCCACTAACAAGAATTGGGCTTGGGTTAACTATTGTCCAAATAACTAGAACTAGTTGTTTGGATAGTTGACCCTTACTACTTATAAACCCTTTAACATTTTTATTTTTAGTTAATATGGAATACTCTAACAGTATTTGCTTCCTATCTTCGCAAATGTGTATTAGTGTTTTTTGATGACATTCTTGTGTACAGCAAAACAAAAATCGAACACGTTGGCCATTTACGCATAGTTTTTCAATTGTTAGAGAAACACCAGTTATTTCTCAAACAATCCAAATGTTCGTTCAACCAATTGCGATTTTGTTATTTGGGGCATATAATTTTGAGCGAGGGAGTCATGATAGATTCATCAAAGATTGACGCAATGTAAAAATGGACAAAACCAACAAAGATCAAGGGCTTACGTGGTTTCCTTGGTTTGACGGGATATTACCGTAAGTTTGTGCAACATTATAGTATTATTGCAGCACCATTAACCTCCATGCTCTACAAAAATTCCTTCAAGTGGACATCTGAAGCAACAAACGCTTTCCATAAGTTGAAAGTAACCATGATCTCTACACCGATCCTAACACTGCCCGAATTCTCCAAAATTTTCGTAATTGAATGTGATGTGTGTGATACAGGCATTGGGGCTGTGCTTTTGCAAGAACATCATCCCGTTGCTTTTTTTAATTGGGGTTTAGCTGACCATCATCGTGGACTTCTGGTTTATAAGAAATAACTAATTGGGCTCATACAAGCAATCAAACATTGTAGATCTTATTTATGGGGAAGGCATTTTATTATTCGGACCAATCACTACAACCTCAAATTTTTGTTGGAACAACTGCCTATTCCGCCTCAACAACATTGGGTTAGCAAAATTCTAGGTTATGATTACTCTGTTGATTACAAGGTTGGAAAAACTAATATAGTTGCATATTCTTTATCACGGAGAGACGAAGATAATAGTGAGCTGATGGCTGTGTCTATGCCTCAATTAAGCTTGTTTAATGAAATTCGGAGTGAGCAACAAAATTTAGTAGTAGTTCAGAAATTAATACAAAGAGTTCAAGCTGAAACAGTGGGGGGACAATGGGCTGTGAAGAATGGGCTATTGCTGTTTAAGAATAGGGTTTATGTATCGAAAAGGTTATAGTCTATAGCTTCCGTTCTAGCTAGTGTTCATCGCCAAGGGCATGAAGGTTACCAGAAAACACTGTTCCGAATTGCTAAAGATTTCCATTGGCAGGGCATGAAAAAAGATGTTTGAACTTTTGTTGGGTCTTGTGGGGTTTGTCAACGTCACAAAATTGAAAACCTTCACCCAGCGGGTCTACTTTAACCGCTTCCCATGCCCCTAAATTTGGGCTAATGTTTCGTTAGATTTCATTGAAGGTTTGCCTACTTAGTCTGGTAAAAATGTAATTCTTGTCGTTGTGGATAGATTATCATAATATTGTCACTTAATAGTTATTTCTCACCCATATTCTGCTGTTAATGCGGCAAAGATATTTTTTGATAATGTGGTTAAATTACATGGCTTACCAGAATCAATGGTCGGTTACCAAGATGTAACGTTTACTAATGCTTTTTGGTGAGAATTGTTCCGTTTGAGTATAACAAAGCTTTGTTTTAGCTTCGCTTATCATCTTCAATCAGGCGAACAAACAAAAGTGGTTAACTGCGTGGTTAAAGTGTATTTACGTTGTTTTACGAGTTCTCAGCCCACTAAATGGGCTAACTGGTTAACTTGGGTAGAGTATTCATATAATACTAGCTACCATTCAACTCTTAAGGCTACACCTTTTGAAGTAGTATATGGTCGGCCTCCTCCCCATTTATTATCTTATTACCCAGGCTTAGCTAAATTGGAGGTTGTAGACCATGCATTAAAGGAAAGGGATGATGTCTTACTGCTTCTCAAACACAACTTGAACCATGCTGAACATCAGATGAAGAGGTTTTATGATTTTAAATACAGGGAGCTAAAATTCCAAGTGGGGATATGGTCCTGTTAAAGTTGCGGCCATATAGACAAGTGGCAATGGCATAAAGGAAGCACCAAAAGTTACTACCCAAATTTGAAGGCCCTTTCAAGGTGTTGCAGCGTATCGGCTTGGTTGCCTACAAGCTTGAACTGACTCCGAATTCTAAAATTCATCCAGGTTTTCATGTTTCAAGCTTGAAGCCATACAATTTAGGTGAACTTGACACTCCCGTGCCCTGGCCAGACCTGGTTCTAGCCATCCCATCCCTACTGCCATCTGCAATTATTGCTTAGTGAAAACGAGCAATTATTGCTTAGG
The DNA here is from genome assembly GCA_027568895.1 of Erythroxylum shatona. Classification (NCBI taxonomy): domain Eukaryota; kingdom Viridiplantae; phylum Streptophyta; class Magnoliopsida; order Malpighiales; family Erythroxylaceae; genus Erythroxylum; species Erythroxylum shatona. The sequence continues at coordinate 1,189,043 of JAOSBK010000206.1, read as the reverse complement.
AACATTTTATGTTGGTTTATGCCCTTGCAGCCAATTATGGTTGTACATTTGATTGTATAAAATTTGTTTTATTCAATAAAAGGCATTCTTTATCTTTGTGTATTTTTAATTATTTAATTATTAATCAT